>JAYKAV010001245.1:372821-384700 GCA_035582835.1 Phoebastria nigripes | reverse complement strand
TTTTTTTTTTTTTTTTTTCCTTCTAATATTCTGATCTGCCAAGCTGTGAGCAGTTTGCTTAACAATGTGCAATGCTTAGAGAACAGATGGGCTCTTTTCTTCCTCCCGGTGGCATGCAAAAATGAAATTTTATCAATCAAACTTCAGTCTGTGACATTTTATGCGAAATGGTTGTTTTAACAGCTACTTTGCCACCCACCAGCTCCATCGTATTTCCTTCCGCATCGGATACGGCTTTATGACAAACTCAACATTCAGCAGCCAGCAGTCTGCGTTGCAGCTGTACCTCGCACAAGATCATCTCAAATTGCCCTCCTGTACAAACACATACTTAGAGAAAGTTCCTGCCCTTGAAAATTTACAGTTTATGCAAGGAAAGTGGTATGTCAAGCTTAGTAGCAGCTCTGGTAATGGATACCCAGGTCCTCGAGCTCACTGTAGATTTGACTACACTGTCTGACTCCCCTTTGCCAGGGCTGGTGCAAATTCACTATTATTCAACCTATGAACTCTACTTAAACCCAGACAAAACATTTGGGGGAAATAATGGTTTGCTTTTCCATATGCCATTTCATGAACAGCTGACCAAAAAGATGAGTAGCAGGAGAAGGAATGCTTCACGCTCTGCTGCTCCACTTGTTCAGAGACCGCCTTTCCAGAGGGTTGACTGGTATTTTTTTCACTGAAACTTTGCTTGCTACCRTTAGGAAATAAACAGAACATCAAATGTACACTGTGCAGCTACACAAACTACCGAGGGGAACAGCTAAAATCAGAGTTAGCCTAGGACATCATGACCACTCAGAAAGTTAGATCTGGGACTGCTGTGGTGACTGTATTCCATACGCTCTGGACTGTATTCCAAAGTGCTCTGGAAGCCTTTCTTGCCATCTGTGCAAGAAGAAAGGGTTCGTTCCTTGGTTGACTGAAAGACTTATTTCCCTGTAGGTAAAAGAAAATGGATGTAACAGCTTGGACATTCATATATGGAGCTGGTGGAGCTCGGCTTCTTGAAGCTGTTGATGACTGGCACAATGCTTGCCTAGAGCAAGATCAGCACATGGGTATGCTAGGCTTTCGCAAGCTTTAAAGATGGATTGAAGCAGAATATTCACAAAGGCTAATTAAGCCACAGCAGCTGCTCTTCACAGGTCGGTCTGCAGGCGGTGGAGGGAGGCAAGCTCCCGCAGGAGTGACTCAGAGCACGTCCCTACATTAAACTCTTGTTCTGAGTCACCTCCTGGGAGAGCCTCTGCTCCCCTCACGGTTGCCCCTCTCCACCATTTCACAGCGCTCGCCTTTCCAGCTGGGTCCCCTGGGCTCTTTTGCTGCCAGTGGGGATCCAGGCCAGGGGAAATTGCTGTAAAAGCTATTGCGGGTGGAGGGATAAGCATGTTGTAAATGACTTCACAGACTCAAATGGGGTTTGATCTTTCCAATTATGAAACACAGCTTGCTAAATTCTGGGTTTTGAAACTCACTGCTAATATTTTAAAGTGAAAAACAATAACCATATGGGATTTAGCAAGTCACAAGCCAGGTTATGATGAGCCACTTGGTTTGTCAGTTCCCAGCTGCTACTTTGATAAATCACTGGGGGATTTCCTCACTGGCTGGGCTGCTGGCTATCCCGGGGTGAATACAGCGAACAAGAAGTTTTGTATTAGATTTTATGGGCTGGAGCCTTCAGTGTGCTGAGTCCCCTCTGAGCCGCATGAATGTGAACCAAGGACAAACTGACTCCGCTGAATCCCTGCATTTATGGGGATAGAGCTCCCCGTGGGCACAAAACTGGTGGAGACACCGTTCCAGCTCCGGATTTCAGACACATGTCCTCTGGCACAGAGAGGTAGGAGGAAGGGAGATATGTGGGAATAGGGCTCCTCTGTGCCCCATCCTCTGCCTGCTGGTTTCCTCTGAGCCTGAGTTACGGCTGCAGCAGAAGCTGCAGGCTTATAGCTGCTCCTACCGCTCCTAGGGCCAGCTGGCCGTCACCTACAGCTACACATAAGCACATTTACTGATATATACATCTAACCAGGACAAGAACTGAGGTCTTACGCGCTCTCTGACACAGAAAGTGCGAGAGTGTTTCAGGGTGAGCCAGCCGATTGCTATCATGCCCTTCACCCAAGAGAGCCTTATCAGACTTCTCCCCCCCAGAGCGCCTGGCGGCGTCAGCAGCAATGAGCTCGCCCTACAGCCCAGCCGGACTCAGCGCGAGCAGCAGCCGTGCGGTCGGCTGTACGAAGCTCTGTATCTCGAAATTAATTTGCCTGTGGTTCTGCTGACACCTTCTGATTATGCTGCTCTCCCAGTAAAATAAAGGGCGTGCTGAAATCAATTTCCCACCCCCTACTCCACTGCAGATAGAAGACAAAAGATATATTGCTAATTAAAATGTTCTTATCTGCTGGAAAGCAGTTTGTAGGATTGATTTGAATAAAACTGATGATGCAGCCCACTCAGATCACTGGGAAATGACCTCTCTATTATGAAGTCCCAGAATAACATAGCAAAGCAATCTTGATTTCCTAAAATCTGTCAAAGGAAGAACTTCTGTTAGTTACAGCATATAATATGGATACTCCTGAAATGTCCTCTGCTTAATGAACAGCTGATATTGGCTAACCTCATGGAAATAAGGGAGAATTAGTACCAGCTGCAAAATGCATTCACTGGATAGTGAAACTGGCAGTTGGTATTATGCCTGCTATAAATATTTTTAATTAAAAATTGTTTTCTGTCTCTTCAATTGGTATAATAGTGATGATGCTTACTGAGAGTTACTGAAGATGCAATAGGATTCCCCTTCATGTATAGCAGAGCTATTTATTCTGCCGTAATATTGCTACAGTGGAAATCTGCATAATAATGTCCGGATTCTAGTACAAGAGAAAAATAGACTGAGGGAGTGTTTTATCTGTGTGTTTCAGAATAACGCACACAAGCATTGTTGCGAATTCCTAAAGAAAAGACGTGCTCAAACTCTGGTTGCTCAGGTATGACTTTAAAATTATTTTAACAACCTTTTTTTGGAAATTCCACCTTCAATCCACAGCCCTGCAGTGCCGTATACCTTTGAGAAAAGGTCTGCTCTTTGCAAGTCTACCGGGAGCAGCACAGGGCTGCTCTGGCAGGGCCCTGGCACAGGGCTGTATCAGGGAGGACAGGGGYGTGGGGGCGCTTCTCCTGCCCTGATTCGGAGAGGAGCAGCCCCTTTCCCCGCAGCTCTCCAGGCACCCACTGCGGAGGGGCTGGGAGAGGCACTGGCAGAGGGGACCCGCAAGTGCTGCCGCAGACCTGAGCCTCCAGGCACCCAGTCCCCATGCATTGCTCTCCTGCCATGGCTATCCACGGATGATGAGGGACACCTCCTCCTTTGGGGAGCCGAGAGCCATTAGACCAGCTCTGCCCTGGCAGGCACAGCCCGTGTTAGGCACTACCTAAATAGGATGGATACTGAGACTGCTGGAGAAATCTCTGTTAGCTCTCCCTGCTGGGCCTTTGGGAATGTGTGATTGCTCTCCGCACTACGTGGGGGACTTTCTAAAGCAGACAGGAGCGATTGCTTTCTAATCCCTGCTTGACTCTCTTCCCCTCTGAGGCTTTGGACCAATATTCTGATTTAGGCATTTCCTCCCACCGCCTTCCTCACCCCTGCCTTCCTCCTCCCTGGCTTCTGATACACCTACCCCTGACCAGCACTCGCCTTCACCCTCCCATTTTTATTCTCCTGTGTGTATCTCAGAGGTCCTGGCGCAGCTTGCCATGGTGTGGTGTTTGCTTTCTGACAACTCCCAGAGGCTCAAGTCAAGACAAAAGCCTCATTCTGTCAGTCACTGTATGAATACATGATTAGACACATCCCCTGCTCCAAAGACCTTTTGATCTAAACCTGCTGCTTTGATTTCATAATGATACTAAATTCCTTTTCCAGTTTGGCTCTTGTCCCTTTCTTGTCCCCAAATTGACAGCAATTTTATTGCAAGCAAGTCTTTCCCCAGACAAAGCTATCATCTTTTTTACCCATTGGTTCTTCCTTCTTATCCTGGGTTCTTCCTTCTGCCACAAATTATCTTTGCTTTGCTTTCCCAGCTAGGCCTTTCAGATGCTTTTATGGTTTGCAGTCCTCTCATTTTCCAGCTCCTTGTCCCTCTTAGGGTTCAGCACGCACTCTCCTCTCTGTTCTCTTTCAAAGGGAAGCCCTTGCTCTGACAAACAACTCAGCTATCCCTTAGCTGAGCTGAATTTATGATGGCCACTGTTCCCTCTTCTTTATCTTTTCATGCCTGACTTCACAAGTGTCTTCATGGTAGCTGCATCTGAAAGCTTTGCTATCGGGTCAGTGATATTCCTCTCTATTTCTTGCAAAATCTTCCTCCTGCCTTTCCAGCCTCAAAATATGAATAGATATCTGACTGTGTGAGTGTTTGCTTTTTTCCTAGGTTTTAACCCCCACTAACAGTGAAGGTGAGTTGTTACTCATCCATCATGTCCTTGTGGTAAGATGCAGATTTGTTATCATCTGGTGAAAAGATAGCTCAAAAGGATGGGAATTAGCATATGATCCTGTGATGACATAGTAAGTCTCTTTCTTTTGAAATTCATGTTTTTGACTCCCACTTATCTGTTCTCACCTATGATGAACTCTGCCTGCTTGGGCATTTCCCCAGCTCTCCACGGAGAAGGCAGCAGCACCACTGCGGTGTGGTTCTTGTCTGAACAGGTTTGCAATGGGCACCATTACCTTCATCTATCAGCACCTCTGCAGATCACTGGATTCAACAGCAAAGACAAGAACAAAACAAAACCAGAGAAGTGGCTTACACCACTGCCCAGAGAGAGAAAGGGAGAGGGAGGGTGAGAGGGGAAAGACAAATGAAGGCCACAACCCCATCTGCCTGAGGGCACAGAGGTCATGTTATCCATATGGACAATGAATCAAAAGGGACTTTTCTGGAGGTGGCTGGGCAGGGGGAGTTTCTGTTTGATTATTTTAATCCTGCCAGGCTACCTCCCAGTGTCAGGTCACTCAGAGATGTAATTTTGTTCCAATAATGAAAGATCTCTACAATAACAGAAAAAGGACAGCACATTTGTGATTTTTTTTCTCCATCCAGTCCAATTAATAGGTTTTGGTGGGCAGTTTGAACTATATTTTAATCACTTGAGATGTTTTGTATGAAATAGCTGATAATTTAAGAACCAGTCACACCAAGAGAAGCTCTCGCTTGCCCATATGTCTGTTTCCTTCCCTGTTGTAAACTAAAAGAATTAAGAACACCCTAAGCCAAGATAAATTTGAAATACAATTCTCCAGTTATTTGAATCAAAAGGCAGTATTGATTATTTAATTACGTAGAAATGATCCAGATGCTGAGCATTTACTACAGATTAATGACTGTCCCAGAGCAGTTAATGGCCCTTCTCGCTGCCATCAACACAAGCTGCTTATTAATCCCTGGAAAATGGCTTGCATAACAATCATAACCTGCTGTTAAAAGTTTATAAATAGATGAAAGTGTCACATGGATTTACGAGTGCTGAGGCTGAATGGGATCTGTGTGGCGTTTCTAGTGAATGAATGCCATGTGCATGAGCTCATCTGATTGCTTGAATTATCACAAGATCCCAAGTTGCTCTTTTGGATTGGAAAATGGCAGGTAAGAAAGTGCCAAGYGGCTGGAGTCCTATCTACTGACTGGGAAATAATTACTTTGCTGCATAATAAAGAGGCACCTTCATTCTAACAGCAGTGCTCTGCCCTTTTTATCATATAGCCTGAAATGCATGTAAGGGAGGATATGCGGCTGTGCTGTTTTGTTCCTTTGCTTTGTTTTTAAGAGGAAAAAACGCTTGCACGTATACACACACACAGAGCTGATCCAGGTCCCCCCAAAGCCCAGCAATGGGTTCAGCAGGCATAGGGGTCTTGCTAGGCTGGGATCTGTATCGTTCAGAAAAAGGTCTTCAAAGGAGCCCTTCACACCTGGGTCTCTCCATCCCACACTGGGCTGTTATAACAATGAACACGGTACATGCTGCCAGCAAAAGCTGCTTTCAGAAAACACGTTGCCCCTTGGTGCTGGCAGAGCTGGGAGGGTGCACAGACCCCAGGGGCCGGGGCAGTTGAGGGCAGGGAATCACAGTGGCGCTGTGACCCACTGGCCATGGGGTAGCTGTGCCCCACCACTGCTCTGGCACTCATGCTGCCCCTTCTGCCTGGGAGCTCAGCTGCCAAGCCAGCGTGCGGGGGACCCCGCTCCTGCGGGGCTGCAGCATCCCCGCCATGGCACAGCCCAGCTGGAGTCACCCGGGCAGCAGCCTTCAGTCCCCCGTCCCCTCAGCAGCCACTGTCCCCCCCAGCTAGCTGTCCTCACCCTCCTAACCCCGCCAGACGAGCAGTGGCTGGTTATTGCATTTGAGCAGTGACTAATAAAAATGACATAAACATGCTGTTGTCTGGAGCCTGAGAAGGCTGCCTGGAGGAGCAGAGCTGGTCTGTGGGAGCATCCTGTCCCTACCAGGAATTAGGGAAGTGGCTTCCCCATATCCAACCGGACCACAGATCCCAAGGTAAGAGGAAAGATGAGAAATTACTGTCTCCTTCAAAGAATCAGACAGGAGGGGGCGTTAGGGACCTTCCCGAATCACAGCTTCCAAGCCTGTTAGCATGACTGCCTCTGTTTTCTATTCTTTTTAGCGGACCTGTCTCGATTGGGCAAAGACATGCTTCAGTATGGCACTGCACCAGAGAGGGTTGTCCATCCTTTGAATCGCAGAAGTTGGGTGCCACGAGGCCCCAGTCCCTTGGCCCCTTACACAATGCACCGGGCACCTCTCTCCTTCTCCGGTGCAGAGGCTTGGGGGGCTCGGTGACCCCCATGCAGCAGCAGCCGGCACAGGGGCTGGGATGCAGGAGAGGAGCAGGCACGAGTGGGCTGTGGCTGCCACTGCAGTGGTGTGAGATGTATACCCAGAGCAGGCGCACTGAGGTGCGCAGGTTGGAGAAAAAGAAGGTTTATCTCACCAGAGACCTTTCCTCTGACCTTCAAAACTGCTCATAGCCAGAGAGTGCTGCCACAAAGATCCTCTGCCTTACCCACCACCGTGGCCATTCCACCTCCCCCTCTGCACCTCTCCCTTGGGCTCCCTGTTCTCCCCCACCACAGCCTGTAATTTGTCTTTGCGCTCTCGCCACTCCACGGCCTGCTGCCTCTCTACGTCTCCCCTCTCATCCCTGCTCAGGAAGCTGATTCCCACTGCTGAGCGCTGCCAGCATGCCCCTTCCACAGCCCACTCCTGTGATTTTTTGGTGGGTTGCACCCTTCGCGTAGGATATAAACAAGTGCTGAACCTATCTAATTATCCTCTCTCAAACTCTTCCCAAACCTGCTTTGCTGCGCTTCCACAACACCTGGCCAGTTTCCAGGCGAGACATGCACTGTGCACTTCATGCGCTACCTCCCCGAGGAGAAATGCCTCCCTGGGACCCCCCAGCCCTGCCTTCGCATCGACCTGGTGTCTACATCTGGGCTGGACCCTTGCCCCGTGCTCGCAGGCTGTGCAGCGCAGAGGGATACCAACCCGGTAAGCAGCCCCAGGAGATTTCTGTGCCCAAGAGCCGAGAGAAGCAAATTTGCCTCCCTGTGATCACTCAGGGGCACTGCACCTTTCTGTCAAAGGCATACGGCATCCAAAGCCCGGTGCCAGGCGAGACAGGAGCAGGACCCCATCCTCTCCAGGCAAGGCAGGGCTGCGCGGGCAGAGGAGGGCACGTTCCCCGTCGCCTCCATCTCTCCCCATCGCCTCCCTCAAGCAGAAATCCCAGGGCGGACGGCAGCTCCGTTTGGGATGCTCCACTTAGCGCAGCGCTCACTGCCATCTAGCGGGATCGGGGATGGATAACCAACCATCCCAAACGGCAGGAGGGACCCACCAGCACCCCGCTGCTGCGGGGCCTCGCAGATTCCCCTTCCCGCTTTTTTTTCCCTTTTATCCGCAGAGCAGAAGGTGAATACTCGATGTGCCGTTTCGGAGCAGAGACAGTGCACCCCACCAAGCCCCTCGCCGCCCCGCGAAGGGACGCTCTGTCCTTCGCAGGCCTGCAAGCACTCCCAGAGCAGCCTCTCTGTTTGAAGGATGTGGACAGAGAGAAATTAAAATAAATGGCTAAAAACATGCACCAACTTGACAACAACTTGCAGGCAGAAGGGGTCTCGGTGTCCTGTTTGTTGTGGGAGATGAGGCTGGTGGTGGGCTGGGAGATGGAGCCAGCTAGGAAAGACAGCAGTCAGGTTCAAAGAAAATTTTTTGGGGGTCAAAACTGATTTTTGAATTAATATTTTATTTATGTGTAGATCAGACGATAGTATTATCTTTCCCATCACGACGGTAATTAAACACCCCAGAGTGCAGGCTTTTATGAACAGGTCTGATGAACACCTGCCAAGGACAACACCGTCCTGCCTCAGAGATGTAGGTGTTCTTGCTCTTAAAAGGTCTCTTCCAGTTCTTCACACCATTGGCTTTTAATGGTCCCCATAAGAGAGAGTGAAGGAGGCACGTTCTTTCTTTTTTACTGAAGAAAATGCTCAGTTACAGGTACAGGAAAGGTGAGGGAGGAGGATGCAAAGCATCCCCCAGAGCACCTTAAATCACATTATTCAACTGAATAATTAGGTCTCATCAGGAACATGTTTTCTCTAGTTATGGCACTGAAGTACTTCAAGTATTTGTCAGTGTACTTCAGTTTACATTTTGATGATGCTGGTTCTTTTTTCCTTTGCGTTGCATAATAGCAATAGAAAATTCAAAGCTAAAGAGCRTGGCTGGAAAAGATGTTTCACATGAAAGAGGAAGAAGCAAAGCAGACACCTGGTATACGCCTCTCACCTCAACCACAGCGTTAAATTTCTTAGAGCCCATGCCTGTAACAGAGTAGAGGCACAGAGTCCAAAAGGGGCTGCAGAGCCACCCTGGGGAAGTGAGTGAGGTCTCCAGCAGCGTAACCACCCACCAGACCCTTGTTTGGCTCGAGACAGACCGTGCCGCGTTCGCAGGAGCCACTGTCGCCTGGGTGCAGACGCACCTTGAGATAAAGTAACCCTGATGGAGAGCCGTGGGAGTTTTTTGTGTTCACAAGCAGCAAGGAGATGTTTTGATCTGACACGCGGCCTGCAGTACCCGACACCTGAGTGCGTTCACCGTGCCCCACTCAGCAGAGGCCGGCCCTGCGCCTCGCTGGCAGGCGGAGCGGGCATCCCCGCCTGTTTGCACCGGCTTTATTTTCACTTTTTTGCTCCCAGGGAAGGACAACCCAGTAGGAAAACGCGTGTTGTTCTGAATGCAAATGGCAAAGCCACTCTCAAAGCCTCAGCAGCTACTGCTCAACCGCTTCCGTGCACCCAGGCCGCCCAACGTGGCCTGCCGCCGCCGCCGCCGCCCCGCCCGCTCCCCTCAGGCCCTCCGCCCCCCGGGACTACCGCTCCCGGCCTGCACCGCGCCCCCGACCCCGCCACCGCCCCCCCCTTCCGGCACGCGCCGCTTCCGGCGCCGGGTGAGCGGTGGCGGCGCGCGGGCAGACATGGCGGATCCTCCTGAGGCGGCCGAGGCCGAGGCCGAGGCCGAGGCGAAGCAAAAAGAAAAACAAAAAACCAAAAACAAAAAGAAAGCCGCGGCAGGTGGGGGCGGGGTGAGGGTCCCTGCAGAGCTGGCAACCGGCTCGCCGGGAAGCCCTCGGGCTGAGGGTCCCCCCGTGGCCGCGGGCCTGCTGCCCCGTCCTGGCGCCGGGCGTCCCTCCGGTTTCCTAAAACAACCGGGGGCTGAGGAGCTTGGCCGCGATTTTGTCTAAGCGGAGAGGCATCGTGGGGAAGGCAGGCTGCTTCCCGGCCGGCGGCGCTGGGGTAGGATAGAGGCGGCTGTTGGGTGCGAGGGGTGCGCAGCGGTGGCCGTGTTGTGGTTCGCCCGTCCTCACAGTACTCTGGTTGCTCGCCTCAGCACGTTATGTCTTGTTCTTGTATAATATCCTATCCACAACGCATAGCTCAGTTGGGGATTTTTTTTTTTTTTTATAATAAATAGCCTAAAGCAGTAACTTCTTTAAGGTCAGACGAGATGAAAAACACATTTAGCAGAGTATTAAACGAAACATTGTGTCCCTACTTTCAGTTATCGTATCTTTTGTAGTTAAAGGGGGAGGAGGTGTAAATAGTCACTGATGAAAGAGGAGGAAAAAAACTTTTTTTTTTTTTATACCCATAACAGTTGATGAATCTGAACTTCTCACTGTGCCAGATGGATGGAAAGAGCCAGCCTTTACAAGAGAAGATAATCCCAAAGGGCTGCTGGAAGAAAGCAGTTTTGCAACGTTATTCCCTAAGTATAGAGAAGCGTACTTGAAAGAGTGCTGGCCACTCGTCCAGAAAGCCTTGGGTGAACATGTATGCATACTTCCTGATTGTGATACTGTTTTATCTTCTGGGAGATACAGGTGTTACTTAAGCTTATAAAAATAGTGCAAGTTGCTTTTCTGATACTGTATTTGTGTATATTTCTACTGTGCTTGCATTTTGAATTGGTAGTGTCATTTTTTTATTGGCATCAAAATCAGTGAAAGTCTGTGTAGCCAGACTTGCAGTTCTTTACAGATGTTGTCAGCAAGGCTCTTTGCAGCAGCGTCTCGTCATGCAGATGCTGACAACTTCATTGCGCCTGAATTCAAGGAGAGGAGGGAGGTGGTGTTTTGGGCATTGTGACACATATATTCAGTCTTTTTTTGTGCGTGTCTGTGTGTGAATTTCCTTAAACCGAAAGTCACTTTAGGAATTTTGGAAAATGGATCCGCATTCAGTATGTAGTGCTCTGTTTGTTAACTTCTTACTGCCAAAGATGAATTCTGAGGTTCTTATTTAGAGATTGATTCACTATTTCTTTTCAAATATTGCAGTATGTGAATGCAACTCTGGATCTAATTGAAGGAAGCATGACTGTCACTACCACTAAGAAGACTTTTGATCCATATGCAATCATCAGGGCTAGAGATTTAATAAAACTTATGGCAAGAAGCGTTCCATTTGAACAGGTCTGTGTTAAGTCCTGGAAGTTTGTATCAAATTCTATCATAATACTTATAAAATAGTACATTTTCAAAATGTGGGATTTTCAAGTGGGTCAAGTAAAATAAAATATATATTTAAAGTAAATGTATCTGAAACTGAAGTGAGAAGAATAAACTGCAGCATTCTCTTGACTTCTGAATAATACATTTGCATTCAGATGATATTGCCTGCTTCTTGTCTCTTTAGGCAGTTCGTATCCTTCAGGATGACGTTGCATGTGACATCATTAAAATAGGCTCTCTGGTGAGGAAGAGAGACACTTTTATAAAAAGAAGAGGACGACTTCTTGGGCCAAAAGGATCTACTCTGAAGGTATTTTTGATAGGTGTAGTAACCAGGAAATTCTTAGTCCCAAATTTGTGTCAGGTCTTCAGTTTACATTTACTTTGTTTCTTTTTTTGGTGTAGGCCCTGGAACTGTTAACGAACTGTTATATTATGGTGCAAGGCAACACTGTTTCAGCTCTTGGACCCTTTAGTGGGCTGAAAGAGGTAAGGGAAGGCAGATGAGCAGTTTGTGTAGCATACTTCTGTGCCCAGCTTGAGGGCAAACGAGAGGCAAAATCTGGCAACCTCGAGAGTATCTCACTGACTTTTCAACTGTGTGTTACTAAGCTACATTTACATGAATGTCCATAGTCTTAGCTGCTGAATTTTGTTTAGACTCTGAGATCTTTCTATCTCGGAAGTAAAAAAGTATTTGTGAAATACTCCCTTTTTTCTTTTTTTTTTTTTTTTTTTTTTTTTTTTTTTTTTT
>JAYKAV010001245.1:300044-372434 GCA_035582835.1 Phoebastria nigripes | reverse complement strand
ACAATGAAGAATATACATCCCATATATAACATTAAGGTTAGCGTGGTCCACTGTGCATCTTTATTTACAAGAAAGTACTGTTCCTTCTCAGAGAGCTGTATGTTAATAATTTCCATGTTTTTGTGTGGTAACCTATTTTTGAGAATTTCTGTAGTGTGCTGCTTTAAAAAAAAACTGACTTTGATATCTTGCATTTTACCAGGATATAGTGCCATAATATCATTAAAATTATCTGAGAAAACATCAAAGGAAAAGTGTGTATAAACTTTCTCCATTCAATTGTTTGCTTGATACTTGCTCATTTAAGCTGAGGCACCTTCTCCAGTGCATTCTGTCCCCGTTTTGAGACATATCTATCTTTCTGGTTCTGCTGTTCATAATTAAACCCCTGTACTCTTACTGAAGTGAGAGATGAAAGGTTCAGATGTAGCATATTCACTGTAAGAAAGTTTAGTAAAACTTGTAGTTTGGAGCTCTTGGCTACTACTGTAATACTATTTTTTAATAACTTCTTTGTGACATTCTAAAACTACTGAAGACTTTGATGATCAAAAGGGAATTATCAAAAGATCCTGAACTGAGATCACAAAGTTGGGAAAGATTTTTGCCTAAGTTCAAGCGGAAGAACTTGAAAAAACGCAAGGAGCCAAAGAAGAAAAATACTAAGAAGGAGTACACACCGTTCCCACCTCCGCAGCCAGAAAGCCAGGTCAGCTGAAACTTTATTTGGTTATGCAGGAATATAGCACAACTTGAAATCTCGTTCTGGCTAACGAGGTTGGGAGGCCTTTTCTGTCAAGTTTTGATTTCCTGATACTATACATCTGGCTTACATTGCATAATTATCTAAAGCTTCTCGGTACTTGTCTTACGCAGATTGATAAAGAATTGGCAAGTGGTGAATACTTCTTGAAAGAAAGACAGAAGAAACGAAAGCGAGTGGAAGAGATAAAGGTAAAGTTTTTCTAACCCACTGTTCAGTTAAAAAAGCATTTGACTGCTGACTTGAATTTTTTTTTTTTTGTCCCTTTTGCCCTGCTCTGCTGATAATTGACCTTTTTATTGATAACTTCAGGCAAAGCAAGCAGATGCAGTCAAGAAAAGACAAGAAGAAAGAAATAAAGCTTTCATCCCACCAAAGGAAAAGCCAGTTGTGAAAACAAAGAAAGGTAACCATTTCCATTTATTTTTTCCTGTTCTAAAACCTTCTGCTGTTGATTCCTAGGCTGACTGATTTTGTAGAGATGCAGCTGTAGGAAATAAGAAAGGTCATGCAAAAAAATCGTAGTGGTTAAATCCATGCCTGGAGTTGCCAGGGACAGTAGAAAGATCATGCAGCCCATAACTCTGTACCTATAAAATGACAGTTCTCTGTAGAACATGGTCCTGTTGGAGATACTGGGACAGCCATCTCAATTGGTTGTTCTGACTACATCAATTTTTGGCTTTCAGTCTTGTAGTGAAGCTGCCATAACTTTTGCATTCAAATGGCTTTTCTGTTAAGAAAAAGAAACCCAAAAGCAATACTTAATTGAAAACTTATGCCACAAGTAAGTATTGGTATAAGATGTGGATGGACTGCAAGACGGGGACYGGGAGAGCAAAGTCCGTCCCACTTTAAGAGATGATTAGGTTCGTGACCACCTGAGGAACCTGAACATACGTAAGTCTATGGGACCTGACGAGGTGCATCCCAGAGTCCTGAGGGAATTGGCTGATGTAGTTGCCAAGCCACTCTTCATGATATTTAAAAAGTTATGGCAGTCAGATGAAGTCCCTGGTGACTGGAAAAAGGGAAACATTGCACCCATTTTTAAAAAGCGTAGAAAGTGGGACCCTGGGAACTACCGACCGGTCAGCCTCACCTGTGTGCCTGGGAAGATCATGGAGCAGACCCTCCTGGAAGCTATGCTAAGGCACAGGGAGGACAGGGAGGTGATTTGAGAGAGCCAGCATGGCTTCACCAAGGGCAGGTCCTGCCTGACCAACCTAGTGGCCTGTGATGGAGTGACTACATCAGTGGACAAGGGAAGAGCTACGGATGTCATCTATCTGGACTTCTGTAAGGCCTTTGATATGGTCCCACACAACATCCTTCTCTCTAAATTGGAGAGATACGGATTTGATGGGTAGAGTATTCAGTGGATGAGGAATTGGTTGGATGGTTGCATCCAGAGAGTAGTGGTCAACGGCTCAATGTCCAGATGGAGGTTGGTGACAAGTGGCATCCCGCAGGGGTCTGTATTGGGACCGGTACTGTTTAATATCTTCATCAATGACATAGACAATGGGATTGAGTGCACCCTCAGCAAGTTTGCAGATGACACCAAGCTGAGTGGTGCGGTTGCCACGCCTGAGGGACGGGATGCCATCCAGAGGGACCTGGACAAGCTCGAGAAGTGGGCCCGTGTGAACCTCATGAGGTTCYACAAGGGCAAGTGCAAGGTCCTGCACCTGGGTTGGGGCAACCCCCGGTATCAATACAGGCTGGAGGATGAAGGGATTGAGAGCAGCCCTGCCGAGAAGGACTTGGGGGTACTGGTGGATGAAAAGCTGGACATGAGCCAGCAATGTGCACTCGCAGCCCGGAAGGCCAACCGTACCCTGGGCTGCATCCAAAGAAGCGTGGCCAGCAGGTCGAGGGAGGTGATTCTGCCCCTCTCCTCTGCTCTGGTGAGACCCCRCCTGSAGTACTGCATCCAGCTCTGGAGCCCTCAGCACAAGGAAGACATGGACCTGTTGGAGCGAGTCCAGAGGAGGGCCACGAAAATGATCAGGGGGATGGAACGCCTCTCCTATGAAGAAAGGCTGAGAGAGTTGGGGTTGTTCAGCCTGGAGAAGAGAAGGCTTCAGGGAGACCTTATTGTGGCCTTTCARTACTTAAAGGGGGCTTATAAGAAAGATGGGGACAAACTTTTTAGTAGGGCCTGTTGCGACAGGACAAGAGGTAATGGTTTTAAACTGAAAGAGGGTAGATTCAGACTTGATATAAGGAAGAAATTTTTTAYGCTGAGGGTGGTGAAACACTGGACCAGGTTGCCCGGAGAGGTGGTAGATGCCCCATCCCTGGAAACATTCAAGGTCTGGTTGGAGGGGGCTCTGAGCAACCTGATCTAGTTGAAGATGTCCCTGCCGGTGGCAGGGGGGCTGGACTAGATGACCTTTAAAGGTCCCTTCCAATCCAAACTATTCTATGATTCTAAGATAGGGCAAATAGCTTTTCTAAAAGTTAAAGTAAAACCACACTCTATGCAGAGTAAGAACTTGCRTTCTCAGATGATTTGGTTTTTTACACACTGGTGTTCTGGTTCCGGCTGGGACAGAGTTAACTTTCTTCCCAGTAGCTGGGGGGGTGTGCTGTGTTTTGGGTTTGGTATAATAGGAGCGTTGGTGGCCCATTGATGTTTTGTGTGTTGCTGGGTGGTGCTTGCACCGGGCACTTTTCGGCCRGCGGGGGGAGCATAGCTGGGGTGGTTGACCCAGCTGGCCAATGGGGTATTCCATACCATGTAACGTCATGCTCAGTATAAAAACTAAGGGTGTGGGGGGGCTCTGGGTCCAGGGGGACGGGCTCTTGTTGGTTCAGGCGGGTGGTGAGCAATTGCATTGTGCATCGCCTGCTTTGTATATTGTTGTTGTTGTTACCACTGTTATTATTACTGTTCTACTTTGTTTTATTTCAATTATTAAACTGTTTTTATCTCAACCCGCGAGTTTTCCTACTCATGCCCTCCCAATTCTCTCCCCCATCCCACCGGAGTGGGGGGGGGTGAGCGAGCGGCTGCGTGGTGTTTAGGTGCTGCCAGGGTTAAAGCACAACAACTGGAGAAACAAGTCTTCAGTTTTCTGGATTCATTGATTATACTACGTATTCATTCATTGTATTAGATCTACTATGTATGTTTTGTATTAGCTATACTACCTACATATTATTACACTATATATTACACGGTTTCTTATGAACTGAAAAGTTCATGTTTCTCGAAAAGCATGTGTTCTGCAGCATTGATACAGTACTTTTTTGTAATGGCAGTAAATTTTCAATAATCCTGCTATTGACTGTACTGTATCTCAAATACAGTGCTTTTCTATCTGCTGTGTGTTTTGACCTAAAATCCTTCAGTCTTCCAAGAATAAATGACAGCAATAGTTTGTATGTAGAGAAGAAATGAGATCCAAAGAGGACAGCTGATACCACTGTTAGATGTAGGAATTAACTATGTGAGATAGGAGAGTTAGATCCAAACTCATGACTYGGGCCCAAAAGAGAAAATACCATCACTTAGATGAACATAAGAGTAGGTTATTCATGTTGCTCAGCATTAAGTGTTTAACTTAAGTACTCTGGCACTCCCTGTAGAAGTCTCTTATAAAGGTCTTCATGCAGGGGTCAAAAATCTGTATCATATCTCCCCAGCCCACCCTTCCCCATCCTGTTTCCGACAGCGGCCATTAACGGATGGCCAGGGAGAGAGTATAAGGATGGGACAGGCATGTTTGGGATCTTTCCACCTTAGTTACTTGCAGTAGGACAAAATACCATGAAAGCTGCTCTGGGTATACGAACTCAATAATTAATTTCTTCTCTTCTTATGTGAGACCAACCAAGCCAATAGGCCTATGTCTAAGAGAGCATGTATGTATTAATTTCGGAGGAGTACATCTGTGGTCTGAGGAGTGGGTGATAATAGTTTGTATGTGTGCAGAGTGTGGCATCTGTGTTCAAATGCAGTTGTATAGGATTTTTTATATGATTGTTCTCCTTTGAATTCTGCTGAAAGAGGTTTAGTGGATAATACTAGTTTCAACAAAAAATATTGTTAAAATAGTGTGTAAAATCATTAGTGAACATAAAATGAGTCCTAACCAATGCCACAGGATGCAGCTTACTGTGTTTACATATGAAGTCATCTTGTGGACTGTTAAAATTTAGAAAAAGTAAAATTCATGTCTGTTATCTGTGTATTTTTTATTATGTAGCCTCCACTGAGAAAAAAATTGATATTGAAGCCATCAAGGAAAAGGTAAAGAATGCAAAGAAGAAGAAATTAGGAGCACTTCCTTTGGAAGAAGTCAAGTTAAAAATGGCAGCAGATGAAAAGAGAAAAAAGAACAAGAAGTAATTCACCACCCGAGATGCTCACTTTTCTCCCATGTTAATGAACATTTTCACACTTGGAAGATTTGAGACTTCTTGCTGTCAGTATAATGTGGACAAGAAAAGACTAGGTAGAAAGATCATTCTCTTTTCGTAAGTACACTTTAATTACTGGACCCGAAGGAGCTGTGCAAAATTGCCAAGGTTGGTGGAGAATATCTGTGCTGCTATGTTGTTTGAGAAGGTAAGAGAGTGTATTTGGATAATATCCGTCTCCTAGAGGGGAGGTTTCGTAATAGAAACATTTAGGAGTTTGATGCAGGATGTTAAACATCAGGGTCAGAGGACTCAGTGGCAGTTTAAGGTGATTCTTGTGTGAAAGACTACCAGTCTATATGCAGCCTCAGTTATGGTGATAACTTCTGCAAAACGGGCAAGATTTATTACTATATTATGCTTTTGTTTCTGTAAAAGCTGATTATTTTTGCATGTCTTGTCTTGGTGTTAATAAACTATTTTAATACATTGTTCTTAAATCCCTTAATTAGTCATCTACTGTGCAACCTATATGTTGTTTTCCAGGAAACAAGCTCACAGCTTCATGTGAGAATTAGACAAACCATAATCTTAACTGAATGTCATTAATAAACTGTCATTTATTAGCATTATCCTGGAGGTTGTTAGACACAATGTGGTACAAAGCAAGTGTCTTTCCACATGAAATGTGCTGCAGGGAAAGCATAATGTCTTGTTACCTTTCTTTAAATATATTCTTAATTTAATTCTTGCTTGCAAGAAAGTCTTAAGAAATTGTGTTCCTTTTTTTTTTTTTTTTTTTTTTTTTTTTTTTTTTTTTGAGGCCCTTCCTCTTGCCTAGAGGTTTTTAGTTTCCTGAAAATGCAAATTGTGGTGAAATAAAGTTCACTGGAAGAGCAGATGTTGCTTATTTCATACATCTGAGATTAAAGAAGTAAATGTAACAATTAGGAGGTGGTAGAGCCACACCAACTTCATGATTGTGTTGGAGTGTTTTTTGCGAGGTTTTGGAATTTTGATCACCTGCTCATGCAGTGGAAATGATTATGCTAGAACATTGCAACTCGCTGCTTTTAGGTTAGTGACTTTTTATTTAAAACTAGTAAGTGAAAACACAGCCATTTCCTTTTTTGCATATATAAGAATTTAGAATGTATGTGGTTAAATAGCCAGTACACGTGCGTTGAGAAATAGCTGAGATGCTTGCCCTTCAGGGTAGGGGACAACATGAGCCTTAGTGTGCCTTTCAGTTATGTGATCACTTCTTGGCACATAATTGTTAAGGAAAAAACACTCTCAATCCTTTTAGGGACTGCATTGTTCATAAATGGCAGTTTAATTACTTGTGGAATCAATCAGGAAAATACTACTTCAACAGATACTTCACTGAGAATATGATCAATAAGTCACAAACACCCATCTCGGAAACTGTAGTGAGCTGATGGGTTTAGTGATACCAGCACTATGAAAAGCTGTTTAGAAACACCAGCTGGTGTTTAGCAGTTGATGGTGTACCTGGGTGACCTAAGTTCAGTACCAGTCAGGTAGTTCAGACCTCTCATATAGTGAAAGGACCAATTTCAATAGGAGGCACTGCAATACTTGAGTTTAAATGGCTGTTCTCACAGTGTGATCCCGTGAATGAGTGCTTCAACAGAAGAGTGCAGAGCTAGAAGTCAGTAAGGCAGAGTCTGACTGTAGCCAAGGAAGGAGCATGAGTGTATTAGGGGAGGGAGAGTCCTTGGTTCTAATCTAGACTGGATGAGGCGCCTTTTACTGCAGAGGACTGGTACAGGTGTTCCCCTGTTTGTTGTTTAAAAAGTTAAAAATAAGTGTAGGGCTGGTTGCCCTACACTGGTCTTGCAGGCTGGCATTTCATTTCAGGAACCTGATCTAGCTGAAAGCACCCTACAAAAAAGTTTTCCAGCTGCATCAGCTAACTGCCTGGTTGCCTGAGTTGCAGTGCAGGAAAACATAGCTCAGCTTGGTGGCAACCTGGCCTTAAATTATATATACTTCCATTGTGTTTTTTTAACTTAGGACCCACAGTTGAGGAATCTATGTAGCTTTTGCATCAAATCCCTATCCGTAGTAAAACTCTTAACAGACTTCAGGGAGTCTTGTCCTTCTGTTGTTATGGAGTGAAAAGGCTTCACATTGTGTTTAATCTTTTTCAGTTGTTATGGTTGACAGGTCTCAAGGATTGTTGCTTGGACATTTATTTACTTAAACTGGAAAATCAAGAAAGCCTACTCATATTCCTGTAGGCAAGTTAAACCAAAGGATTTGTCTGCTTAGAGTCCATATCTGAATGGTAACTGGCTGCATGGGCTCATTGTTGGTGCTTTTTGCACCTGTTTTCTCAGAGAATATGGCTGTACAGTTCTAACACTTGTATAAAAAGTAAAGAATAGAAAACAGAGTGGATTTGGAAGGGTGAAAAAGTTTTTTTGGTACTTTCAGAACAGCTTGAACTATTGCAAATTATCTCCTTAAACTGATTTTAGAGTTCACAGACTTGCAAAAAAGTACCCGAAGGCTGTATTTATATATCAGTGTTTTGCATTTATCACATGGAATTCATGGGCATATGCCATAAGATAAATGTGGACAACTCAAAGTGGTTTGATCATCAGGTGTTAAATATCTGGATTTTTGGATGTCCTTAAAATGAGATGCAGTACTTGTTTAGCTTTGACTGTTTGACTTTCAGGCTTTTTTTGTTTGAAAGAGACCACGTTGTAAAGTTTTGGGTTTTTTTTCCCCTAAGCCCCAGTGATTTACAGGGGTTTTAATGAAGCTTTTTCTATGGTATTTCCTTACAGCTCCTAAAGTATATAGTTAAATGACAGTGCTGTGAATGTTTTGAACTTTAAGGGCTTTGTGTTTGTTCTGTTTACTCTCCTGGAGACCAAGCACAGATTAAACTAAGCAGGGGAGAATTCCTGCTGAGCTCATTTTTGCTCCCTGGACACAGCAGCATATGCTCTTCCCTCTCCTGCATGTCTCTGCAGTAGTAAGATCTAACTGCACGTGGCTTCAGTGGGGCAGACACTATGCCAGGCTCTGTGCTGGTGTGGGAGCCCTGCGCAAGAGAGCGTACACAGAGTAAGTCCTGCTGTCCATGTGCAGCTTGCTGTCCTGTTTTCAGATGGGACTTTGCAGTACATGAAGCTTGAGGCGTGGGTCTTGCACAAAAGAGAGTGGCAAAAAGACAAGTGAGGAGGAAAATAGCTGCTCTTTTTAACAGATAGACCCATGGCCTTGCTTTTGCAATGGGGATTTTTTTTTAAAACATCCTAATCTGCCTGGTTTGGAAGACAGAACTGAGCTTGGCTTTCTCAAAAGTAGGCCAGCATGGGTACTGGGACCCTGGTCACTGGAGTGTGGAAAAGAAACTGCTCATCTCCTGTCTGCGAGTGTGATGTCTTGGCTACGGAGGCTCTGGTATAGATCAAGGGCAAAGATAGATCAAGGGCAAAATTCGGAATTTTGTCCCCAGCCATATTTGCATTTTGAAAAATGATTTATTCAGGGAATGCTGTGATGCTGTGATGATTCTAGTGCAAGTAGTTAACTACCTGGAAGAGTAACGTGAGAAACTCTGGGTCCCAGTTCCAGTGTTGTCAGTTAAGAACCACCCCAGCAGTGGGGGTTGGGAGTGGGTATGCAGAAACACCGATAGGTACTGCGGGGGCAGGACCACAGAAACGAAGCAGCAAGGGGAACTTCCCAGCTTCCTTTACAGCAGTGTGTGTCTGTGCCCTGCAGAGGGGCATGGTGCAGAGGCATTTAAACCCGCCTCCAAATAGATATGGATCGCTACAGTCCAGCTGTGTGCTTGTGCAGCTCTGCTCCTTCCAGCCTCCACTTGAGCTGAGTGACTGCGGTCGGTAGAGGACATGCTCAGCTGAACACAGCAGCTGTCCCCGCTGCTTTCTGCCTGCTMCAGATGTGTGAGTTCCAGGAGACTCATCCCTTGGCAGCTGTTGAACCGAAGGCATAACTATGGGCACAGCATGATTTTATTTGGAGTTTGACGCCATCTTTCCCAGCATTGTATTTCTCAGCATTGTGCAGGTTGGAGCTGAATGTGGGGGTGTTTTGTGCACCAGCAGTTAAGCTTTAGATCATGTTGCAAATACAAGATTGCCATACATGGGAAACAGGAAATAATGATTTATTGTTTGAAATAGCAGTCAAACCCCCTACGCTCAGAAAAAAGGAAAAAAAAAAAACAGGAAAGATTGCGGTGATACATAATCACATGTAAACACAGGTGAAACTATGTCTTGGCACAGATGACGCGTGTTTAAAAACAAATTCTAAGCAAAGAGAAGTACCAGTCGTCCCAGTGCACTGTGAGACTCGGAAATGCACTGCCTGCCCCAGGATGCAAATGCCAGAGCTCACATGGGTCCAAAAATTATTAGAAAAACAGTTAAACGAAAAACCTCTCCAGGCTACTCTGCATCTTGCTGGAGGAGTGTCCAAGGAAAGAGCGCAGTAGGAACAAGAGAAGTGTGTGCTCTGCCTGGGCCTTGTCCGGGGCTGGGGCCAGGCTCCTGGGCTGGGCACCCTCCAGCTCTTCCTAAGAAGGTGTGGCGGGCAGCTGCCTGCACCTCAGTGCACTGCCTGGGCAGCCTTACCCACCGGATCCTGCTCACACCGCTCCGCTTTGAAAAAATACATGGGTAATTTAAAACCAGTTACTGGTTCTGAGCAACGAGAAAGCTGCTTATCAGCTCTCCTAGCTGCTGCCTGCAACGAAGATGGTACTTCTATACTTCTGAATCACCTGTGGATGCAAAAAATGTCTCTACTGATCTTTGTGCTGCCAGTAACTTACGTGCAGGGAAGGGATGAGTTGACCTAAGTGCTCTCATGGTCTTCTGCATGTGTGTCACTCACTGRCGGGTGCTATAGACCAGTATTTTGGTAGGAGCCACGTGGCCAGAATTGTCAGTACGAGGAGTAACGGCCTTAAAGCAATAACAGTGATGCAGTACTCATCACATGCAGGTCTGTCCCAGTCTGGATGCCACCTGGAATCACCTAGGAACAAAACAAGTTACTTGTTTTCAAGTATAACTGCACCAAGGGCAACAAATGGAAGCAGTAAATTCTGGTGGTACTTACTAATGACTTTGTCACGCTCTGCATTTTCTGGAGAGAGAAAAGAAGTGAACGTCAGCAGACTTACACATTATAAACAATACTTGAGTCTAAGCAAAAGGGAATGAAGTGTGAGCCTCGTGATGGGCTCACAAATGCAGCTATGGGAGCTGCATTTCTTTCCAGGAAGAAGCAAAGACCTGCCGACTTTGGAGAGCCCTGCAGCRACTCTCGGGGCTTTGCTGAGGAGTGCTTGATCGCACCGTGTTGACTTCTCTCCCCTCCAGTGGCTGGCATAGAGAGGACTTGCTCCCCCAGGTGTGCTTCACAAGATCACTTTGGGTTTTGCCCAGCACCTTGCATTTAAGATCCTCAGCCTGTAATGTTAAACAGTCCTGTGAGTCAGGGCCTCCCTTTCCTTCTTGCGGTGCTGGTGTTTTAACACCACCTTCCCGCTTCGCTGAGGTTGAGCGCTGRGGAAAAGTGTGACCGTACCCTCAGCTCCACACAGGCAGATGTCCACAGCACAGTGCCTTGTCCTTCTTACGGGAATTGCAGAAGGTCTCTCCACCTGACTCCATCCGGACATCACAAAGCCAAGGGCAGGTGAATCGGGTGGGCTGCCAGGGGCTCAGGCTGAGCACCATGTCCCTGTGAAGGGCTCTCGCACCTGCACATATGCATGTTGGCCTGGCTCTCTCCCAGTGCTTAGGGGAAAGCAGGTGGCCTGGCTGATGTTCAGTGGAGTGAGCAGCTTTGGCAGTGCTGTGGCAGCGCTCCCCCCCAGCAGCGGCACGGCGGGGGCAAGGCTCGCTTGGACCCGCACCAGCTCAAGCTGCAGCTCATGCACCAGGTAATAACCTGGAGCCCCCGGGAGGGGATGTGTATCCCCTTCTGTGCTTCCCATTTCTGCAAAAAGTAACTTCTGGTGGGGGTAATAACACCTTAAACTGCAGCCACTACATCTCCTGTATCATACCCTTCAGCACCTGAAGAGCACATCCCATCCCATCACTTCCCGGGGTAGAAAACAGGTTCTTTCCACTCTCCTCCCCTCTCTTTGTGCATCACTGCTCACTTGGCTTCTGACTGCAGTTTTTCAGACTATAATTAGGAACAGGAGAGTGCTATGCCTGCCTCCTGCCATTATCTTTTGTGCGCTCTTTCTCTTTCTAGATGTGCTTGGGGAGGAGGGCTGGTAGTCTTCTACTTACGACACAGCTGGCTGGCGCACTGCTCGCCGTTGCAGTCGCTGCACGCTGCTCCCGTCTTGTATGGTCGCCCTGGGTAATTCCCGCTGCGAAGGAAAGTAACACTGCTCTCAGACTGCCCGGGCTCTTGGCTCGGTATTACCTGCCCACCTCTGATACTGCACCAAATGCAGCTCAGTGCTTCTGCTTTGCTTGGAGCGGGGCCAAAGCGAGACTTACAGCATGCCTCAAACTGCCCATAAACACACTGAGAGGGATTTTATATGCATGCAGTCTCAGCAGTGCTAAACTTCGTGGTAAAACCTCATTACTTTCAGCAAGGTGAGGCTTTCATTGCTTGGTCTAAGCTGAAGAAAATCCTTTGGAGTATATTCACTTTAGGAGTTGAAATTGTGCATGCATCTTGCTTTGGCCCTTGGCAGAGCTGAAAACAGTTAAAGATTAGATAAATAAAGAACTTAAGTTGCTGCTTCTTAAAAGCAACAGCCGGACGTGACATTACCCCACTTCTTAGTATGCAACAGCCTGTTTGCAGTGTCCTCATCCAGCAGGGAAGGGCCCAGCTTTAAAGCCCTCTCTAGAGCCCCACGCCTCCCCAGAGACCGCCCTGCCTGCTCTGCTGGGTGCTGTTGAGGGCACCCCTCCCCTTCCCCGTGGGGTCCCTGCCGACACAGGGCAAGCAATCCAGCATGACTTCAGTCCTCTGCATGATACAGATATTGGCTAAGGGACAGAAGGAGGAAGGCTTGGCTCGTGTTTTTGGGAGATCTAGTCGTGAGGCTGGAGGGACAGAGAGCACCTCCTGGCAGCACTGGGGGCCTGGTTGCCTGTGCACAGGGTTTCTGCACCATCTAGCATGGTGGGGTGCATAGCAAGTGCTGAGAAGGGAAAGGAGAGGCTGCCCTGGGTGATCAGTGGCTTTTGGCTCTAGAACCAGCAGAGGCGATGGTCCCTCAGCCCGTTTGCGTGTGGGGCTTCTGGGGAAAGCGGTTTTGTCGCTTTGGCACAGCAGCAGCTGTGTCATTTCAAGGTATCTGGTCAAGGGTACATATTCTTCAAGGATGAAGCATGGACAACAGGAATGCCAAACTTGCTCGAGTTCATGGGCTGGCATGGCCTTGGCCCAACATGGTATGCATGTAAAGCTTTTAAAGCTGTATGTAGGCTGTGGTGGCATTAATTAACTGGAGAAGGGTAAAAATAATCCATCCTAGATGCAACAAATATCCTAGTAATAATGCATATGAAGGACCTCCAGATAAACTTTTGCCTTGAGGAGCCCCAGCCTCATGAGCAGCCCTCAGCCCCTAACTCCAATGCTAAAGCTAAGACTGCAGCTGCAGGCATTGCACGCTTGGATCTTTATCCAAACCATTGACCTAGAGGCTTAATTCTGCAGGCACATGTGTAAATATTTTCAGACTTTGGGCTTGCACCTTGGCAACCGTTTGGGGCCGTCTTGGCACTCAGGAGCAAGGGATTAGTTTTCAAATGATCACTTTAGTGTTTTCATTTTGGGATCTTAAATTTTACCCTTTCTACCGGTGCCACTGCTTTTTGGCTACAATACGTAGCCCTCGTTTAGCCAAAAAAAGCTGGTTGGACAGAGGTGTACCTCCTTCTCTATTTTGGGGACTGTTTCCTCCCACAAAACACGAGTGGATGGACTGATCTAATAAAGTTGCGCCTTGTGGGAGGGAAGGGGCAGGACCCCAAACCTTGTGAAATATTTGTAATGAAAAACCTTACGCTGGCCCGTAGTTGCAGATGAAGTGTGCTGCGTTGGTTACGGAGGTGTACGCCACCCTGGGACAGAAATGGACAGCACAGCCAACCTTGTAGCTTGTAGCCCAAACAATCTGCAAAGACAGACGGGTACACTGGTGACCATGGCTTTGCTTCAGCATCTGAAGCGTTACAGAGAAGACCTGCCCTCCTCTGTTTCATGACAACAAACTGGCTGAGGAGCACTCCTTGGGCAGGCTTCATGGAGGAAAGCAGCAGTGATAGAATCTCGAAATCATAGTTTATTCTGAAAAATGCCTGATTGTTTTGCACAATTCACCAGGTATTTATTAAAATGACTGAAAGAAAGACTAACTGGCTGTAACAGGTAGTTTTCCTCTCTTGCAAAGGAGAAGGTGAAGTTCATCTCCTTTGCTTCATGGCAATCAATGAACTTTGCTACAGCTCCTACAAGGGCTGATTGCCCCCATACTAAATCCAGAGGGGATATGTAGGCAAATTGCCGGAAGGCACTGGTATTACGGGAGGAGCAGGGAGAAGGAGCATGTCCAGGCTGTGGTCCTGCCTTTTAGCATCACGGCCACGACTTCAGATAATCTAGAGGCAAGGGCATTACATCATCTAATGATCCTCTGTCTACTACAAGCCATTCTGTTCGACCCAGCATCCTATATCCAGCTCAAAGATTACAGTGCAGCCAAATGCTTCAGTCCTGGAAAAACAAACCCCGTGACAGAAGCAGAGGGGAGGTGAGGGCGCAGTGGTACCTGAGGGCTGTACCACAGCAGCGATGACTGACTACATGAGAGATGTGGAGAGATCCCGGCAGCACAGGAGATGAAGAAACACACTCGTGCCTCTGCCGACTCGAAGGGGAGTCCTGGCCCTTTCTGTTTGTGGCTGTTTGGTGCCAGCTCTGGGAAGAGGACACACTGCTTGGGCTCCTGAGGGTGTTCTCAGTGCAGTGGCAGAGCAGAGGCTGTTCCCAACGTCAGCCATAGACAGCTGCATCCCCAAGGTCGGTGAAGGTCTGAATCACAGGACCCTCCCCSTCCTGGGCGGCCACTGGCTGAGGCACACGCTGGGGATGTCGTTGTGGTAGCTGCAGTAATTGTACCCAGAGGAAACTCCTCTTCTCTGCAGCTGGGAAGGAGGGAGAGGAACGAGGGGTTCCCCAAAGGTGCAGACCCAAGGATGCCTCCCAAAGCTGGGCAGACACGCAGCTTCTAGCTACAGTCACTATTACCACTGACTCCAAGTGAGAATAATCTTATTTTCTCATTCACCCCCATGCAACCGTCTGGGCTGCTCCTTTACAAACAATGTGGTAAACAGCACTGTGCCTTAGTGCCAGGTAAGGTGCGTTTCACCGCAGTTTCCAGATGCTGACTCTTGCTCTGTCCTCTCGTGGCTCCTGCATCCAAATATCTTCTCTGCAAGCAAGAACCTGCACGTGTCGTTCAGACACCCCACCAGCTTCAGCTCATCCCTTCAAGTCCTAAATGCATATGTGTATCTCCACAGAAAATGTTAAATAGCTTCAGGTCAAAATCTAATCCCTAGAGCCACTGTTGCAAGCTGTCYTGCTCTCCCATAGCTGTGGTTATTTCTTTGGGAACCGTGGTTGGGAAAAAYGTGCACGTGATGCTTGCAGAGCTGCAGACACCTCTTTATGTTCCGGTATTTCCCCAGCCCTTGGCATGCCTTGTGGTGCCATGGGGAGGCTGCCTGCCAGAGCTGGGACGTCGTCCCACCACGCACTGCAGCCCGCAGCCATTGCCGTTGCCTGGTTTTTGGCCACTGCTTGGCTAAATCTGACTGCTTGACGGCTGTCCTGTTTTCCTCCTGGAAACAAAATACAACTGGCATATTTAAAAAAAAAATGCAGTGACTCTTCTCCTCCCTAAAATGGGGACATGAGAACATCTCATGCACACAGAGAGAAAATAAGACTACAACACTTGGAAAACAGTTCATTGAATCTTCAACAGAAATCTAGAGTGTCTGTGTCAAAATGGCAATGCTGGTTCATGGTTTAGATGGAGAAATGCAATGCTTACCTGTGTATAGTGGCCGCATGCTCCTCCGCAGTTATTGGTGGCATAATTGTAGGCGCTGACCTCATTGTACCAAGAGGTGATGGCTCCTTGCACGGTGAAAACAGAAAGAGAGCCAGTCCAGAGGTTTTCTCCAACGGGGGTAAATTTGGGGTGAGCCTGCCCTGGATCTTTGAGGTAGGTATTATGTTTAAACAGGCATTTCTTTGCCCAAGCTTTTGYGGTCTTTGCCAAATCTGGATCCCAACTCTGCAAAATAAAGACAACTAAAAATCACTTYGGTATCTTAGCAATGCAGTAATTCAGAGCAACGTTCTGGAAAAGCTGGGTCTCAGTAGCGTACATGCTTCAGGTCTGTTTGGTTTTTGCTTCTGCTGAGACTTGCAGAGCTACATGGTAAATTGGCTTGTAGGTTCATTTCTGATTTGAACTCAGTCACTCATTAAACTTGAGGAAGTTTTTGGKGTGGTGGGTGATCTTGGCTGACTCATTTGTTGGATACCAAGAGCTGTGTATCAGTCAAACACAGCRTTTGGGGTGCAATGTGCATTTCCAGGCTGTGCCAGCCATGAGAGAATGTTAATTTAATTTAAACAGTGAATTTACAGGAAATCTGGGGATTGGGGGGTATGCTTACCGTACCAATCAGACTGCAGTGCAGCCTCATGCATTAAGGCCACTGCTTGCAGGTCAGTTCACAAGCATGCTGTGATTTTTGGGACAGTTTAAACTCAACCCTTTGGTTTGCATCTTTGTGTTTGGTGGCTTCAAATGTTAGTGCTGAATTCATATTTGTGGAATCGCTCATTCACTTGCTATTCAATCCTACAGAAAGTGGTTATTTAAGCAATTGAGTTATATAAACATCTTTTGTTTGCACTGGAGGAGGTGTCTGGTTTTGCTGGGTTTTCTTCTGCACACAACTTGATTGAGCAAATACAGCATTGTACCTCCTGGAAAATGCAGTACCACAAGTGCATGCCTGTACTTCTAGTTACACTTTGTGTCATGTAAATGAAGTTGTTCAGCACTGCTGAGCTATTTTGGATTGGACGTTTTGAAAAAATAAACTTTTTTTATTTGTCCTTTTCTATATGGATTAAAATATCCCAGTTGCTTCTGCAAACAATAGAGTCACTAGAGAAATTGTTTTGAACGGATCAGTAACAGTGACTAAGGAAAAGGACTTGGAGGTTGTTAGATTTTATGGCTATGTTTTACATAATATAACTTTTTTGTACCRTAGAGAAGTCTGAAACAATTTGTGTATTGTTTATGCTACCAATAAGTAATTAAAAATTGCAAGATCATACCAAAATACATCTACAGAGATTTGAAGATACGTTGTAACCTATGTCTTCCATTTCTTCCTATGGCTGACATTTGGGGGGGGTGTATTTTCCTACAAAACTAACAGATAAATAATTTGCCTAGGAACTCAGTGTATCGAATATTAAAGGCAAACTTGGGGCAGGGGATCTTATTTCGAGTGAGCAGTTGATATTTCCTTAGATGATAGCTTTTAAGGACAATGAACAAAATCTGGCATTGTACAGAAGTTATCTTCCAGTCCTAGCATTACTGCAAGTTAAGACAGAGGCTGCAGTTTACATCTTGGCAATACTCTGAGGTCGCAAGGAGAACACCATGATGAAAGATGTATGACAGTGGTGGATGCACCTTAGTGCTTCACGGTCTTGGTTTCCACATCCTGCTTTTTAAGTGTCCGCACATCTCTCTTCTCCTTCATCCTATAGTAGTATTAATAATAAGTTTGAAGTTCCATAAATGTATACAGAGTAATAAGTTTAAAGGTAAATTAATAAGTTTAAATATAGTTTCCTTTTTTTGTGTGAATGCTTAAACTGGCTGACAGTTGAAAAAGCAATGTGCAGAAACTGATAGTTCAGAATGATCTTTAGTTTAACCACAGTTATACTCCTTATTTGCTTATGAAACTGCATTTATGCAAGAAGATTGGACTAAACTGCATGGGGAAAAATGCACAGGACAGGGAGGTTTGCATATAGATATCATTGCTGTTTGAGAAAATACTAATTACAAATTTTTTTCCCCATGAACTATTTCTCAGTTTTGGTTTTATAACTCAGATGAGTTGCTTGCTGATTTAGGGAGGGAAAACTGAACGTATGATAAGTGAAAAGTGATGCGAGGCAGCAGTAAGTCAAAGGAGACTGTTGTGAAGCCCTGATGAAGCTGGTGAGAGTCTTTCTGCTGGTTTTGAAGAGCCTTGGAACAGACCTAAGCAATGCTTTGGGTGAATGGGAAAGGGGTCACATTCGTCAGGTAAAAAGAAGTTAGATCAGCATTCTCATTTTATAATAAATGTATTACAAATATAGATGGTTGGGCTTTGTTACTTGCAGTTAAAGGAGTTTCTGTCTTGTATTTTCTTTTAAAAACTGTTTTTCCAAAAGGTGGAAATGCCCTGAGTTCATAGTCTTCATTTTTACATATCTAGGTGGACAGTTATCTACAGCAAACAGAAGTTCCCTGTGAAATAAAGAAGTCRTCATCTTTTCCTCATTTTTGAAGTGCTGAAGGCCATTCACAAATGAAGACATACGCTGTTTTCAATTCCAATGCTTTTATTTTCATAATAGATTTTATCATATATTGTACGGCTTTCTCCACATTAAATTCTTCCTGGGAGAGGTCATACTTAAGACTAGGGTTTTTGCAGTGTTTTAAAAGAAATTTACCACGATTTAGTGCTTGTTTTATTTGTAATAATCTTTRTTTGTTTGTTTCTCTCTTAGGCTGTTTTTTTCAGATTTCAGTTCTTCAACTTTTCAAAAGGAAAAATTAGGCACAATTTAAGAAGAAKAATACTGCTCTTTTAATACATCATAGCAAGATTTTGTTAGTGTAGGGCCACTAAAGCAATCTAGAAAACAGAGTCTGGAGCAATATGTAGTCGAAGTTCAGGATGCCCGGCTGAAGAAAGCTGAAGTAAAAGACACATCTAGAAGAGAAACGAAATTGTTTCCTGTCAGGCTTGCAACTCGAGCTTGCTTGCTGCTCACTTACCCCTCCCTAATGGGCACTTCTTTCTTAGTGTTTCACAACCAGAAATGGAAAATGAGCTTTTTTTTTTTGAACTTTGGTTGGGGTGTTGCTAGTTACAGATGTGGTTATGTCCTCTTCTGGTGGTGACCGTGCGAGACAGTAAGAAAGAGGAGCAAAAAGGAAAGAGATCAGAATTAGGACAATCGCTATGGTCCATCTGAGACATCTGTGGAGATTATCTCAAGAAGAAACATGCTATATCTCAAGTGTTACCCAGTCAAAGCACAAAAGGTGGTAGATGTTGCAAGAGGCAGCTCCCAGGCTACTGGAATTGAACATCTCACAAATCAGAGATGGGCTTCTCAGCTTTGTGCATGCATGTACAGCTTCCTCCTTGTTGGGTTTTCCATGTGCCACCCAGCAGGGAGACAAGTGTCACGAGCCATCTGAAATGAAGGGTGGCTACTTTTGGGTGTATTTTAAATCACAACAGGCTGTCCTTTGCACGGTGGCTGCAGACACTGCCCCCCGATGTGGCCAGGGAGAAGGCAGGGGGGCACAGTGGCACGGGACCCAATGCCTCCAGCGCTCGCTCCTGCTGCACTTGTTGCTTTTTGGCTTCCCCTGCAGCCCCAGCACCTAGGCACAGCTGCTCTGTTGGCTCAGTCCGTGAGAGCCTTGCAAAGAAAGCTTAGAGAAAGCTCTCCAGCATTGTTTGGCAACTTGCCGACTCAAGTATGAAAGGTTGTGCTTAGGTCTGCACATAAATTAGACTTCGGGCTGTTGAGCTGCGGTGCCTTGGAATGAGGAGGCTTTTCACAGCACAAAATGACAGCGTTAGGTTGAGGGTTGAAATCTTGGGTTTCAAATGAGGAAATCAAGCCAGGCAAAACTATACATATACCCAATCGTATAAAGCCATCTGATAATCAGAGCCTTTTTCTCTGCTTTACAAAGAAGTAGCTCTTATGACCCCAGGAGGTTGGTTTTTTTTTTCTTTTTTCTTTTTTTTGCATTTGATCACAAAAACAATCTTTGAGAATTGTAAACACCATCACAATGCTACACACTTGCACATAAGTTGTGAAGATCCCCTTACCATGTAAAGCATGTTGCTGGCTGGTGGATTCACTCCAGACCGGAATCTGTTATGGGTTTGCACACATTCCTCAATAAACTTTGGATCTCCAACATCAGGCAATGTCGGTGGTTCATAGGAGTCAGAGAAACAACAGAAGTGCAGTAAAGCCAGCACACGAGCAGAAAATCTGCTTGTCATAATTCTCAGCCTCTGGTCTTCCAGCCTTAAAAGCAGAGTGTTTCAGCTGTATGAGGTGGTTTTAGCTCCACCAGCAGCGTTTTGCTTGCAAGGCTTGTGGGCTGGACTTATCTTAACCATGGTAATTGAATATGGCATTGGTCACAGGAAATGAGTCATATCTCAGGAGCGTTGCTATGAGAATAAGGAAATTAAGCTACAAGTTCACATCAGAGCTGTGGCAGCTTTGTCCCTCTCTTTTCTTCCTCTTTCTGTAATTGTGGTGGGCAAGCTTCTTCTCTCCTGTCCTTTGGGCTTCTTTGTTTTTGTTTCTTTGGCCCCCACCATCCCATCCATAGCAATCACTATAGATTGCAGTAAATTTTTGGATAAATTTTCTGCTTTTCATGAAAATAGCATTGCTGTTAAGGCTGTTACTCTGAGCCAAAATGCTGTGAGAAAGAAATGATTTGAACTGTGACTTCTACTACAGTATGAACAGTCACTTTGGTTGTACATCGAGTTATTGGAGGGGTAAGTTTGGCTGAGAACTGCAGTTTAAATATGCTGCAGTTATTGATGGATTTCTCCTGTGATCACACGCTTGTGCTATGTGTTGCTATCAATTTCTCCTCCCAAGCTTTAGCAATTCATAATTCATTCCCTGCAACCTGAGCCCCCAGCAGAGTTGGGTGCTATGAAGGTTGGTGCTCTCTCATGCCAGGTGCCCAGCACCCACACTGGGTTTCACAGCCGGGAGCTGGGAGCTGATGTCCCATCACTCCCTGCTCAGACCCACCACCATCACCACCCTCTTCCTCACACTGCCCTTAACTATCACCTGTCCATCAAGCTCAGGCCTTTTCCCACAGTCCCAACCTGGACATCTCTGTGGGAATGAGGTTGGGTTTCTTCCCACTCCAGGTGTCRTTTTAGGAATCTGCATCCTTTGAACAGCTGGGTGTAGCTCCCAGTTACCACTTCTGCGCATGCAGTTCTGTATGTGTTGGGGCTGGTGGCAAGGCCACGTTCAGGTTGGTGGTCCGGGGTCACACCGTGAGCCTGCAACAGCAGCCCCACCAGCACACATTAGGTCCTGTAAGTCACACATCTTCAGCTATTCATGGGGAGACTGCTTACAGGTGAAAAGGCCCTCTGAGGGAATCGTGGATGAGAGACACTGTGCTCACAGCTCCCCTATGGACCACTTTTTAGAGCAGAATAATGTGGTGGRTTGACCCCTGCCAGCAGCCAAGCACCCACACAGCTGCTCGCTCACTGTCCCTTCCCCAGCAGGACGGGGGGAGAAAGCAGGAAGAAGAAAAGTAAGAAAACTCATGTGTCAGGATAAAGACAGCTTAATATGTGTGTAAAGGGTGGAGGGGGAGAACAAACAAACAAAAACCCCAAGTGCTGCAAAGGCAATCACTCACCACCCCCAATGGCAGACTGACGCCTAGACAGTCTCCGAGCAATGGCCACCCTGGAAGCCAGCCCCCCACCTTTCTTCTTCTTCTGCCCCAGTTTTTTTTGCTGAATGCATCGTTATATGGTATAGAATATCCCTTTGGTCAATTTGGGTCAGCTGTCCCAGCTGTGTCCCATTCCTAACCACTTGCCCCCAGCCTACTTCCTGTTGCTAGATATGAAAGATGGCAGCAGGCAAGAACTGACAATTGTGAAATTAAATATGTATCTGCTTACGTGGTGACATTTTGCAGCATATGACAAGAACCCAAACATTTGGGGCTCATTTTTATTCTGTGGGATGCCATGCTCCTTCAGAGCTGCAATGTGGCTCAGAATTTGAGTCGTGTTCTCAAAACATTAGGACTAAGATAAAGGAGGAGAAACAGCTTTAAATATTGATAGCACAGTTATGCATTGCTAATATCAGCCAGTATCTCTTAGCTTGAAAGATGGGTTTGTTTCCCTTACTGACAAATGTGTCTAGGAACAATAGGGGTCGAGGGCTAAATGTCTCTAAAACCAAACTGAATCCATCAACAGTTAGGGCTTTTTTAATGAGGTTGAGATCTTCCATTTCCGAACCAGAATCTGTCCTGGGCCCATTTCATCTTCCCTCTCCTGTTTTTCCTCCCTGCTTCCCCCACCTTCACCTGCCTGCAAGCTCAGGATGGCTGTCATCTATTCTGCATTTCAGATTTTGTCACCATCCCACATCCTAAAATTAAGCTCTCCCCATTGACGCTCCATCTTAATCCTTGCTCTATCAACTTTCCCTGGTATTCTTCTAGCTATGGAGGACAAAGCTTAACTCTGAGAGGAGAAGAACAGAGTAGTACAACTGACAATAGAGTAACTTTAATGGAGACTGATACACATAGGCTAAATAGAGTAAAGGACAAGCTTTACTCTTTCTGTTCTTAAAAATAATACATACAGTTAAATCTCCATTATCTGGGGAAAGCGATGTCTGGGATAATTGAAGGTTAATGGAGATGAGTTATTGCTTCTTTTGGATCCGCTATGCCGCTTCAGACATGTCTTTGTGATGCTCCAGGTTTCCAGGAGGCTTGTTAGCACGTATAGTAATATGTAGTCTACGTGGTCGCCCTAGCAATCTACTCCTGAGCCAGAGCTAAGAGGCTTGTGCAGACGTAGAAGTGTGTTGCAGCTACTGCCAATAAATTACACTAACTCTATATGCACAGCCACTTATATCTTGCCTTGAGTGAAGAAGAAGCCTTTTCTATGCTAGATAAACATCACAAGGATAATGGAGAGATGACCGAGTGTTTTTGCAAATGCACGAGATTCTCAGAGTAATACAGTGGTAGGATCACTATCAGTATCTTAATTGATCATTACTCATAAAAAAATGTGTGTGGAAACCGCTGTTGTACTAACAGAACAGCACCAGCACTCAGTACCAATAACAGTGACCTTAAAATTGAAACAGTAAGACAGTACTGGTCACAAGAGGGATGCAGATGCTCAGCAGGTGGGATGTACGGCGGCGCGGGAGGCCTGGGGGGACGGGGCCGTGGTGGCTGGGGCTGTGTATCCCAGTCCGGATACCAGTAGGAATAATCTAAAAAGCAGTGAAGAAACAGCTGTTAAGACCCATCAAACTTAGCCACTGTTGTGGTTTAACCCCAGCCGGCAACTAAGCACTTATAGGAGAGCAATTAAGAACAATTTGATACGTACTTATCAGCTTCTCACGTTCTGTATTTTCTGCAGAGAGATCAGAAAAGGAAATAAATGTGAGTATCGGTCAGTGGTGGTTCTTAATGTAAAGAGGTAAGCCATTGCTTCTGCCTGGCTGATTGCACTGATGATGCCAGTCAGTGCCTAAAACATCCTGCAAGGGGGAACCAGGCCAACAAGAGCAGGTTCCCAACTGGTGTGGGGCTCATATTTTTTTTGAATTGAAAGAGAAGCAGAAAAGAAGCAGCTGTATTAGGAAGAATTTATGTCATGGGGAGGAGGGAATAGCAAATAAAAATAAAACATGGAATTCATTTAAAATTGATACACAAACCAAATTTAAGTAGTTACAGACAGACAAATATAACTACTAAATTTATCACAGAAGTACACCTTTACTAAGAGCTTTGATGCTTTTGCAGGATTGCTTACGTGCATCCTATTGGAACTGCTGATTTGCCCCATAGGAGAATATGGTAAAACGTGTTGTAGGACCTAGCACTTAATTTTTAAAAGCTCTCTTCCTCTTCTCCCCCTAGTCTTTGAGATGTTTCTAGTTTTCCTGTGGTGCATCAGTCTGAGACTTCAAGATGAGTCAGCCAGGATATCACAGAAAGAAGTAAGAATACCAAATGCTCAATTATTTCTACAGCTGAAGCTATCTAGAGCCCAGCTAGTAGAGACCATGCCCATTAAACCTCTGTATAAAATTCATATTTGATTTAAGACATTGTTGCATGTCCTTTAATCTCTATTTATTTAAAACACTATTTCTGACTAATTTGGGACTAGGTGGAATGACAGAAAGGTCCACAGCTGCAAACTGCTGTGGAAAAATAAGCTCTCACTGCTGTATTTCAGAAAATTGCAGAAGTTAGAAATAAGTGTGCTTTTCAGTATAGTCTTATTATTGGTTCAGAACTATAGTTTTCTGGAAAATGTGATAGGGCATACTAAACAAGCAAGAAAGCAGAAGTTAAATATACTATTTCTGCTAGGAAAGAAGAACCAGACGGGGAATATTTGTTGGGGCTAATGTTTTAGATTTGACTTCCTGATCAGATAAAAGGCGGAAAGTAGTCTGATACTTCTCTTCATCAGAAAGTCTGGCTTCTACCTCTGAGAGCCTTCAACAGTGAAGTATTTTAATTAAGTCCTTCTTTTACTATTCTTACCAGGGTTTGGTACTGTTGCTGTGTGGTGGGCTACAGACCCACTATGTACTTAGTGCAAATTGACTCACTGTTATATTTCCACTGATAAATAAGCCACTTTTATGTCTATGAAATTTTCTTAGTTGATCACTTTGGTCTTACCACAGAGCTTGTCTACGCACTTCTCATTACTGCATCCACTGCACGGTCGTCCTGCTTTATATGGTTTTCTTGGATAATTCCCCCTGCAAAGCAGAACAGTATTTTGTTAGCTCAGTCGTTTGAAAAGCAATTTAAATACATGTTTTCATCAGATTGTYAGAATAATTTAACATGCAAAGCTATTGGGGGGTGGGGGGGAATCCCTTTATCCAAAACCTTATCATCGCAATTGTTTGAAATTCCTTTTAGATCAGATTAAAGCTCTCAATGGCATGGGGAGCAGCTACCTGGTAACTCTTGCCATGTGAAATTAATGAGACTTCTTGGGCAATACTGTATTATTCAGTGTAAGTATACAAGAATCTGCCTCTAGTCCCTCATCACCCATCTGTATTTTTTAAAAAATCTGTAAAAGGTAAGTCCAGAAATTGCAAGGTACGAGATAAACTAGAGGACTGTCTTCCTTTTATTTCTTCAATTAAAATGTCTTGTTTGAAGTTCAGGTGGGGCCATAGAAAGATGTAATCTTTCTCAAGCGAAAAGCTTGCATCTTCTCGACTTTTCCTGCAGAGACTGAAGTCAAAACAGATTTTTATTCCACCATCTTGGTTAAGGTGAGTGCTCTCAGCTATGATCTGCCTGCCTGCTTTTTTACAAAGAGATTTTCTGCAGCTCCGACTATGTCCAGCAGCTTCTGCTCTCAATGGCCAGAAGTTTCCCTCAGACTGGTGACATTTGGACGTAGCTTCTTCTGAAATTTGTTAAAACTGCTCCCATCATTGTTGGCATCTGATACCAGGTCAGTTATAGGATATTTAAAAAATAAAGAACCTAAACCCTGAATGCCATAATTAACTTACGCTGGCCCGTAGTTGCAAACAAAATGTGCTGCTCTGAAGAGTCCTGGAAAATTTTCAACTGTATGGCAGAAGTGAACGGCGCAGCCAACTTTGTAACTCTCTGCCCAAACGACCTGAAGGGCAAAGAGAAATATGTAATGCGCCAGTTCAAAAGCTGAAAAAGCAACAGCATTAAGGGAGGAAGGAGAAGGGAAGGATCTTGTGGAAGTTTAAAACAGCTGACACAGGAGCAACACTGACAACCCAAAAGGCAGCAGAGACAAATGACTGATTGATAGATGTTTTTGCATTTATTATCCAGCTCCCCTGGAAACACGAAATTGTCAGGGGGATAATCCCTTTCCACCATTAGTGAAAATAGGACTCGGACATCCTTGGGGCTTGGAATATTTATTTCCAATCTCATGCAGCAATAAACCGGGGGGTAAAAACCTTGCTGTAATTCCTGCTCCAAAGCGGTCTGTTCCAAGCCTGTACTTGGATTTTCTGTGAAACCATTACATTACAAACCGTTGGGCATGTAAGACTCACCTGGGTATAGTGACCACACATGTCAGTACAGCTATTGGTGTTGAAATCGTAGCTGCTGACTTCATTAAACCAGTCACTGAGAGCTGCATCCACAGAGAAGATGGTGGCTGTGCCAGTCCAGATGTTTTCTCCAACAGGAGTAAAGGTGGGGTGCACCTTCCCTGGCATTTTAAGGTAGCTATTGTGCTTAAACTTGCACTTCTTTGCCCACGCTTTGGCAGTTTTAGCTAAAGCAGCGTCCCAGGACTGTAGAAAAGGAAGAAAACATAATATAACCTGCACTGCAGTGACTTACTTGAATTCAAACATTTTTAAACAGAAACTTGTAAGGATTCTTCTCCCTTTTTCTGCTTCCCATCCCTGCATTCCATCTCTTTCTCTGACTCGACATTTCTACTCCCATAGCAAATTTTTTTCTTCTTTCTCCCTTCGATATTGCAGGACACGTAATATCTATCCACTGACCTGTGGTATCTGACTTGTTAAAATACTTAGAGCTGGATTGCAGCCTTTAAGCTGCTAGGCCTGAGAGAAGGCAACTGGGTGAAACCCCCAGCCTTAGAGGGGCTTGAGGGACTTTATGCCTAGGAGCTGTTGGCTGTCCAGGGATTTGCACTTTGCAATTATCACTAGACCAGATATAAATTCTGTTCTGCTGGCCAGGATGGAGAGGAGAAGAGTCACAGCTGCTCCCTTCCCAAGCCCCTTCTGCCTCTTTGCTCTTCTCCCTCTGCAGCGTGTGGCCAAAGGAAATAAAAGGCTCGCTCATCTCTGCTGGGCTGAGGAGGAACCATTCCCATCCTGAGTGGCACAAATGACAATTTGAGAAACCTGTCTGTGAGACTTGCAGAAAGATTTTATGCCACTGAATGACCAGGCAATAAAATGGCAGGTAAAATTCAGTACAGAGAAATGTAAGTTAAGGGATGTGTTTTAAAAAAAAACCAAACAATTTTGACTTTGTGTTCATAATGACAGGTTTGGAACTGGCTATTACCACTTGTAAATCAATGTTTAGAAGTAGTCTGAAAAGCAAATAACATGTTAGAAATGCCTTGAGAAGGAATGGAGAATAAAACCAGGTATATAATTACACCATTGTAGAAGTCCTGTTAAATGCTGTGTGCAGCACCCCACCTTAAGGAGGAGACACTAGAACTGGAAAGGGCAGAGAGAACATGGAGGAGAATGATCATCCTCAAGTATGGAGGGCTTTCATAAAGCAACAGAGAGTGCTCTGCAGCTTTGATCAGAGACAGCTGGACATCTTCTGTGAAGTAGGTAAATAAGCAATGATTACTTGCTCCTTCCAATACAAAGACCAGAGACTATCAAACGAAGCTAGGAATTAACAGGTCCAAATCAAACGCAAGGAGAGATCTTTGCACAATTTGTGGTTAGGCTGTGCATTGCTTTGCTACACAATGCTAGGGACGATAAAACTTGCATGAGCTCAAGGCTGAAAAAAAATCGTATGAGAAAAATCCATCAAGAGCTTTTAAATACAATGCAACACCTTTGATTCAAGCGGTTTATATATATTTGTCCTGCTGTTATTCCAGGCTTGCTGGATCTTTGGTCTGAGCAGCTAAGTTTGCTCTTGTGTGCTAGCATTTTAAATTAAACATTGTTTTTCAAAATGGCAAGAAATGAAAATCATGAGTAGTCTGAATTTTACCCCTTCCTTTCATAGAAATGATTCATATTGTGCATGCAGTTATGCATTTAACTTCCTTTCCAGCGATGCAGCACTGCTGGAGGGCTCAGAGTAATGACATGAGCCGACTGTCAGCTATCTAGCTCCCTTTTTCCTTATGTATTCCACCGAACAAGCTGAGACCTATCCATGGCCTGTTCCGATATCCATTGTATTTATAGGAAGCTCTGCTTTCCAGCCCAGATATTAGTATCGCTACTCTTCAAACCCTGCTACAGCAAATGAAGATCAGGTATCTAAATGGACGTCCTGGCAAATCCCTTTCTTCAACACATGTTCTAGATTGGAAGAAACAATGGGAGATGATAGATTTTCAACAAATCCTGTTGTGCAGATTGCCTATTCAGGAGCTTTTTAATGCCAAAGAGCTTCCCTGTATGAAACCTGGACTAACATAAAACAGATTACTATCTCTTTTAGAAAGAGGTAAATGAAATGCTGAGAACTGAACGCTGTTTTTTGCAATACAGCCCTTTGCTCTGGCTGAAATTTAGAGAGCAAAGAATTCCCTTCAGATTACTAAAACTGAACAATACTGTGAAAATTAGTGTCTTTTCTTTTTCCTACGAAAAACTAACATATATAGTACAGAAATCATTGACAGAAAGGGAAAGAAAAGCAGAAAGCAAATGAAGAGTAAGATGGGCTAAATCAGCAGCACAATCTATATTAATTTTCAAACAGATCACGAACGCCTCCTTACCATGCGAAACATACTGCTGGCTGGTGGATTCACTTTGGATCGAAACGTGTTGTGAGCTCTCACACAGTCTTCAATGAACTTTGCATCTTCTATGTCAGGCAATGGATACTGTGGATAAGCATGAGACCAAGCGAAGAGCTCCAGTAAGAACAACACAGCAAAGAAAAATGTGATTTTCATAATTCTTCAATGCTTTCAGTACTATTTAAGTTTTTAAAAGAAAGATCTCTTAGGTGGAGATAATACTGGCAAGCAGTTTTTCAGAGGTTGTCCTCTGGGTGTGGAAGCACTTGAAAGTGTCAAACCACCAGGAAGTGAAATTGCTTCATGTGGTACAGCTCTATCTGACATCATAGCTGGCTGTCGAAGGGTAAACCGTGAAACAGGTATCTGCCATGCATATTAACAAGGAGCAACACTCCAGATACACTTCTGTCTTTTCTTTGAGCATGCTCCATTGTGGTTGACTGCCAAACCATTCTGTGATTGTAGGTCTTATCTGAAGAGATGCTGCAGAACAGCTTTCCCAAAACCTGTGTCAACCATAAAAATCGTAGCTTTGACAAAATACAAATCTGCGGTTCAGCTGATTTTCCTGCAGTATAGCTTAGTCATACCAGCTCGGTTACAATTGTTTTGCAGGACCTTGCTTCCATTTCAGAATTACTCAAGGAATAAACAGAATTAGGAAAACTGCACCTCAACAGGAGAAAAAAAAAAGTTCCTGAACAACAGCTTGCTGCAGAACAGACCTTCTGACCTGGTTTGGTGTGTAACAAAAGTATGACTTGGAAATCCCAAGCTTGAGTACATGTTGATTCTCTCCTTCATTAGCCATTTGCCATTATCTGATAGCCTGAAATCACTGGAGGACCTTCCTGTGCTCCCGGTTAGCACTCCTGGTGTAACATTCCAAGTCTGATCACTTCTTGGGGTGGTAGGATGGGCTGTGTTGAGATTTGTATTGTCTCACCAACTGTTCTACAAGCTGGTTGAATTTTTTTAAAAACCTAAACCAAATTGTATAAACACACAAGAGCCTAAGAACAACCATATGTTTTAAGAGCTAAGGTCTTGTAACTCAGATTTAGGTAGGTTTACAGAGAAAATATGTTGTAGATTGTAAACAATGTTCATGGGTCTGATTCCCTGCTCAGTTTTGCAGGTCAAGCCTTATCCTGCTGAACACGTGCGGAAATTATCATTCTGGTGTTGCCTTCTGTTTGCATGACGGCTTTACCCTTGATTTGCTTCAGAGAGTCTTGTAACAATCTGTACACCTAATTCAGATAGGCTGAAGGAGCTGTAGCCCTCCAGCACCATCACAGCTATACCTATGTAGGCTATTAACAGGAGGCATATATTAAATATTTCTCTGTGTGCATGTGTTTATGGATGTCCATGCATTACTAACTCTCCACACCCTCCTCTTAGCCCTGCCATGATTTGTTGACCAATTTCACGAAGGTAGGGGCAGCTGTAGGAGGCAAAAAAGTTGGGGGGAGGGGGGGCATTTCTGGTGTTTCGGATCTTTTGGGGAAGAAACAAAAAGGGGGCCTCCAGTTATTCTTGTTGGACAGGCTTAACACAGTCCTTACCAATAAACAGCCCTCAGAGGCACAGGAGACCTGGACAGAGAGGGAACTGAACAAGTGTTACCTTTTCTTCCTCTTTTCTTTTACAATAGTTTCCTGTGCTTTCAAAGTCTCCCAGTAAGATCACCAATTTTTTTGTTTAAAAAAGACAGAGCTGCAGTGGTCAGTGGCCACTTTCTTTTTCTCTGTGGGCACAGCAAGCTGGGTCCAAGACACTTTTGGTCCTGTCATGTCCTTGATGAAAAGATGCATGAGGCACTACCAATCATCTCAAACTCTCACCTCCCTTGGCAAGGAAAGGAAAGTAGGAGGTGAAGCGCACACCCTGACACAAGCCCAGTCCAAGGTGGTAGTTGCACTTGCAGCCCAGCCATTGGCTTTTAGCTCTAATCRCTTTACCTGTTCCTCTATCAGCGGTTCGCTGTGGCTCCATCTGCCTCCAGAACATGTATGCGATGGTCATGATCTCACCCACATTTACTAAATCCACCTGCTGACTCTTCCTCCTGGTGTACCACTAACAGTGCCAAGGTCCCTTGTCTAGCAGATGTAGTTTCTGTTCTYTTCTGCTGTCATGCTATATCTCAGAAACTGTGTGTGGGCATTGGCAAAGGTGACAGGGCCCTCAGCTGTGGTGGGACATTTTAAAATGTACAGGAGGATGCCCTCTTGCTGGCATTGGTGACTGCTGGTCGGGCTGGGATGGCGAAGGGGATCTTGGGAGGGAGGTTTCTTCCTGTGGGTGCCATTACCTTCTGTCCTACCAGAGGACAGAGGTTGGTCTCTCCTGTCAGCTGCTTACTTCTGGGCTACAAAGACCCTCCAACCCACCATGTGCACTCCTGAAGCCCACAAGGTACCATCCAGGTGCCACTGGCAGTATGGTGTTTCTGTGGAGCACCAGGTAATGGAGAGATCCTTAGATCAAATTATGACAGTTTAAATCATTATGGTGAATGGCCCTCTCCCCTGCTTCTAAACTGAACATAGAAGGCCTGTCCACTGCTTTGTTCCTTTGAAAGTCATCTTGCCTCTTTTCTAAACCAGGGCAAACTGAGTTCAGTTTACTGTCAGCTATTCTTTCTCCAGCTGAATATTACCTTGAAACTAGAAAGTAAGTATGTTCTCACTTTTTCTTTTCTAATAATGCCCATGCAATCTATGAGAATCTAAAGCCTTTGGCCAGCTAGACTTAATGTAAAACCGTGATTATATTACAACTACATGCAATTTGCACAAAAATTATCATCACACCAAAACTGCACCATTAATTTAGCAATGCAGTGATCTTGCAGTTATATATGCATGCAGTTGAAATTCTGTGCTTGAAAACCGAACTGAGATCTTTATGAAGTACGAAATTTTGGCATATCCAGGATAGTCCAGGTTATAACATGCTTTCCTGCAGAGATGACTCTGGCTCCATCTAGTGATTCTATCTATAATTAAAGCAGAAGTCCAGCCTGCCCTCAAGCATCTATAAACGATGTTTTCACAAAAAAGAGAGTTATAATCCTTTGCCAGCATTAATCAGTGGATCTTGTAAACCAGATGAAAATTAAGCTTTGGGATTTGGATATCACATAATATTTGTCTGGACAATACAAGCATTGCCTGTCTCTGCATAGATCTCAAGTGAAATTTAGCACAATGACCTGGGTATGGGCAGGAAGCTGTACAGCCCAATGATTTTGAAAAAAGCCCCATTTTTACATCCCCTTTTCTCACTTCCCACCTGCTTTCAGTTTAAACTGGCTGGAAAAATAAGATCTCGGATTCTTAGTTTTTCACTAATGTATGATTCAGTCAGAGGACTAAAGGCCGGTGGATTACAGACTATTACAGATATCCAAGGTGCCTGGGAATCTGTAAAATTACATTTAAATTTGTCCTCAAATCAACTTCCCCAGAGAGTATTGTTATTTGTGTTGGGGAGATAATCTGTTTGTCCTTGACTTACTAGGTTCAGCTGAACAAACAGGGGTGGATCTGCTGGGTTTCCTTGTCCTGTCCGCAGGACTAGGCAGCTGCAAGATCACTTGGCCATCCAGACCTGTGAATAAACTAATATTCTGACATGCATTGCTACTTCTATTACACAATTTCACCTCAGGGCAGAAAACAGATTAAATCAAAGGATGGTGGTGGTACTGGATTTCCACAAGAATTCTTTTGTAATAATTTATTTTGTAATTGTTCATTAAAATTTAAAAAATCTTGCAATTACTTTGTAATAATGAGGCTGTAAACAGCCTCACAATTAACATAGGAGGCCATCAGTATGTGGTTGGACTGCAGGTAGTTTTACAGTARTTTTGGTTAGGGGAATTTGTACAGTGCTGCTTACTGCAACTACGCCCCTCGGCCTAACTGAGCAAAATTACAATGCATTGCTTGCTGCGTTCTCTGAACAAAGTACTGGGATGTCATTCGGACTGAAGCACAAGAGGTTGGTAGATGTTCTTTCCCCTGTGGTGCCTACCTCCTGCCAGTCAAGATGGCCCCTTATCACATCTGCTTTGCCCCTCGAGGACAGCCTGTTTCACTCCCTCCTCTCAACCAAAGGATAAGGGAAGGGTGAAGCACTCACCAAAGGCTGGCTCCTCCCTTTGGTGATAGCTCTGCTAAAGATTGTGAAGGGAAGATGGATAGGCAGTGATAATGCTGTGGAAGACAGCGGTCTCTTGAACCATATAAATACCTGAAGGGAGGGTGTACAGAAGGCAAGAGCCAGTCTCTTTCCAGTGGTGCCCAGTGACAGGACCAGAGGCAATGGGCACAAACCAAAACACAGGAGGTTCCCTCTGAACATCAGGAAACACTTTTTTACTGTGAGGGTGACTGAGCACTGGTACAGGTTGCCCAGGGAGGTTGTGGAGTCCCCATCCTTGGAGATACTCAGAAGCCATCTGGATATGGTCCTGTGCAACCAGGTCTAGCTGTTCCTGCTTGAGCAGGGGTGTTAGACCAGATGACCTCCAGAGGCCCCTTCCAACCTCAACCATTCTGTGATTCCTCGATGGAGCCAAAGCTTCAGCAGGTTGTGCAGGATGAAGGATTTAGCATGATCTCAACAATACAGATATAGGAAGCTTGTTATAGAGTACAAGTATATGCCTAGCTGGACAGGATCTCTGGTTATCTTCCTTGCCCTTCATGCATGATTTAAATTTCTTGAACTTAAATTATTATCATTTGTCACATTTGTTTCTTCCTTTTTAAATTCAAGGCATTTCAAAAATGAGGTTTTTCTGGTTTCCATCATAAGCCTCTTTTCACAGGGTAACGCCAGAAACGGTTGGTGCATGGCAGCAGTATGGAAGTGTGAAAGTTCAAGAACCGCTACAATACTATTGGAATATTATGGAATAACACTCAGGACCTGAGAGAAGATACAGCAAGCCATTACAGTCCACATCCATGCTGTTTTTAAAAAGGGGATCTTGGAATGATCTTCTCAGCCATGCATAGATTTTCTCCCAAAGACACCAAATTGGGGAGAAGGGCAAACTATATGCATTTTGTGTGGACACCACAAGAACCAGCACTGAGGACAGAAACCTTATATCACAAGTTCAGGAAAGCAGAATGGAAAAATATTTTCATGGATGGAAAACTTTACTGAAACATTTATTGAAACAGGATCTGATGGCATCACTACCTGCACATCATTCACTGTTGCAAATTCCAYACTGCTTAGCTCAGGAAAAACACTAAAACTGTGTCTCAGATGAAAGGCCTACTATCATCCTGGCATAAATATGGCCACTAGGAACCAAGGTTTTTCTAAAGCTTTGGGAGACTGCAGAGCTTTTTTTCAACTTTGCCTTCTCTCCAAGGCATACTCTGATTGTCACAGTCCTAACTGTAATGGAGTTACTAAATGACAAGACAGACAGTTATTCTCAAGGATAGGAATTACTGTGTTAGATAAGAATTTCTTCCAGGCTATCTCACAGCTCCAAGCAGGAAAACTTATGTTTTAATAACTGAATGTAAATGGGGGGTTTTGTTGGTAAAAAGGCATCATCTTAAAACTATGCAATATCAACACTTTAAAACTTGAAAGACCTTTACTGTAGTACCAAATTTTGTATTTCAGGTACTAAGGAAATTTTTTTTCCTTACAGATGTCTGAAACTTAGCTCTGAAGTAAGCTTTTCAACCCTAACATGGCATCTAAATAATGACTTTATCTTCAGAGATGGTGGATATCAGCAACTTCCAAGTAAACCATGGGAATAGCTGCGGCTCAGGAACTTTCATACTGCACAATTTTGCATGTAGGAGCCACCTATTTATGGTTTTAGGTATATACTGTTAGGCTTCCAGATTTGAGAATGCAATCCATGTTTTAAATAATAAAACCTGTATTTGAAAAGTCTGTTCTATATTTTAGTAATTTTAGAATAGAAAACTTAGAGAAGAAATAGCTAGCACATGCCTAATTTTAAATTAAACTACAATAAAAGTCTAGCTTATTTTCTTTGAGACTGTTTTATAGTAAGTATTTTTTATATAATCAATGGAATTATCAGTATAGAGTTAGATAATAAATTGGAAAGTTTTAGACCAAAATTGTCAATCATCACACCCAGAGAAAGAAAGTATAAGACAAATTAGTTCCTGAAGTTGAACTCATAGAAGCTTCCTTTAAGCTCAATTTGAGTTCTGAACTTTAAGAGAATAGCAGAATTTGACTTCGTGGGTTTTTTTATTTGTTCATTTTACAATAATGGTGAAACAGTACCTCATAATAATGAACCTTCATACAGTCGTATTGGCATTCACTAGACAAGACTAAGATACAATCAGGAAAAAATCTAGTTTGCTATACTGGTAAGAAAAAAAAGCTTCAGATTCTTGTATGAATTTGATCTGTCTTTTGGAGAAAGTGAAATTAAAGCATATTAACGAAAGACTTCACATCTTGGATATAAAAGAGTAAAATCTGTTGATTAAATGGACTTGAGCAAGTTTCAAGATAAAATAAAGAAAATTTACTATTAAAACTTTAGAACACTTAMAGAACAGGAAATATGCTATGCATAAGTAATGGTACACGTTAAAACAAGGAATAAAAAAATTAAAATTAAGCACAAGGTTTAGAGGGAGTTAGGAACAAAATAATAAATGTAAAGCTTTACATTTTGAATGAGGAACAATAAATGCATTATCTTATAAATATCAAGTTGTACTAACTTCACAAACGTCAAGACTTCTAAAGAACCATCTTTCTATAAAATCTTCCTACAAGTTTTATTCACAACATTCTGCCACTCTAGAAAACAGCACTAAGAACATAATATGATGCCAGCTTTCTCTCAGCATCTAAATTAAGCAATTGTCATTTCAAATATTGGCTTAGTATGAATTCTAACAGTTGTTCAATTGACACATACTTTTCTCCTTGAATTCCAGGAATACAGTATGTCACAGTTTTTGGAAATTTGGTATTTAAAAATAAGGCTCCAAACCTTACCAGATACCAACTTTAGCTTAATATTTTCCCAATATGGGTTTTACTTACATATAATTTCACTTTTTTTGGCATGTTAGCTTTCTCTAAGGAGCATGAAATAATAGCAACAAAATTACTGTCAAAGAAAGTGGTCTTTAAAGTCATGTCAGGATGACTTTTTTGCTTAATTCATTAGCGAGTATCTTCAGAAGACAGTATGTATTTCAAATCCAGTTAGGTGGATATATGCATGTTTGTAAAGTGTTTTTTGATAAAATAAACAGCTACAAAAGCAAGAAACATCAGCAATGCTCTCAAAACTACAAGAGTGATACAAGCCTCATCGCATAAAATTCTGAACTCCCAAGCAGGGTGCCATCTTGAATAATCTATAAATAAGCATATAAATATAAGATTTATTGGGAGTACATATATTTAAAGTAACTGAGGAATATAAGTAGCAGTGTAAAATTGTAATACGTACAGATAATTTTATCACGTTCTGGATTTCCTGGAAAAAGGGAAAAAATAAACAGTTTTACCAGCCAGCCATGATTTCTCTCTCCTTAAATCTTTACTAGCTAGCTAAAACAAACTCATCAGATTTACAGTCAATAGAATTTGAAAAACTGAGAATTCCCACTGATAAACCTTACAAATAAAACAAAAGCTAAAATGTTTTGATAAAAACTAAAAACAATACTCCATAATATTAATGTCTCCATAAAGCTATTATTGTTTATAACAATTACATGGATGGGGGAGAGGGACATATTTTACAGCCCCTTTATTTTCAGTTTGAACCCTTTCTCCTTTGTCTTTCTCAAAACAATAAATACTGTTTAATATTCAGAATATACACATGAACTAGTAAATACTATCAAATACAATTTTATGGATGAGAATGGGAGACAGTCTGTTTCCTAAGTGGGGCCTAATCCTGGGATCAAGTATAACCTGGTATTCCTTGTATCTGTTTTTCAGAGGTTTCTGCGACCTAAAAATTAAGACCTACAGGACTGCTGAATGTTTTTAAAGCTTACTAACATATATATTGAGTAAAGATAATAACCAACTGTTAAACAGAAACCACAAGCCTTACTCCCCATTTATTAAATGAAACTTAAAAACGTATGTCCTAACTTTAGCCACAGGAAACTTCTAGCTTGTGACTTCCCAGTACGTGGAAGTTGTGAGGTCTTAAGCTTTCTTGAGAGACCACCTACTGTCTCTTGATGTTTCAGTCCATCAAAACATGATGCATACTTAGCAATTCATGACACTAATTCATTTTCTTGACAAGAATAGAGTTAAAAGAATTACCCAGTTTAAGGAACGAATCCAATTCACCATGGGGAAAATACTTTATAGCTAGAAAACTGTATCAGTATGCAGTCCCTTTTCCCACAGACATAACCAGGTGAGAAAGACAATGTGCCTCTGAGAATAATTTTTTACAACTCTAACACGAATTACAGACCCAGAATGACTTTCCCACAGTTACTGTGACTGCTTACAGAGCRTATAAGCATCAGCTATGCTGATGCTCGAATGTAATTTTGCTGTGGCTGCACAAAATAGTCACAACAGACTCAGTAACTGCAATTTTAATATTTTAGTCTAAATACAACTGATTAGTAGCTTTGCAGTCTCTGAAAGCCTGTGAGACTACTCAAGAGTTGCTGCTAAATGCTACTTTGAAAAGTATGTAACTAGATGCTGGTTTCTTTGGTATGACTGATGAAATCAGCAGAATATCAGAGTGCAATAGAAACAGTAACACATTTAACTGCAATCATGAATTATACTTGTCTATAATCAAACGGAGACTTCATAATGATCACTGAGGCCCAGATTCAGTAAAATACGAACTATCTATCTGTTTCCTAAATGTAAATAGCCTTAAGAACAGTTTTAAATTACTTCTGAATTGGACCTGAGAGAGCACCATCAAGGAGCAAAACASTTTGCGACATTCTTTATCAAGTAGGTGGTTGTATTTTTTCCTTTTACGTATTGCATTTTACATTTGCTTTTACTTACTACACAGTTTATTTTCACAGGTGTCCCCTTTTGCACAATTACTGCATGATTTTCCTTCTATATATGGTCGTCTTGGAAAATTACCACTACAAAGGAAAAAGTTTCATACATAATTTTAAATGATTTGTTAAATTTCTTAAATCATTTGTTGAAGTAAATACACTGAAAATACACTGAATTGCTGCCAATTCATTGAAAAGCTCAGAATAATTTTGAAATCTTTCATTTCATTTTCATCGTTCTGTCCCTGTGAAAAAAAAAGAGTCTTAAAAAGCTATTATTTTTCTTATGGGAAAATACTCAGGCTTTTTATTCAAATTTTACATTGGTATATGAACTACTAAAACAGAATGGTCTGGATGAAGCCTGGTTTTAACTGAGGAAAAATGAGGATTTTGGAGTGGAAAATTTTAAAGCTGACACACTCCCAAATAGCTTAAAACAAACTATCTAGCAAAAAAAAGAAAGCTTGTGAGCTACTTACTGTTGAACTATAACCTTGAGAAACAAAGAGTTTCATTCCACAAAATGCAAATGTCTTAGACTAAGTATGCAGTCTTAACGAAAACACTGGGATCCTTAGATGCTTAAGTACTTCATCCAAGAGGAGCAGGATTGCTTTAAGTATAAAGATCAGCCTGCAGTACTTACCACTGCATATTCTCAGAAAGGCTCCTTATACATATAACTGCTGAAAATGACAATGCAGGTACCATCATCCTGGCTGCCTATACTATACTACTAGGTAACAGGAAAAACATTATCCAGTCTATGCTGCATCCATTCAGAAAGATGAAGCAATGCTATGTTTTATAGCCTAATCCTGGGAACACAGGAGCAGATTTAGTCCCCTCAAAGGACTGTGGGCTGTTATAGTTTTGTTTGTCACTCTACTCAGCTCAACAGTGGGCACTGTGGGAATTTTTCCTCACCAAGACCTGTGACGATTTTTTCAGGATTCTAAGTGTCTATTTACACCCTGTATCATCGTCTGTATTTATAAACAAGAGCTACGCACCAGACRTACAGATGTAAGAGTTCGTATAACGTTGTTGTACGAGACGGAGGGAAAAGAACACCCCAAAGGATTACCTGCAACTCACTTGCTACTATTCTTCTTCAAAATGTCTTTTATATACATTTGCACACTGATATACTGTTGGCCTGAGTTTTATCCCAGCAGTATCTACAGTGGCATATTGTAACAACATGCCCTGACATGCAGTCCAGGCAGTAATAAAATAGAAAGGGGATCTTCTGATCCCAAGAATCGAACATAAGCTTTGAACTTGTCAGAGAAGAGCAGGAAAAAGAGTTGTGAATATACATATAAACAGCTCAAAAATAAAAAGTTACAGGTCAAGCAACATATCTTTTGGGTGATTCTCCATATATACATTCACAGCATGGGTGATTCCAAACAGTAGCCGATACAGTTATCTTAAAAAGGATCTCAGAATCCAGAATAAGAAAGACTGAAGGACAAAGCATTGCTTCTAGAAGCTCTGGGAAGAGCATAATGCCTCATAAGGGTGTGAAAGCAGACCCAGTTGGTGACTCTGCACATTTCAATTGCAGGAATGCAATACAAAGCAGCCACAGATGTTGCCTGAGCTGCAATTCAGCAAGGCTTCCTTGGTATCAAAGGCTTCCACTGTAAGTGATAATTACACTATTACTTCACACAGTTCGTAATCCACTGTGAAATCCTCTTTGAGAAGACTCACAGAACTCAGCCACAGATCTAGAGAGATGAAAGGCCTTGCCTTTTTCTCTGAGAGGCCCTTTACAAACAAGTAAATCTATCTATCCGTCTATCTACAGATTGGTTAACACCCAAGTTGTAGAGTGCTGCCTCACTGAGAAGGTGTAAGGAATGGGAAAAAAAGGCACAAATTAACTTCTGGAGAGAGAAAAAAAATCACTCTCACAAGGAACTTCAGGTGGCTTCTGAASACTATGCTACTTAAATGAAATAAAATACATGGGAGACTATCATAAGGGCTTCAATTTCACTTGTCTTGCTGGTTTAGGCCACAGAAACTAGAAGGCTGTCTCCATCAAAAGTGACATTATTGTGTTTTATGTTTTGCTCTCATTACTACTGCTCCATTTGCTTGTGACAGCTASTGAGTATTGAGCTGACATTTTCCATGGTTTTATAGGTGACCACCTTTTCCCCCATGTGTATCACTTCATATTTACTTACAGTGATTTTCATTTACTACTTTACTGACCAGCCACTGAGGTCCTCTAACATTGTAACTCCCACGGCTTCTTTAGGAGAAATTGACTCCTAAAAATGGCAGATACAGCCACCTATCAGGGACTGGATGTCACTTACCTTTCTCAAGAGGTGGTGGAGACCTGGAAGGTCATATTCATGGAAAGGTACAACAACAAAAAGGTAATGAGATGCTATTTGTATTCCCAAAAGCATAGAAGTATCACGGATTGTCATTTTTTCTTACAACAGAAGAACTGAGAGGCATTGAGTGAAGTTGGGACAAGGAGGTAGTTTTTCCACATCTGTTGAAAGCCATGGCACATCTCTTGTTCTGAGGATGCCATGATCTGCTGAACAGGAAAACAGGGATATCCTGTCCCTGCCAATATCCAGGACCTCAATGAATCCTCTTCTGATGTGAAAAGGTGAAGTGACAGCATTTGGATTGACAGCACTTACAACTCACAAAATACAGGTACTACCTGTAAGACTGACTGATAGGTATATGAAAGAAGGTATCTTGCTGTTTAAAGGCATCTTATTCTGGGACAACCTCAACCACTACAAATCCTAATTTGAAACTGTAGATACAGCTGTTCTAATTCTGTAAGATCTGAATGTGTCACCATCAACTCACAACAGAAAGCAGTTATAAAGTCCTTTGCTCTAAAGTAAGTGGAAACTTACAGCTCCAAAACCAGGAGAGGTTTCCCCTTCTGCTAAAGTAGGCTTAAGATAAAGGTTCCTGAAGAGCAGTAAAATAGAAGCATAARTAAGAGCAACAGTCTGAATTGAACTGAATAAATCTCAATGACATCCACAGTCCATCTATCTGTGATGGTATCTGGTATTCCTAACCACCTTATAATATAGTCATCCTGGTAATTTTGATATACAATTTCCAAATGTGTGAGAGAAAACTGAGCATGAAGATGAAGACTTTCAGCTGGGATATCTGATTTGCATGCATTAAACTAGTTTCCCTAGAAGTCAATGTACGATAATCACTGTCTCCTCCTGTGAAAGACAAATTAAATGAACAAACTTTAAACACGAAAAGAAAATAATTGTAAAAGGGTTTGGAATAGGAAGCAGAGCTGCCACATGCTAGTGCCTAAGAAGGCATTTTTAAGTGTCTCAACAGAGACTTCCTTCATAGTATAGAGTGAAACTATGTGATTTCAAAATGACTTGAACATCAACAATATGTCAATATTGATTAGTTTTGGAACAAGCTGGAACTCGCAAATGGAGGTCCTCTGGTATGTCTCCATGGGGCTGGTGAGTGCAAACTCTACCTGGTACTTAAAAAACAATGCTAGCATCCAACCTGAGACACCAGTGTTTCACTGGATCCACTGAACCCAGTTCAGATTGATAGCTGGCCTTCACCCAGCAGTGCTGTGAAGACTCCAGAAACTGTCAGGTGTCAGGAGTCTTCTGACATCATGTAAATGTCACAGCACCCTGTATTCACATAATGCATACAACACTTAGTAATTTCATCGTTGCAACTGATACAGTATCTTGTAAAGTGATAAATCACCACAGTATCTAGCTAGTCTTCCCTTCAGGATTCACCAGGTTGTTCACACCTCTTTCCTTTAGCCATGATTATCACAAATGAGACTGAGATGTGAGAGAGTGTTCAATTTTTCTAGTTTGGACTTTCTGCCTATGGTGCAGAAACTGAAGAGCTAAAATAGAAAAAGAAACTAAGTAAATGAAAACAACTAGGTAAAAGAAGACGATTAGTTAGGAAAGCTCTCTAGGATGGTTGAGAAGAATGTCCAGTAAGCTATGCAACATCCTACCAGACCCTTTCACGGGCATTTCTAGGATTCTGCTACCCTTCAAACAGAATACTAAGGACCATCTTGAGGCTATTCTTACAGCCAAAGGTTTCTTGGACACAATAGATGAAGATTTACCTACCAAGAGGAAGGTAGGTAGAAGAGATGAGAAGAACAGCATGACGAACAGAGCCTGGTAGCAAGGATGTGGCAGCTAACTTTGGGTATAAGAATGATGACAGGACAGGGCACGTTCCAAAGTAGTTTATGCTTCTCTTCAAACAGGGGGAAGGAAACTCTGGGCATCTCAGACATGGAGGGTCCCAGCAGCAGACCTTCTGAAAAGGTCTATAGAAGGACTATACTGTGAAACTGCTACACTGAATAAAGTAATTTTAGCAAGGTGGTCCTTAAATTGGTGCATCCTCAACTCTGAAAAGAAACTGCTATCTAGCAGGGTAACTGAGCACTAAGGGTCCAAACCTCAAGAAAGAGTCATGAAGGTCAAGTTGGAAATGGCTGTTCCAGTGTTTGGAGTGTGGTAGTGACTGGTGGCAAGGTTAAGGTTTACCTATTTTTCCAGACAGTTTGGGAAGGTAAAAGGCTGTTAGAAGATGGTCTGTCTGCCCTAACTCCAGTTGTTTCTGTGTGACGTAGAGATCAGCGTTCTTGGTATCAAGCAGTGGACAGAAGAACAATGGCATGTTAGACCTCATCTTAGACAGCTATTCAGCTTAGCTATCAGTTCTCCAGGATGTGCAGAACACAGCAAACCAACATGGTATGCTGTTACAGATTAGAAAAGACTCAAGTGACAAGGATTTACAGATCACTGTTCATGTCAATTAGTCATTATTCTGAATTGACAACTGGAAATATTTTAGTTCACATTTTAAAAAGAAAACAACAAAGTTCCATACCCTACCAAGTTTCTAAATAACAATTCAAGTACAAGTCCAGTTTTGGGGTACAGGGAGAGAGATGGACAGGGCTCAGTGAAATTTTTAGTTCAGGCTAATTGAACTCCCCAATAGTGGCCCAGGTTTGCTAGAAGAAAAAGAAGAAACAGTTGTCATGCAAGCTCACAAGCAATGTATGTTTTGAAAATGACAAACAGATTGCATATGCATGTGCTTGATTATAGACCRTGCATTCTTATGAGACAAAATATATTATTTTAAAACTATCTGCCTCTGTGTTTTCAAACTCCTCCTGCTTTAGGAAGAACACTGGCTGGGGCCTATGTTTTTTTCAGAATACCAGTTTAAATGTAAAATCACATGTTGCAGTTAGTTTTTTCTTGCATTGATCATTTACTTTTCTAATGCTTAAAGAACATTTGGTATAATCACAGCTATTAAATGGCCAAGAAATGATAATGTTAATTTTATTTAACTCAGTTAGTTACACAGAAAGGAAAAGCAACTGATCTAACAACTGTGCTAGTATTCCTATAATTTCTGAAAATTTAAAAAGAAAAAAAGAAATACAGTGTAAAAAGCTAACATGCATTAAAAAAATTTACAAAACTGCAAGAGGTAATTCCAGCTGTGACAGCATTTGCCTGCACCAACTTTCTCATTTCTTCTATTTCATATGAAAAAGAAATCAATGAAGTGGAGCATGAACTAAGTTTGGGATTTGTTAGCTTAAGACTGGCACAGAATGAGATTTATCAGTAAAGTTAACAGATTAAAAAACTAAGCAAGTACACGTTCTAATGCTCATGGCTCTCTTGGTAACTGAATTAGACAAACATTGTTTTCTCTGATTGCATTTACAAGACTACCAATAAATAAAGAACCCAATTTACTTACAGCTAAATGTCATTACAATTGCTTTCATTTTTTTAACATTTAAACCAGCAACTTACCCTGGTGAATAGTTGCAAACAAAATTTGCTGCATTTCGTATTCCTGCAACTTCCTTACAAGGAGTAACAGCACAGCCAATTTTATATGAATAGTCCCAAACAACCTAAAAAACCATGATTTTAAAATAAATTAAAAACTACACTCAACGGTTACCTAGTCTAATATCTAGAAAGTTTCTGTTATTTTCAGGGATCCTACATATTATTTTCATTTTGCAACATCTTATCCGTTTATTCATTTAAAAAAATTGCTGGTAAGTGAGCTTTTTAAGATGAACTTCTAAGTATTCACCCCTCAAGATGAAGTGACCTATGCTGCAAGTTTCCAGAATCTTCTACAGAACAATTTCAGTAAGAGTCACTGACTTCATGATCCAGGGGTAAATTTCAAGGAACAAAAGGGAAATTAGCAGCAACTACCCAACAGCTCCTTTAATTAATTTCAACATTCATAACTCAGGAGTGCAAGAAGGGCTTCTCCTGTGTGCGAGAATTGGTCTGGCTGATTACTACTGGCCACTTAAGTGTAAACTTAAGTCTGAAAGCACTGCACATTTTCAGACTAACCAGTGTTATCTGCCATACTTAAGAGAAGATGGTTTACTATCACAGTTTGAGCATCCTCTGCTTTTTCTTGGAGATTCTTCCTATACTTTCTGCATATGACTAACCAAACTGTACTGAATTCAGGTAAAAATGTTTAACTATATACCTAGAACATCTGGATGATCATACATTCCACATCTGGAAAACTTAAAGACATAGTGGATTACTCTCAGTATCTCCCCAGTACAAAGAGTACAGGCCTGACTAACAAACTTATTTGATCATCCCCAAAAGCTCCATCTCTTCAACTATAACTGCAAGAAGTGGTTATGTTCAGAAGACATAACCTTTCTTAGAAAAGGATCTTAATGTTTAATGTGGTGTTACCCAAATCCTCGAATAAGGACTAGGCATTTCAGGGGCCTTTATGTAACAGTTTCACGTGTTTTTTGGAGATTTCCACCATTTTGAGATTTCTGTGCCATGGTTCTCTTAGCAGCTCTACACAGCCTATCCATTGATGATTTGTATATTTACCCCTTTTCAATTTTGTGTCCAAGCCTTCAAGACCATGATGACTCCTGGATCATGCAGGGTCTTTGCTTATCAACTTTGAAGAAATATGTACTTTTACATGTTCATTGGTGTTTAGCCCATGTACTCTGCTTGTTTTTTCYAGTGATTAGTTTCCTTTCACAATCCAAAGTCCACTCAAAAAGAACCTCACAGCTACCGTTGTGTCTGGCAACAGTTTTACTGTAAGTATACTGCACAGTATTTTCATCTGTAATTTGCACAGAGAGCAGTCTAAGCATCTTTGAATACTGAGATAAGAAATTAAAGAGTCACTTTCACTAGATAAGATCTGACTTGACATTATCTTGTTTTAGATCAGTGAAATATTACGTGTTTGGTCACAGATGAAACTAATTCTACTGCAAAGCTTATTTTTTAAACATGGGAAAGAATAAATCCATTTAAAATAATAAGAAACGCTTTACTTTCTCAGCAGAATTGTCAGAATTACCACTGAGAAATCAGAAATACATCATAAATGGCCTCTTGGGTTATTTATGCTCTTTTTTCCCCCTTTTTTACAAGATTTGTAAAGAATACAATTTACTTTGGCTGGATTTTCTCCTTCTGTTAAAATTTCTACTACGGAGTTCCCACAGACACTCTGCAATTACTCTCATTATTTTGAACAGCATCCCCAAACTTACAGAATTCAGAACTGTGTGGCTTTGCAGCTAGAGAACTTGAAATGATTATTTTATAAAGTTCATGTAGTACTGATACAATAAAATGAGGAGTGAGGCTTTCAGTGAGGTCAATATTGTGGACAAGAAGAACGGATTATTATTACACAAGATTCTCCAAGACAAAGAGGTGAACAAAGAGGGGTAACCAGCAGCACAGCCATTGCTTGGGATTACAAAAGACAGTAAGCTGTCAGTCACTACAAACCACATACACAACTCTCTATTATTTACAGCCCCTACTGATTCATCTGGTAGGCACTATACAGGACATTTTACCGAAGATAACTCTTACCTGAGTGTAATGACCGCAAACCTTAGTACATTTCTGCACTGCGAAAGTATAGAATCTGACCTCATCATACCACGATTTAATGGCATCAGCAACATAGAATGCTTGACGACTTCCAACCCAAATATTCTCTCCAATAGATGTGAAATTAGGATGGCACTGATGTTTCTTACTTAAGTATACGTTATGTTCAAAAATGCATTTATTTGCCCATGCCCTTGCAGTCCTTGCCAAAGCTGCATCCCAAGTCTGCAAAACATAAAAGGTGAAATAGTTGTGCAATGTTAAGTTACAAACAGATCTTAAACAGTGAAATAAACCCAGTCAGGGAATAAAGTACAGATAGATATCATATGCTGGAGTTTCCTAAAGAAATACTTTCCCTTATTTAGGCAAGTACCTGTGTTTTATTTTCATGACTTTTCCTGTTGCAGCATAGAAACATGAACTGATTTCATTAGATGAGTTTTTCCCCCTTCACTGTTGAAAAATGACTTTGTTAAGAGCACTTACTAGCAACTGAAAAGATGTCTGAAATCAACTTTTGTCTCCAGAAAAGAAATTATTGTCACATTAATTAAGCATGAAACTTTTTTTTGTATTTTTTTTTTTGTTGAACAGGTCATTAAGGATTTCTATTTGGTACATAAAAATGAATTCAAAGTAAAAACACACAGCTACTGTAGATTCAGATGTATAAATATTTTAAGTATTTTTAAGAGAGCCTCCAGAAACAAATACTTACTCCTCCTATGGTAAAGCTTTAAACACACATCAGAGCATTTTAGAAAGACAGCTTCATGAGGTAACATGCCAATGTTTGGCCAGTAACGCATTCTGCTACCCCTTACTTCTTTGCAGTCTGTCACCGTTAACACAACTTCTGATTCCTSAACATGAACAATCTTTGGTATTTGTCTTTTAGTCATGATTGTTTTTCAGCAAGCTTCTCTATCATTAAAGTACCTAGTTTTATGTCTTATGTAAAAGATCCTGTGTTTTGTTGCCTAGGTTTATTGGTGTTCATACATTTCAGTTCACTCTTAGCCTCTATGTGGATCTTACAATAACGCCACTGGCTGCTGTCAAGAATGGGTGATTTAGATCGCTCAAAGAATCATCGTCAAACGTATTAGCAAAAGTGGTTTTAATATGACGTTGTACAAGTGTGACTTAACAAAGTTCGATGGCAAGGTTCACTCTATTACTGTACGGCACAATCATTTGAACAATGATTCAAAACTACCAAGGCACAAATCAAAGTTACCATACTACAAGGTTATGCGTGACATTGGTCGCTTACCAAAGATCTGTCGTTGGTAAAAGGTCTCTCTGTCTCAAGGAACAACCTTGAGAGGTGTCCTAGCTCAAGGAGAGATCACCGCCATGCAGCCAACTGCTTAGCAGGGAGAGCTCAGAGAAGGCTCACTTAGGCTTATTTATGGAACAAAGTGGTTGGCTTGTAGTCAAATTACATGCAATGGGAAAGGTGTGCATGAGACTCCTTGTACCCACAACTTTCTTTGTTCCTTGATAAATAAGTCTTGGAAAAGCCACCCACTATTCATGTGTTAATCGCAAAATCGGTGTTCCAAGCTCATATGCATCGATGCTCACTGTGTCACTCTGCTCCTTTGTGAGTTTTCAGAGAACAGGTTGAAACTAGAGTTGTTCTTGGCCCATTTACAGCTCAGGCCTTTACCTCCTTTGGAGCCTGCACCAAACCACTGCTAGTTTGGTTAAGGGGTTGAATGCATCTGTCACAGCTGCTGATATTGTTTTCTCTCTAGGGCCTTTAGTTTTTTCTAACCATTTTCTACATGCATACCTTTATTCATAATTTTTCCTGGTTTTCCTATTCGTGAGTACTAAAACTGGGTGCAGTGTCTTTCACAAGCTTCTTCACTTCCAAGGTTATACCCTCTTATCTGCCATTCTGGCTTCAAATCCACCCAAGCGAACAGCATTCTTTGCCATCAGTATCCGAGTACATGCATGTTCCCAAGCCTTCCTCGGGGTACTCATCCTTTAGCTGCTCATTGCTCACATTTTTCTCTTGTGGTACGAAGTGAACTAAACATCAAACATCCACTTTTTCAGCATCTTCTTCAGTTTTGTTTAACCCTTTCCAGAAAAAATTTTCAAGTGCAATTTGTTTTGGTTATGACAAGGAAAGAGTCTTCCTTGCCACCAGAAATTCCCTTCAGCCCCAGTGTTTCAGTTCATATCCTTGCTTTTAATGGAGATTCTAACTCTTCCAGATCAGTCCTGCTGCTGGACCATTGTTTCTTCCTAAGGAGAAACTCCTCGGGGTGAAATGTGAACATCTTTGGCTGCCCTGTGTCACTGCATCCTCATACTGCATGCCTGTATTTCTAGACTCGCCTGTCTACAACTGGCTCAACTCACTACAGTATTTCCTATCAAATAAACGTGATGATATCTGAACACAAAGCAGCGATGCCATCCCGGTTGCCTTGCCCAGGGACCACCAAGAGACCCCTGGCCCACTGTCCCATCCCCCCAGCAGGGCTCTGGAGCCACCCGTGCACCCACAGGCCTGCCCCTACCATATACCGCATGTTGCTGGCGGCTGGCTGGACGTTGGTGCGGAGGTCATTATGCACACGCACGCAGTCCTCGATGAAGGTCTTATTTGTGATGCTCGGTAAGGCACGCAACTGCCCCGCTGCTGCCCTCAGCACCGGCCACAAACCCAGCACCGCCGCCCATGGCCTCATGGCCCCAACTGCCGGGGCCTCGCGTGAGGGGTTCCCGCCCCCGCCCACCCCGGCCTCTTCCAGAACCTTCTCCGCCAGGGAACCGCCCGCCGATCCCTGGAGCGGCGTGGAGCGAGGAGCCCGCCGGGGGGCGCTGTGTCGCCGGGAGGGGAGCGGCAGCCGCGCGGGCGCCTCTCCTTTGCGCTGGGCGGCGGCTCGTTGGCAGGAGGGGGGGGGCGGCGGCGGCGGCGGCCATGGTGCTGTCGGCGCTGCAGCAGGTGGTGGTCTCGGTGGTGCTGGTGCTCTGCGTCTTCCTCGTCATGCCCAGGATGTTCGGGGGAGGAGGCGGGCGGGCCGGCCGGTCTCCGCGGGGCGGCAAGGCCGGCCTCGGCCATTACGATCCCCGTCAGCACCGCAGAGGTAGGGGCCGTGGCGGTGCCCGAGGCCGCGCTGCGGTCGGGGATCCGTGCGGGAGCTGCTTGGAGCCAGCCCCTGTCTCGGGCGGGCTTGAGGGGAACCCCCGGGAACGGAGCGGGCAGTGCTTCGGCTCGCCTTCGTCTGGCGGCGGGCGCTGGGAGTTCTGCACGGCCTGTGAAGGGGGAGGCCTTGTCAAAGCGGCTCCGAGCTGGCGGGTGTGCTCTCACCTCCTCGCCTTAACCTTCCCCACCCCCCACCCCCCTTTTATCTTCTGCTTTTCTAGTTCATTACTGTTTTGATTTTTGTCTGTGTTGTCTTAAGAAAACYGTTTTTGAATGCAGGTAGCACCCTGTTATTGGAAGCGTTATCTATCTTATCGCGGCAGTTTAACGAATAATGCCTGCAGGGGCACAGTTACTCTGACAGATGAGTAGCTGTGAGGTGTCAGAGGAAAACATGCACTGCGCATGTTAGAATTGCAATAAGGAAGCCAAGTGTTACTGTTAGTAAACATTAGCACAGAATCGTATGAGGTTTGTCAGGTAGCGTATTGGAAAGAGTCCAAGATGCTTGTTTAGAAAAGATATCACTGAATGGGCTAGAGAGTTTACTGCTTGTTAAAGCTTGAGTGATAGAAATGTATGTTAAGCTATGTCAGTGTACGTCAGCTGAGGATTTAGCTCAAGGTCCAAAGGTCCACTTTCGTTTTGGAAAATAACAAAAAGCCTGCTTTCTTGAGGTAGTTCTGTGATTCATTGATGATGCCTTCCAAGGCAGTAAACCAAGAGGTAGATAGTTGCTGTAATCTTCCAAATTACGTGTCTGTGCTTTTCCCCGGGAGGCAGAAAAAGTGAGGCTTGGGCTGCTACCATGTTCTTCCCAGCTGATGTCGAACCGACTGTGCTTCATAAGCTCTAGCCTGGCCTGTTTTGCTTGATTACTTTTAATTTATGTGGTAGCTGTCATTTCCTATAGATCAAATTCTTTTAAAACCAAACCTTAAAAAAAGCAACACTTCACCTGCCTCTGATTCTACTGATGTATTGGCCCAGCACTGCATAAAATAAATTTCAGGCAGATCTGCTGTTCTCACCTGTCTGGTTTCTTTTCTCCTGTTTGGCCAGTAACTCACTCTGCTGCTTCTTCTGTGGGATAAACTTGGTGCAGGACACCGGACTCCATTAGGATTCAACATCCCTCTTCTGTGCCAGGAAGGTGTTGTTTCCCTTGACCACATTCTTATTTGTATGACCTGTGGAAATTTTTTCATCTGTGCTATTAGGTATTTTAGTAAATCTCCTTGTTTACATTAAGAACAAATAAAACAAAGTGAGGAAAAAAGAGTGAGTGCAAACGTAAAACTAGTAATCGGTGGAAAACATTCTGAAAGGAGGAAAGCTATATGTAAGATAAAATGTGATTTCCAGATTAGTTAGTGCAGTTTTAGTAAGTCTAAACCTGCTAGTGTTGAAAGGAGAATGTCTGCCTGAACTTGCATTAAATGATTAAGGTAGCTTGAGTTCTGCTTGTATCAGCTAGGGCATTTAATTTTTTGTGTAACTGTCCAGTTCTGTTTCGAGTTCCAGTGAGCAAACATACAGATAAAAGGTCAACTCCACATGCACATGCTGCAAACTGATCAATGACGTGGAAGAACTTGCAGTAATGCCTGGCATGACTTGACTGCAGAGCTGATAGTAAACGCTGCTACAGTCAGGGTCATCCCTGGAAGTCTGAAAAACTTTTCTGGCTAACTCATTTTAGACAATTCTAGAACACTGTTTGAGATCTCTTATTGCAAAGTACGAGCTTAGGTTAGCAGAATTAGATTCCTTTTTCTCTTGTATTTGGAAGAAGCTGTAGCCAAACAGTTGTTTCACTGGGAGTTGTAACTTATGTTAATTTTTTCCTCTACCTGATTGTGGCTGTCTCTTGCACACTCGAGTTATGTTACTGTAAATTCTTGAAAGGCCACCGTTTCAGTATTAATTGACAAGGAGTGATTTGCATAATGGTCTTTTATTTAGGAGTTTTTATAGAATGTGAATCTTGTTTTACCCGTACTCAGTTCTGATATATTAAATTATGAAAAACTGAATGTTCAAAGGGATTTGAAAGTATAAGTCTAGGCAGTCAAGTGTAAAACTTGAGACATCAGTGTAAAACTTCACACACCCCCAATCACCTGCTGTCTGTCTCTGCAAGCATCTGCATTCTTTAGCTGATAGCACTGTTTCTCATGTGCATGTCCCATGAACCCCAGATCTAACTACCAAATAACCTAATTCCTAAGTCGAGCAATGACACTGGCTGTTCTTTCATCTGCTCCCTGTTCTGGCAGGCAAATTAACTTGCAACCTTAGAAGTCTGAAGTATTTTTTCATCTCTTTGCTATTGTGTAATCTTTTTCTGCTAAATAGTTGATTTGCAGAGGTACAGCACTTCTAAGCCTGTGAGAATATCCACGTAACACTGAATTTACTATCCAAATAACGAAAGCAGCAACACAGCGTGTGTATTTCAACAAAACTTTTTTTTTTTCCCCTAGGACTAGACAGTTCAGTTTCTACTTAACTCCTTTCTTTGTTACAGAGGAAAAATACTAATTTGTAACTGTTCTCGGCATTATCAATAGTTTCTCTGAGTATGCTTTAATTTCAAGATTTAAGTTGCTTCTTGCTACATCTACCTTTCTGTGGTTTGCCATGGGTTTGCCAATGTTGCTGTGAAGGAAGGAACTTAAAACTTGTATCTTACAGAAACACAGAAACTTAGTTTGAGAGTCTTTGCTATCTAGGTTTAACTTTGAATTTTATTCATGAAAGAGTGGTTTTTAAATTTTTTTTTTGTAACTTTATTTGGATGCGGGGCTGACCACACCGTCTTAAAGAGTGATGAACAAAGATGATCACACAAGAAGAAAACAATTTAATTTCACTTGTGAAACTTACTGGACTCTTAATGTCCTTTCTAACTTTGTCTTCTTTCTCTCAATTTAATTTTTTAAGGTACTCCTCAGACAGTTCATCAAGTTCACCTGAATCCAGGAAATTCTGATAGTAATACTTACCAGAGTATTCAGCAGATGAGAAATGCAATTGAAAAAGAGATAAAGAGTGAGAGAACAAGAGGAAATGGTAGAGAGTTAGCATTCACCCTCATGCCATTGTATGCTCTTGGAGTTGGAGTGTTTGCAGCATACAAATTTCTTAAGGTAAGCCATAAGAAAAGCATTAAATTACTGAAATTAGAAGGAAATGTAACTGGCTGTTTGTTTGGTTTTTTTTTTTTGTTTTGGTTTTTGTTTGGTTGGTTGGTTGGTTTTTTCCCCCCAATTCTGAGCCCATGTATATGGTTGTCCAAAAGCCATTTCTTGCCCAGTTTGACTTTGAATGTGAGCTCCAAAGTTAAAATTATAGCATATCTGATTCTTTGTTATGAAGGTGTCGTGGTTTAACCTGGCCGGCAGCCAAACACCACACAGCCGCTCGCTCACTTCCCCCTCCCCTCAGTGGGATGGGGGAGAGAATCGAAAAAAAAGTACAATTCGTGGATTGAGATAAAGACAGTTTAATAAAACGGAAAAGGAAGGGAAAAAATAATGATGATAATAATAATAATGATAGAATATACAAAATGAGTGATGCACAATGCAATTGCTCACCACCCGCTGAGCGATACCCAAGCCGCGATCGCTACTTCCTGGACCACGCCTCCTATTTATATATTGAGCATGACGTCACATGGTATGGAATACCCCATTGGCCAGTTGGGCTAGCTGTCCCGGCTATGCTCCCTCCCAGCTTCTTGTGCACCTGGCAGAGCATGGGAAGCTGAAAAGTCCTTGACTAGCAGACTACTTAGCAACAACTAAAAACATCAGTGTCTTATCAACATTCTTTTCATACTAAATCCAAAACACAGCACTAGGAAGAAAATTAACTCTATCCCAGCCGAAACCAGGACAGAAGGCTTCTGACTTACCTATTTTTTTAGACACTTGAAGAAGTGATAACCTTATTCCCCCCCTCCCCACCTCCTCCCCCCGCCCCCAGCCTCAAATAAGAATCTGAGAACCTAAACAGTGCTGTTACCTGAGGCTGTAACTTAAGCCTCATCAGTATTTCACTTCCTCTTCATTCTTCAGAATGAGATTGACTATGGGAAAGAGATGGACAACTCCTGCAGAGTAATAGTCTTAGATTAGCGCTTAGATAGAATAGTAATTAGTCTAGACCTTTTATTTGGACTTCTCATTTGGTCATGCAGCTGCAACATAGACTTTTATCCATGAAATGTGATACCTTTTCTACCATTAGTAAATTAAGAAAGGAGAACACATGATCAGTTGTGTTGTGTTTTTGGGTTGGTTTTTTTTTAATATCAGTCTCGATATATATTATTTATAATAAGAGATATTACAGCACTAGCAATGCTGAGAGTGCAGCTGGAACATTGTTGCTTGCCTTCAGGGGGAAAAAAAAACCAAACTTAAACCTGAACAGGACCGGAGGCAGCATCTTCATTTCCATAGTCAGTTTCATATCATCTCCTATGTGAGAAGAATACAACAGCTTAGCAAGATGAACATAGAGGCTGATCAGCTTGGTTTTAAAAATAAATTTAATTAGGTTGTAAATAAGATTTAAACATCATAAAACCAATATTTTGAGTGTTACAACTCTTTACACTTGCGCTTGTGGGATTGAAATGTAAATATTTTTATAATAGCATCTTTATTACTTTAAGAAAGAAGTTTTACCTCCTAGTTAATGGTAGGAGACTGGATCCAGTAACCTAGAAGGTTCCTTCTGTTAATTTTTGAAAACTGGAGTTGAAATAGCAACTCCTTTCTTTTACAACTTTTGTCAGTCATGTTGTCATTGCTTAAAATCAGAAGTGTTAGTTTAAGGTAGGAAGAAGGCATGGCAGAAAAAAAGTTTCACTAACAGAGCACATTTTTGTGGTTGCTATTTACTTTCAGTAAATTTCTAAATGCATTTTTATTTTTAATATACAAATAGTGATGAAGTCTTTTAACATGATTGTATTTATTAAAGATGAAGTCACATGAAGAAAGTCTCTCCGAAAAGGAAAAAAGTACAGAAGACAAGGCAAAGGAAACAGGTAAGATACCCATTCAGAATGCGTATGTTCACCAGAAATGTGTATTTGCTGCTGGAACAAAGCTACATATTTTCATTGCTGCAGTCTATCTAAACGAGAACAATCTTTTAAGTTACTTACATGCAGTTAGGAACCTACAAAAAACACTTTGTTATTCTGTATATTTGAAACACTTGTTAGAGGTTTGTTTGAAAACTCCAGATGGTAATATTCTTTAAAACAGCTATAGTAACATAGTATGATTCTCTGCCTTTTAATGTCTGATGTTTTTCTCACTTAAGACCTGTTCAGTTTTCTTCAGTAGAATAGGGTGTTTAAATAGGGTATAATAATCTTAGGAATTAATAGGGTATTTAAAAAGGATATAATGATCTGCTTTAGAATTGAACTGTATTGATAGTGGAACAGTATGGATAAACAATTATAGAGACTGTTGAATTTCTGGGCCAAATTAGAGACCTCTCAAAAGCATTAAATGTTTATAGAAGAGACAGAATAAATGGTACCATCTTTTTCTTCATGATACAGAGTACTCTTGACTGTCTGATTCAGTCTATTCTGCACGTGCCAAGAAGTGGGCTTTCCTTTGGAGAAGAAGTTATGGCACATCAAAGCTGAGCTGGTTTTCGTACTTCTTTTGCCCCTTGTGTAGACATGTTTTTAGTTAATTAAACAACTACCAGCCTCTTTTGGTGTCCCTGTACACCAGATCTGTAATCAGGTTCAGCAGTGATTTGCCACACTGCCTACTCACCATCCTTGGGTGTTGCATTCTTCTTTCTTCAAAGTTTAATAGTATTTTAGGTGGAGTTACTCCTCTCAGTGCATTAAGTGTTGAATATATTTGCAAGGTGTGAGTAGGCAAATTCATGACAGTATATGAAGTATAAATACACTACTTGCACCTCAGGAAGTCTTGGAACTGCATAGTTTTTAAGGCTGGGAAGGTGAGAGCCACGTTCTCACTCAGTTTCTACCAAGATGTCCTCTGTTGGACACTATTGGAGACAGGTTATTGGATGAGAAGGACTTCTGGTCACACATGGTAAGACTTCTGTTCTTACACCCACCACTCTCTTTTCATATTCTAGAATTTTATAGAGGGAAAAAACCTTACTGTTTTTGAATCTGCCCAACCGAAAATATAAATTAATATCCTTTTGGTATTGTAAATACATTTCTTACAATGTTCTCTCATTCCTGCACTCCCTCTTCCTCCCCCTTTCTCCTCCTCCCTCTGCCTCTCTCCTTTTTTTTTTTTTGCTTTTGTTTTTTGTTAGAGCATCAGCTTTTAGAACTGGAGCAGCATCTAGCACAGACAGAGAAAATGTTAAATTCTTTATTGACTCAGCTGGATCCACTGTCAAACTGGTGAGTGTTTTTAAAACATCTCAGTTAATATTGTTTTCTGTAAATTGAAATTCTCCAAAATGTTGACAAAGAGTTCTTAAAATGTTCCTTATGTATAAGTAGGGAACAGTGTTTCGGAACCTTCTTTAATTACTTATTGTTTCTGTAGCCTTTTGCAGGTAATACCTTTTCTGCCATTTGCAGTCTTTTCACAGACACCTCCCATGTCTTGTTCACCAAATGTAAATGTAAAAGCTCAGACTTACGATGAAATTACTCTAGCTTAACAACTTAAACTGTAATGTGAACCCAGGAGAGTAATACTGAAAAAATGCTTAAGCTCAGTAGCATTTGAAAGCCCTTCTGGGAATTATGTTTTTGGTAGCAGAATGAGTTTCTTCCTTTTGATATCATTAGAAGACAAAACTAGTTATTAAGGTATAGCTGTTTATTTTTGTGTTTTGAAAGGAACCTGTTAAGTGATTGTGTGTGTTTTGGGGAAACATAACTTCTTTGTTGTAATGTAAAACAAAGGAATAAGTAATATAACCTTCTTGTAGTTTTAGAGATGTTCTTTCTTTTAAGAAGCTAGGGCCTTACCCATCTACTGGAAATAAAAGTATCCATACAGTCCCATTTTCTGTAGACTGACATCCTTCATGAAGCCTAGTTTAAAACATGCAGAATTACATGATTGTTCCTTTAGTGTACTTCTGAACTTAGTATGTGCTGAAATTATTAAGCAGCAAATTCACCGACCAACTTGCCTAAAAAATTTCTAGTAGTGATGGGGAGGAGAGAGAGTAAACAAAATCTGAAATAAATGAGAAAAGCCTCTAAACTGTAAAGTTCTGTATTAGGCATTGTTGTCCTCAAAATAAAATTACTTTGGATAATTGTTTCTTTCAGTAGTCGTTACTCAACCTTGGCCATTGGGGCTCCAATGTTAGAATTCAGCGACTAGATTATTCAGTGGGTGTGATGGGCCCCCCACTTCTCAAGGGACAGTTCTCAAAGAAAAGCTTGACCTAAACGCGTTGCTAACTTAACTATGCCATTATTTCCTTCAGTGGATAAATACCAATCTTGTGCATTGTTATCAAGTACTCACTTCCAAGGTAATCTTTCAGCTGTTGACATCTGTCTTTTTTTCTAGTGTTAATGCTTTAGCTTGTGAGCAAAAAGATGAAATAATGACACAGCTCCAATCAATTAGACGACTGATGAAAGAAAGTGGCTTGGATAAATCAGAAAACAAGATGAAAGGTACTTTGATTTCCAGTAGGATAGATAACTAAGTAGTTTATATTTTAAAAGAATAGACAGATCTTACTATAATAATGTTCAACTCCTGCATCTTAGGTAATGTGTGTGGAATTAATTTTATTCTGGAGGAGTACCATTCTTCCTGTCTGAGGTGTATCTAAGTCCAAATTTTTGATATACCATGATTTTTTTTAAGGATAGGTGCTAAAAGACATTGAACTAGGATAGACCACACAGTCACGTTCCACTTTGTTAAAGCGGGCTTCTTGAATGTGAGTTCCTGAGCAGTCTGTTAGTATTGGACTAACTTTAGTCTGAGGATTCCCAGGTAGGGACCTCTGAGGCTGTGGGTAATGCTTGCATAATATACTAAACAGCAAATTGTATATTAAGTTTCAGCTGGAGACTTCCAAGAGTTGCATAGTAGTCCAAGAGAAATCTTAAATGTTAAGAATGGTTCACTACAAATTTGGTGAATTTTTGCATTAGTTGAATCTTAATAAAAGAGAGAAAACAAATAAAAAATAAATATTCTACTTCTAAACTGACCCTGAAATTTGGAGCCTTTCTAGTAATTTAAACTTTCTTTTTTTTTTTTTTTTTGTGAATTATAAGATGTCAGCCACATTTGTAATGAGAAACTTGAAGATCTCATTCAGTCATTTGCCGAACATTCTCAAGAGAAAGAAATAGATGACAGAGAAGATGACAGTAATGAAGATTTGCTTGAGGATGTTGATAACGATTACAGAATAGAAGAGCATGAATTATATGACGAATGTGAAGTACATCAGTTTGAGCCAGATGTGGTAGAAGACCAAGAAATGATAAAGAAGGATGCCATTGAATCAGAAGAGATGGGATTGAGGAGACGTAATAGATATGAATGAAATCTCCATACGTAAAACTTTAATAAGCTTATGAGTTGTTGGGGGTTTTTTTGGTTTTTTTTTTGTTTTGTTTTGTTTTTTTGTTTTGTTTTGTTTTGTTTTTGTTTTTTTTTTTTACAATGTTGTATGCACTTTAAACTGTTTTGAATGAAGTTATGTGCACTGCTGTATGCTTTAAAAGAGGGGTGAAATACTGCCTGTGCTCCTATGTGTGACAGTTCTGTAACTGACTTCAGTGGCAGCAGAATTTCACTCAGGATGTTTACATATTTTTTTCTATTTATTTTTTCCTATAAAAACATTTCTGTACTCTGTATATAATGCACTGTAATTATATCTGATGCTTCACTGGAATATTGGAATATCTTGTAATTAAGACTATAAAGAATAGATGTTTCATATATGTTTTCTAACTAGTAAGCATGGTGCCACTTGAACTGTGACTTTCTTGAGTTCATTAAAGAGCATGCACTGATGAATTTAGCTCTTTGTGGAAAACTTTTCTCTGGGGGGGGGAATGAAAAGCAGTACAGGTTAAGTCTTAGAGATGGATTCATAGACAAGTTTCTTTATTTGGAGAGAGAAATTTAGCCACAGACACTTATTTTAAAATACTTATGTCTCAGTTTGCTGTCTCCTCAGGAATGATGTATAGTTTTGTATGTCAATTTAAATCTTAATGCATTACACTGGATGACTTAATTTCTTCCCCACCTGTCACTGGTTAAACTCAGCAGCTACCTGAGTAGCTAATGATACCCATTAGTACTAGTATCCTTGCTTCATATATATTTTAACACTATAGCATCTGGCCTGGTAATACACTTTTTCTTACATCAGTATTAACAGATGGATTGCTACATACCATTCAAGAACTGTGGGGCTTTCTTTTTTTCAATACATTGTGCCAACTCAGTAGTGGCTTTCTTAGGTCAGTGTTTAGAAGAGCATTTTTTTCCTTTGCCAGAATCATTTCTGTCCAGACCTTTCTTTTCTAATAATTTTTTGTTCGCTTAATGCGCATGCCTGTGAAACGGCCACCCTTTAATGACAGGAATTACATAAGAGGTAGGTCTGACAGTACAGTGCTGTTAAATTTTCTGTTTTATAATTACATAGCTTTTAAGTAGGCCAGTTATAACGCCTGAATTCTTTTGCCATCTTTTTTCTTACAGGAAAATACACTTGGATTTGTTTTTATGGAGGAAATGTACTGTAGTTAAAGGGACCAAAACTGTTACTGTGTCACTCACTGAAATGGAATGAATTGTTCATTCTTGTGTAGAAACATGGTACATCTTTGGTTCTAAAAATGGATCACACAGGCTTGGAAGTAGTAGCATCCAGAAATACATCCTTAGTGTATTTTTAGTTTTGCAGTAAGTGAGATTTTGCCTAACTTCGGAAAACTGATTGACCAAAAAGCCAGGGTTTCTCATGAGGTGACAGATTTTTCCCCAAGACAGAACAGGTGAATCAGAACTGGTACTTGGACACAATTTGATTTTTAAAAATAACTGGCATAGGTCTGGTCATTCAGGACAACTGGAACTGTTTAAAAAAATCATAATTGCATGGAGGCTATCCTCTGAGATAAGTAATAAGTCTAATTAAAGCGAACTGAAATTGATTTCAAAGCCTTTGATCAGAAGGAATGGGAACCAGGCGTGCTGCGCTGCCATGGCGTTTGCTGCTTGTGGCTCCATGGCTCGTTCTGCTGTGAGAGCTGGCGTGGATGCGGGTCAGCATTGCTGCCTTCTAGGCGCTGCCGCTCCTGCTGGTGACCTTCTTACCCGCAGGATTTCACTGCCTTGGGCAGCGTTTGAATCATCAGTGTTGCGGCTTTCACGTTCACTAGTCTTTGGATGCTGCTGCTGCTGCTGCTTCAAGCCTTTGTCCATAAGGCTTTGAGCTACTTCGGGGTAATTGCTGTATTTCTGACGCAGGGCTACAAACATTCACCGTGAGCCCTTTTGCTGCTGTTTTGGAGTCTCTGAGTTCAGCCGCAGGGGTTAGCTGAGGACACACACCTCTGCAACGCCTGAGTGCCCAGGACGGGCAATCGCTGTGCCCAGCTTTCCTGCCGGCTCTCTGCCAGGGCCGGCTGGCAGCCGCCCCCTCCCAGCCGGCCTGGGGAGCAGCCCTGTCCCCTCCGGGGACAGACTTGCAGGTGAGCGCAGGGAGAGATGTTCAGGCACGCAGCCGTACCCGAACAGGGCACGTCCGCAGCAGGAACAGGGAATTCGTCTTCCCCGCTCAGTTGAGGCGGTATCTTGCGAAACTTCCGTGCGAAGCCTGGCTCGGATTGGCCCCTCCGCGCTGCTGTATCGGGCAAGGCCCCGAGGCGGGCGGAGGCAGGGGCGGTGCGGCGGGACGCGGGCGGCCGGCGGCGGGCAGGTAGGGCGCGGGCGGGAGCCGCCCCTGCCCCTCAGGCGGCGGCCGGACGGGGCTGCTGCAGCCGTGACACCGGGGGCCGCGGGGGAAGGGCGCTCGGCGAGGCGGCGGCGGGCGCGGTTACCATGGAGAGGCATGGGGGCGGGCCCGCTCCGCCAGCCCTGCGCGGCCCGTGGCGCCCCTCCTGTGAGACCCCTCCGGTGAGACCCCTCCGGGACCCGGCCGGCGCCCGCTCCGGGGCCCTGGGGCCTGCCCCAGTGCGCTCCCGGGGAAATACATCGTTTCCGTGGAGCTGTCTGAGCCCGTCATGTTTATTTCACCTCTCATAGCATTGTTCTTTGTGGTAAAGTTATTTCAGTGTGTTAACCGTTAAACGCAACGCCGCCCTCTTCCCCCTGTGCCTTCAATGGGGAGGATGCTACATTGCAGTAAGAGTCTTGAGGTGGTGCGAAGGCAGCGGCTCTTCACGTTAAGTGCTCTGGGAAAGGGGGCATGGCTGGAAGGCTGTCCTGTCGGTGGCCGTCTCCGGGTAGGCCCTGCGGCTGTGCTTCTGCTTGGTAAAGGGAAGGATACTTGGGAGTTAAAACCTGCTCAGTAGGTACAAATGGGGTCAGCTTTTGTGGATGGTGATTTGAAAATGGAGCGTCTGATTTCTGGGAAATAAATGATAGGCTTTTGGTTCAAAACTGGCTGGGTGGAAGGAGAAACCAGCAGGGCAGGAGATAGCATACTGATAAAACGTCGCCCTGGAGCTCTCGGAGGCCAGCTGCGCGCCAGGAGGGCCCTTACGCCTTCCTGCAAATACCTGGTCCCAGGGCACGGTGAGTTGAGAGCCAGGCAGCAGCTGTAAGTGAGGAGGAAAAAAGGTTGGATGTTATCAAGGGATAGCAAATCAGTAATGCTGGTATGAGAAGGTATCAAGAGAAGCATGAGGGAAAGAGGGAGTTAAGGCAAAGAGGTAAGTTTGATCAGGAATCTGGTTAAGCATTAGTAAGGGAAGATTGAAATTAAGAGGTGGTGAAAAAGGGAAGCCAGCAACATTTCATAGATTGCTGAAGACAATACCCAAATTATTGGTGATAGACACATTCTTTCTAATGCAATAATGTTTATTTACAGAAGTACTTTTATAAAAAAATACATCACTTTCTTAATAGCTTTTTCTGCTTTTCAGTTTATTCTGAAGGCTGTCATTGAATTTGCATGGATTTGGAAGTTAAAGGAGTTGCTGCGTCCCCTCGAAGGCAGACTCAGCTGTCATCGATGGGGAAGAAACGTCAGGTATGTTAATGGAAGGCTTGTAGTTGCCTTCCTTCCTTATTTTGATGTTTTTACAAATATTTTAATCATACTTCGGAAAGTTTTTAGTTTGAGGTTATAAAACATTCTGTAGAGAAGGAAACTTTAAAACAAATTTTTTTTGTCAGAAAGTGATAGTTTAGTATGACAGCTTCTCAAACGAAGGAGAGAATTTCCAATAAAAACAGCTGTCCTAAAATAACTGATGTTCTGGGTACTTAGCTAGGATGTGGAGAACTCGGGAACAAACTAGTGCTTGCAATTAAGTGCAAGAGAGGCTTGAACCTTTTCTGTGTGCTGTCTCAGGCTGTTGGTGAGACTRTAACAGGTGTATCTATGTTTTTGTTTTGCAAGACAGCAAGAAAGTAAAGTAACTCCCAAAACATAATTTCAAAAGGCATGATTTTCAGATTGATGTGTAAAATGAATCTCAGTGCTGTGCATTCATTATGAAGGGCAGTTTTGTTTTCCAGGTATTCCTAATAGTCTATGTTTTGAGATAAGTCAGGTGTGCAACCCTCACAAGATCACTGTAGCAGAAACTTTCAGGCTAACTTTTGAAAGCCTGATTAGTAAAAATACGATCTTGGATTCTGAGGGCCATTGTTTTTATTATAGCTAAGGTAAATATTAATATTTTTAATAACAGTTGATTTTTCTCACAGATACTGTGTACTTTAAGCCCATGATGTAAAGTTAATCAGCCTCCAAGCACCCATTTAACTTCCTTATTTGTTGGATGACCACGTGAGGAATTCTTGGGAGTTTGACTGCCAAGTTGCTGTTTTCCTTTTTTTGGAATGAAAAAGGACCTTTTGTGAATGATATCACATCAATTTTATAATGTTACCTTTTAACCAGTCTTTTGAGAATGAAATACTTGTATACAACAACAGCATTTGGGGCATTTAGTGTAGGTTGTAAAAGAAAAGAAATGCCCGTTTTTCTCTAATCCCTCACCCCTTTTTTTCTTCTCTTTCTTGTGCCCCTCAATTTCCAAATTTAGACTCCCTAGTCCATCTGATTCTTGGTGGCTTGCAAAAAGGAATCATAGATTAAAATTAGGTTGAAACTATGTGCTTCACCCCATAAACGTGGACAGTCTTCAGGATGATTTTTGTTTGCTTTCTTCCTGATTCAATGACTTCTGGAAAAGGAATTACATTAAGACTTTAACATCTAGAATGTGGTATATTCTTTATCTTATCACAGTTGAAATGGTACAGAAAAATTATACACTTGTGATTTAATGCATTGCATTTAGTCTTAAGAGTAAGACTAAATTGTGTTAGATCTCTTAACGGTTTTTTACATATTTGACCACAAGGTGGTGGTGTTTATTATGTGCGACCTTCTGGAGAGAAACTTTTTTTTCTTTTTTTTAAACCTGAATACCCTTTTTTGAAGGCACTAGAGGGTAGTGTTGCTGAACTGTGAACTTCTTTTTCAGGAGCAGGCTACAAGGGTGTGTGGCAGGAAAGGAGTTACAGTTTTGTGACTGCTGTCAAATCATAAAAGGTGTTGGGCCATCACTGGAAATAGGATGTCTGCTCAGTTCAGACTGCGATGCTGAGACCTCTGAGCTGAAGAGTGTGAAAACAAAGATGCTGGCCCTGGTTCAGAACATCCCTGAACCACATTTTTTACCAGATTGGGAGGTCAGTCGGGGGAATTGTTACTATGTGCTTGCCCCAGTCAAACTGTCTTCCCTAGGGATTTGCTGTTGGCTATTTTCAGAAAGCCATAGTGGGGTAGATGGAGCTTTGGCTCAAGTCTTTCTTCTTGCTATGTTCTTGCTCAGTTGAGTTTGGAGATCTGTGTGGTGCACAGGCGTGCAAAATAAACAGTGTGAGTACACAAGCTGCCTAGTCATCATCATGTGCTGCTATACTAAAGCTGAGATGATATAGTTACACCAAATACCAGGGCTTCTCTGGGGTCTGAGCTAGCTCCATGTGAGCCAGCTGGCTGTTGGTATTGTGGTTTTGGTTTAAGGGTTGGCTGAGGGGTTGGTTCCCAACCAACAAGGACGATGTGACCTAAAACCTTGTGAGCAGTGATTGTACAAAGTCTCAGGAACATGGATTATTTTTAATGCATTATTAATAGCTGATGTGGATACTATCTGGATTCTTAATGGCTGGAAATCTTTCTGTCATGATGAATATTCAGTCTTCTAGTCTCATGATCTGTAAGAATCTACTTTCAATGAAAAGTTTTTGGTTTGTCCTTTTGTTATAGCATCTCAGTCAAATATGTCAGACAGATACTTTGAGGCATTGATTTTAAATATTCCAGGGCAAGTTGAAAGAGAGAACTATGTATTTTAATCCCGATCCCTGTAGGTATGTAATAATGTGTCATTCTTTTAGGGCTGGAGACCAGATACACGGGCCACTCATGGTCCTCGCCCACCAGAGTAAGTCTGCTTCTATTTCTGATCAGTTTGTTTAATTGTGTGTTATTAACACAAGGCATTTGCATTTGTATTGATATGCAACTCAGTGTTCCATGAAATTTATCATCATAGGTTTGTTTTCTATGATTTATATTTAGAGTAGAATATTTGATGCATTATTTACATTGGAATTAAGTTGATTTACATTTGGTTGAGCTTAACGGTAGAGTTGTACTCAGAGCTTTCATATTTATACCTAGCCTTTCTTGAATATTTTTAATATAATAGTCTTCAAAGAGAGAAAAACATTTTTTAACTATTAGCCTTCTTTGCAGGTATTACAGTAAAAATTACAGAGGAACTGTTGTGAAGGGTTTTTACAAGCAATGGGAAATTTTGTACAGTGCTTATAAAATTTAAAACCTTATAGTGACTTCAGCAGAAAAGCAACATCTGCTATTCCAAGAACCATGTTTGATAGTTTAGGTTTTTTTGTTTACTGAAATGCCTTACAGCCAATGTATTTTTCTACGTTATTTTACAAGTATGTGCGACCATRACCTTGGATTGTTCATATGGAAGTCAAAGAACTTCAATTTCTGTGTACTGTCAGTCATTCTCTAACGAACAAAGACTGGAAATTAAGGAGCTCTCTTATTCCAAGAAGTAATCTTGTTATAATAGGGTTGTTTGGAAATATTGGTGGTAAAATATAAAAAACATGTATTCATGGTGCTCCGGAGTATACCTGGAGTAAAGGCAGAAGGCACAGAGGTGCTTTGATGAATTGGAGATGTTTTCATTTCTTTAAGCAGAATAAAATACTGAAGTATAGTTGGCTTCCACTGTGTTAATCTCTTCCAAAAAGTTTGGAAGGTTTGCATCCCAAGGAGCTATTGCGTCCCTGTTGCCTCTCTGGTGACTGATTATAGAGGGATATTGCCACAGACCTGCTGTGGAAGACAGGGATAAGRAATCCCTGATCTATGCTCGTTGCAGCAGCTCCTGTTGGGGAGTGAAGAGAAGCCAGGATGGCCATGCTGGGAGTGAAGGGCATTGCAGGGGCCCTTTTCGGCTGCCAGGGTACTCTGTAACTGGGGAAGAGGAAAAGCTCACTGGCCAGATCTTGAGCAGAAGCAAGAGGGGCTAATAGGGATTTGCCAAGTAGGCCATCTCCAGTTGTAGTGAAACTGTTCATAGCAGGGAAGTTTTTGTGAAGGAGCTAATGATAATAACTAATAGGCAGTTTGCTTTTACTGTAATTGAAAAATAAGATAACATATTGCTATTAAAATCATTTTAACTTCCTGCAGGGTGCCATGCCTAGATCTAGGGAGGCTGGGAGATTCTGATGAAGAGGTAATTATAAATTAATTCTGTCTTGAATAATTTTTTAGAATTCATGTGTTGCAGGAGTTTATAAAAATATCACTCCGAATATAAAACAATTACCATTGCTTGTCTTTTTTTTTTTTTTTTTTTTTTGTGTTATTAGGATGGGGACTCTTACATACCATACAGTGGAAGTTATCCTCATACATGCCCTCTAGATTCATCTTCAGATTGGAGAACATCATTACAAACACCATACACACAGCATCATCAGGCTCAACAGGTCAGTCTGTCACTACAAATCTTTAAAATATGCCCCTTTAGCAGTAATTTAGAAAAGCATATTTAGCTTTATTATACAAGTTCTCTGTATTTCTTTTCGTTAAACTAATATCTCAAAGTGCTATTGGTCCAAAATATTTTTGGCAAAGTACTTTTTACTGAGAAACCTCTAGAATATTTTAAAAATCCTATTTTCTTAAATACCTTAGCTCTTCTTTGTTGGTTGATACACTCATCCATTTCATTGTACTTATTTTTGAAGAGATATATTAATAGCTAGCTTTAATAACAAGATGTCAAAGCAACTGAAAAATGTAATACTTTTGAGGTAGCATGTAACTTTGGTTTATCTTTCTAAACAAAGTGGAACTTACAAAAATAATAAAGATAAGATTAATAGTAGTCAGTAAATGTCTGATTGAAGAAAAAACCCAAGTTTACAAACAGTAAGTATTATTTGTATGGAAGAATAGTTACTTTTGGTGAAAAGGAGACTTTTGGAGTTATGTGCAGCCATTTCATGGGGTTTTTCTTACGTCTCTTGTCTTTAAAACAGAACTGTGATGTTAACTTCAGAATTATGTTCAATTTGTCAGAACACTTCTATTGTAAAACTTCCTGATCACATATCAGCATTTTTTTTTTTTCCCCTGGATGACTAAGAAACTTAATCACCACTAATCTTAGGTGCTTTATAAGGAAAATCAGTAGTCCAGATGCTAACATTCTGGTTTATAGTACAGTACAGCACTGTTCAGGTTCAATATCCACTATAACAAGTTTAAGAATTAATTTAATTACTCAGTTATTACAGTTGTTCCCTGGATGCAGGGAAAAATTTTCCTTTGAACTCTTATATCTGAATTAAATTTGAAAAAATGAATGTGACCATTTTTGATTTGATCATTCGTACATATTTAATTTCTCTTTTGCTTTAGTTTAAACAGGTGTCTAGAAAATCTTGTCAGAAGAAAATAGAGGTAAAGTAGCTGAAAAAAATATACACTGACAAAATAACATTAGCAACTCAGTAGCAGAGTACTATAGTATATGGTCTGAAAATATCATATGTTTTAACTTCTTGTGTATGACAGCAACTAGCTTATTGGAGAGACTATTTTTAATCTGCTGTCATTCCATCAGTATTTTGAGTGTTTCAAATGTGATAATTAAAGGGAAAATGCTGAAGTACTGCAAACAGTAGTCTTCTGTTTGTAGTCCCTATATATTTGAGAGATTAGATATCTAGAGCTTTAAACTAATTCAAGAATGCTGCCTACACGATTATTTTCTCTCATAATCGTGCACCATACATAATCATGGTAAAAATCTTACTAGTAGCAGTACTTTTTTATTTGGTTAGGGTGCAGGAAATATCGTAACTTATCAGTGTTATCTCTTTTTGGAAGAACTGGGAAATGGACTGTTTAAAAATCCATTATTTCAAAAATATTTAACTTGTGTAGACCTAAGAAATACTCTAATGAGTGTGTTTAAAACAGAAGTACAGYTTGAGGGAAAAACAATTCTTAATTAATTTGTACATAACCTGTGCCTCTTGAAGTGAATAGTATAGCGACTTGTATGGCAGGACTCCAAATTGGCTGGAGCTCAAGGTGAATCTGCCAAGATCATAATTTTATATGTTTCCCTAGATAACCAGATGGTTTCTCAACTTGAAAAAAAAAATCGCATTTAAATAAAAACTGAAATGGTTAAGTGTTTTTTTTTAAATAATGGACTAAGAATGTACTACTTGTCAGAATATCTATGTGCCCAACAGAGGTATTTGGTTGCATATCTTAAGATGTAACTGTAAACATGTAACTATGGGTAGGTTATTTTCCTCTGTACTGCATTGTAAGTGTGCAGTGCAAACATACTTGAGTTGCTATACTCTTTTTAAGTCTGGATGCCTATAATTTCACTGCTTGCTTTACCTTTTTTTTTTTTTTTTTTAATTATAAAGTTCATACATATAATTCTGTCTAGCTGCAGGAAGGCTAACAGAAGGTTGGTATGGCTTTGTCTGTTTCTCTGGGTCTTTCTCCCTTTCGTCCCTGCTTTCCTTTATCTGTTGTTGCTTCCTTTCTGCCTTCGTTATGTCTTAAATACTGAAGTGCTCAATGTGCAGTAATGTATCTTCTGTTCACTTACCCTCTTTTGCTCTCCCCGTCTCTCTCTTTTTTCGCCTGACTTTTTTTTCCCCTGACCTCCTCCCTTCTTTTTTGTGGAGAAGATTTTCAAGCAGTTCTAAAATGTTTTAATGTATTCCTCTGAGCGGCCTTTATTTCTGCATTGCTTGCTTCTGGGGCCCTGACTGAGCATTCCTTTAGCAAGATATATTCCAGCTTCTTCAATAACAGACTGTGTAAGTAAACCTTCCCAAAATAGGTCTCTTTTGGAAGAATAATTTAAATGTAGTCTTATCATTCAGGAATTAACCAGTGAAGGGACGTGGATCCTCTTTTGAAAGAGAAAGCTGCCCTTTCAAGAACATAAATCTTTTGGGTTTTTGAGAAATGGTTTTCTAGAACAGGACTGTTGCATGCTGTTGCAAGATGAGATGTGTCAAGTAGRGATGCTAGATAAGGCCGTCTTAGTTTTGTTAGCGTTGAAGGAATATCACTTAAACATTGAAGGTGTTAGTTATTCAGGAAGAGAAAGAATAATGGAGTCTTGGCCTTCTGTTGTTGCTGCTGTTTCTACTGATCCAGCCTCCCTTGTGTAGAGCACTGAAATGGACGTAAAGTTAGGAAGGTACTTAGCTGGCTTCACAGCCTTTTCAGCTGATGTTGTTCTAGGGAAGGAAGTCCCAGTACTAATACTCATCTGCCATCCAAGAATATTAGAACTTCTAATTGAAAAAATCCATCAGCCCATTTTCAGCCATCCAAAATCAAATGTCAGAATTCCCATTTTAGTGATCTGTAACATCATCTTATAGGACAGAACCACTGCATCTTGGCTTCTCTCTTTAAAAGTGATGTAAAACCATTTGGCTATGTACTTTTTAGATTAAAAATGGCAGAAYATGAAGAACTCAGTGAAAATTAAGCCTGAATATGCAGTCATATTTGCATTTTTTCTTAATGTGAAGCATAGTGTCAAGAAGTTTCAGAAGTTATACTGGATGGGAATTATAATAATGCTGTTGTCATTCAATAGATCAACCAGAGGCTTTTATATTGATTACTCTTTGCTTTAGCATTCTGTTTTGGAGCAGAAGACGATACCAGAAAATCTGTCATCCCCAACAGACAGATATAAGCTGAAGTATYGTCAGTATGAAGCAGAGAGGAAGGAAGAATATAAGCAGTATTCTCAGAGAATTTCAGAAAAGAAAAAAGACCACCTCCAGTGTCCAGAAGCTTCAATAAAGGTAGCTGGCAAAGAAGTAATTACATTTTTAAATAGCAAATGTATGCCAGTATTTCATTACAGTGTTTGGAGAGGTTTGCATGTGTGTGTAATTAATTTCTTCCATGTTTTTATCGTAAAGAAATAAAAATATGTGTAATTTCAGCATCTAATGTTGAGTAGGAAATAAAATATAGGAAGCTTGTTTCAGTTGTTCCAGAGCGAGAAACTGAGGTGCTCTGAGAATCTAAGTATACTTGTATTCTCTGGTAAGAAATGTAATGTTTGCCCTCATAGTGCACCTCTAGCCTGGGCATGAAGATTAGCATGATTGATAGGGAAGAGTTTGCAGTAAGATGAGTAAGTTTGTAAGAAGATGAGAGGCAGCGGGGAGATCTTGGTAGAATGTTATTTCCAAATATAGAAATGCATTCAAGCGTTTTTATTTTTTAAATATAGAAGTATATTAATTATTATTCTATTCAATTATGACTGTATATAGGACTTAAAAAAAGAGAAGTGAAAGATGTAATCTGTACCTTAGAGAACCATTAACACTGGAAATGGAAGGGAATATGGGGTTAAAATAATGTAAGATATTATCTGTACTTTTTGCTTTGACGTTGTATAWGATCCAGTACAGTTGGACTGCAAGCTGTATTAATTCTGCCAGGTTTCTTTTGTGTTTTTAAATTAAAACTAAGATGCAAACAAGGGAAGATCAGTGGAGAGAAACTGGAAAACAAAGGGGTGAAAAAAACCAACTTTCCTCTTGTTCTGGAAGAGATAGTGGAGAAGGGTGGTTGCACAGAGCAAGTTACATCATTGTAGGTGTAAGTAAACAGGAGACAGAACTAAGCAACAGCTGTGAGGACTGGTTGAATGCTAGACTGTGCTGAGGGTAGATGACCATTTAAGAATCTGAATGAAAAGTTAAGTATGCAGATGTTGAGGGAACATATTGTGCTCATTGCTTTTCAGAGAAAAGGTTTGTGATGAATAACAATGAGTTTACTGATTTTACATGCTTAATGTTCAGTAGAATGAAAAGGGAAGGTCTTACATAAGACAGATTATGTTTCACATATTGTTATTGTTTTACACATATTGTTGATAGTTTCAAGGGGGTTTTCTGCTCTTATAGTCACGCTTCTAATGTTCAGATAAAACTTGGAGAACCTGCAAGTACCTATAAATAAACATTCTGTGAGTAAAAGAGTTGAGTGAAAAACCCAATTCTGTTATTTTGTTAAGTTTAGTTTTATGTTTGGTGGCCGTTAAGATTGTCAGTTCTGGGGATTTGTTGTAGTATTACTTTTTTTTTTTTTTTTTAATGATTCCACTCTTATGTACCAGTCTGACACCATCATGTCATCTGCTTTCCAAGGAGTAACTTCTTTATATGCTATACTGCAAGCCCATCAAAAGGGTATTTACAGGAGCAGCCAAGTTAATCCGAAATTGAAGAAATAACTGGCAAGTGTATACTGGGAGAGAAAAAGCAGGACTGGCTTATTCTGGTGGTTTTGGGTTCCAGAAAGATACTTGCTAAGCACTAGAAGCCATGTGTGTCAGTTCTTATGACAGATTTTAATATAATGTCTAGCAGAACAATTTTCTGTTTTAGATATTTTCACTACCTGATTAAATTAATAAATCAAAACCTCTTTAGATTTTAAGATACTTATTATTTTATCTGATTAGTGGAACTTGTAATAACTTTTCTTCTCTGAAAAGAAGCTGCTTCTAGAGGAGCATAGCTAACAAAACCTACTCTTTTGATTTCTTTCCCATGTTCCCTCCTTCCCGACTTCTGTAAACACAGTCTCCTTTGTCAGTTTTCTTCATATCCTCCATGTAGGAGATATTTCTGTAATACCCTTGGACTGATTTACAAGTCTGTTAGACCCAGTTCAGCAGTATGCTTTGGCTTTTCCCTGTCTAGACTGTATTTAACTACTTTGTTGGTCAAAAAACAGCATCACTGCAATGGTGAACTTTGAGCTATATACATAATGGCAAATCTGCCACTTTCTCTTGGTTGTTCTTGAGCAGGATGAGCTCTTGTCTTCTTCAGAGAGGTACTAATAGTCTACCTTCTCTGACTTGCTGCTGGTTTTTCACAAAGCTTGTAGGAACACAATATTTTTGAGATTTTTTTATTTCAATATGGTTGAAAGCTGGTAAGTATTCAAAAGCTATAAGGAAAGACTAGAGAGCAAGATTTGTAAGTTCAGTTTCTTTAGAAAGCTAGGCTTAAAAAAATTCTTTACTTTTTCTAATTAGCATGAAGTGGAAGAAGTAGCCACTTCAAAAAATAAAGAAGGAAGAAAGAAAAATACTTTAAAATAAATTATTGAGGGAAAATGTGTTGCGTGGGGGGCTTTTTGTTTGTTTTTCTTACAATTAATTAAATTTGATTTATGAAAGGAATGTATTTTTGTGTAGGGTACACAGCTTGAAGATGGACATAATGATGATCTTACAGCTCTTGATGAGAAAGCTCTCCTGCAACAATGCTACACAAGCAAGCCCTATAATATGCGGCACAGTATAAGGAAATCAGAAGCTGTAAGTATTTTGGCTGGTATTATGCTGTTAACTGTCTAGACTTGTAGAATGACTTCCCAGATGTTCAGCAGAAGTTAGGCCTTTGGTGATTTGGTCCTAGTATGTAATTGCACCCATGGAAATCATGGGAGTTTAAATATCTGTTTCAATGGAAGCTGAACTGAGCAATCCAGTAAGCATTTTTTTTAATCTTACCTGCAAAGCTTGTATTTTATGCAGTGATGTGTATAAATGAGAATGCAAATTATGAGTAATAAATACAAATATATACCTACAACTAAGATTAACTGAGTCAGTTGAGTGAACCTGAGTGTAGTATTACATTTCCTCTGGWCTGTAGCTTGTACCTGAGCCTGTATTCCATGATCCATGGATTCCGTGATTCCATCAGCTCTTACTAACTTGTTTCTAGAGTAAACAGGCTGTTTTCCCTCATTAACTCCTGAAATGGGGTATGTGATGAAAACTGGCTTTGTAAACTGTATGGGCTCTGCTGCTGGTATTAGTTCGGGTCAGCCACGGCTTTGGCTGAGTCTTCAAGCTTCAAGGATGGAGCTTCTACAGYATCTCTAGGCAACATCTTCCTGTGATGCACTACTCTCCTTGTGAAGAAGTTCTTCCTGTTATCCATACCAAGCCTCCCAAGGCTCAGTTTGTAACCTTGGCCTCCTGTTATACTGTTGGCCACTGTCAAAAAGAGTTTGGTTCTGTCTTATTTGTAACTTCCCTTCGGTTGTAGGATGTTTTCAGAATGCCTCATAGCTGCTGCTTCTGCCAACTAAACAAATCCAGGCTCCCTTAGCCTCTCCTTCCAGTTGCTTTGGCTCCGATCCTCTGTCAGATCCTTTCAAGGTTCCTCTCATCCCTATTGATCTTGGGAAGGAGGGAGCCCCAAAAACTGGAAACAAGCATGGCCTCACTAGCATGCATAGAGGGGAATTAAAACTTTTCTTATATGGACGTACCCAATATGTTTCTTTAATTTCTTATGTAGACACAATTTTTACTCTTTTTAGGACTGAACAATAGGAGTCTTGCCCATCTAAGGCTAAGTCTTGAATTCAGAATTATTTACAATGATAAAGAACCTTGAGATATGATATTGTGTGATTCAGTATTTGCATATGCAGAGTGATGGCTTTCCTAACTGGTTTTGGAAGGTATTGTTGAACAGAGTTAGCATTCTAACTTTCTCATGGAATACTAAGCCATAAGAAATTTTATGAGATTGTAGAAGTATATAATAATTTTAATTTATTTTGTTTGCTCATCACTATGCACTGAATTTTGCATAATTGAAAACATTTATTTGATTTCTAGTCTCGTCAAAGGGAATGCGGATGTTGCACTACTARGGTCACTATTCATTTTCATGATAAGAAAAATCTTTTCAGAAAGTACTTTTATGAAGACCTTGAAGAACCTCCTGTTTGTTATTTTTAGAATAAATTTAAAAATCTATACTATAGGGTGAAGATAATAGGGGGAAAAAAGTTTTGAAGTGTCATTAGAGTAACTACTTAATGCTAAATCAAATAATCTGAAAACACTGAGAAGGGGAGCAGTGCAGGACCACAAAATAACAGGTACACTGCAGCTGGCATGCTTTAAAAGGAAGCCAGCAGGTGTCTGAGCAAGGTGTCACCAGGGACGGTTAGAAGCCCTTTTGTTATTGATTAGCACGCATGGTTACACAGGCTGGCTGTCTCTTGCTAGGAGCATCTCTTGGGTTCTCTCAGGTTGAAGCTTCTGATAGTGGTAGGAATAATTGAAAAAACTGGAAGTAGTAACTGCATACATATTAATTCCATTGGGTATATGTTGCCTCAATTGTAGGCATTTGATTTTAAGGTGCTGTCGTGGTTTAATCCTGGCAGCACCTAAACACCACGCAGCCGCTCGCTCACCCCCCCACTCCGGTGGGATGGGGGAGAGAATTGGGAGGGCACGAGTAGGAAAACTCGCGGGTTGAGATAAAAACAGTTTAATAATTGAAATAAAACAAAGTAGAATGGTAATAGTAACAGTGATAACAACAACAAC
>JAYKAV010001245.1:274900-299879 GCA_035582835.1 Phoebastria nigripes | reverse complement strand
GGTCAACCACCCCAGCTATGCTCCCCCCGCCAGCTTCCCATGCACCTGGCAGGGCATGGGAGGCCGAAAAGYGCCCGGTGCAAGCACCACCCAGCAACACCCAAAACATCAATGGGCCATCAACGCTCCTATTATACCAAACCCAAAACACAGCACACCCTCCCCAGCTATTGGGAAGAAAGTTAACTCTGTCCCAGCCGGAACCAGGACAGGTGCTTTAAAAATTTGCTTAAGAATACACAATGTTAAAATGTCCTTTTACTGTAATCATTACCAAAAACTCTAATGTTAAAGTAGAATTTCTCTTAATTTTTCTCTAGTTTGGGATGAAAGTTCCCTTATTCAAGATAGATTATGGTACATGTGTGATTGCCAATAGATGCTATATATAATAAAATCAGGTTTTTTTGGAAGAAGGTTGGTTTTCTCTGAATAATCATATTTTGTGAACAAGAGTTACTACTTTTTAACCAGTGAGAGCTGTTGCAAGTTCAATGTTTGCCTCGGCAATTGTCTCAGCAATTTTGTAAATTCATAGTAGAGCTTTTGTCTAAGAGCTGAATGGAAGATGTTCCATGGAGGAGTACATTTAGTGACCTAGTAGTCCGTTGAAATTCAAGGTCTAAGGTTTCTTTTTTAAAAATCAGATTCTTTTCAGTATGCTAGCTTGTTTGGCTCTATAAGCCAGGGTCCATGCAATATGTTGTGTTTTAACAAACACTGCTCTGTATTATCACTGTGTCCTCCTTTACGTAATGCTTTTTAATACATCTGTTGCGACAGTTAATGGGCAAAGATTCAGTAACTCAGAATAAAGCACCTGCAGTTCTGATAGGTGCAAAAATGAAATATGAAAGCAAACTAAAAAGCCCTCTATCTCCTATAATTCAGAAATCTTTTAAGGCTTAAAATCAGTTTGGAATAAACACCAGCTGCTCTGATGTTACATTATTTATTTGGGTTTTTTGGTTGGTTTTGTTTTGTTTTTTTGGCTAGTGCCAATCAGTATTTACTGTGAATTATACGCATAAAATCTCTGTGGAATTAGGGATTATCCCTCACAGTTACCTGGTGTCTGGGAACCAGCTTTTGGTTCTTCAGCCATGGGAAGGCTTGATCTATCTAGAATTTGGTTTGCACACAAGAATTGGGTGGGAAAAAATAACCAATCAGAAAAATATCTTAATTCTTCAGCTTCAGAATACCTACAGAGTTGTCAAAAAGGTTGCATAAACCCCCTCAGTAATAATAATCTCTGTTTTCTCATATATAAAAATTAWTTTTTTTGGGAAAAAAGGCAAATTCAAGTGCAGTGAAAAAGTTCAGAAATCTGGAAGATAAAACGAAGAGAGATGCTGGGGCCTGGTTGTTGCCAGTGGCCTCCATGCTGTTCTGGGGCATCCTCTTGTGCTTTGGTTTCTCTTTCTATGAAACAAATGATGATCAACGCCTGAGCACTTTACAGTGAATGGCACAAGGTTATGCTTCAGTGTTACTCTAATAAAAATAAGAAGATCATGTTAAATCCCCTTCCCCCTTAGCATGATCTTTCCTGAAAGGTTTTTCAGATGGGCCTGTCTCAGCAGAAAATTATTGTGGCATGCAGCAAATAAAAATTGTGCGTTGAGACTGAGTCTTAAAAGAATTTTTTTGACTAAATATTGCTGGAGGTAAAGTTTCATTCTCTGAGTTGGAATCTGTGTCAACCATGAAACCTGGAATAGTGTGAGTTTCCTCAGGCTCTATTGTACTTACAGCATCTATTGGAAACAATACAGAGATAAGGAYGCTGTCTGTCAGAAATACTAGAATTCTCATATTTATTGACAACTAATATGCRTAGACAATTTGAGTGTGTAGCAGAGAATATTATTTGTCTATTTGTTATGCAAATAGAACTCTATTCAAAAAGATGGAAAAAAAAAGATTAATTGTGACATTGGTAAGATTGTGACCTCTGAATGCTATCTTAAAGGGTAATTTATTATTTGAAGTGTCTGGTGTTATATATTTCATTTTCTCTCAGTCAGTTTTTCATTGCAGGAGGATGTTGCTGCAGAGAGGAGAAAACAGGCTGTAGTAGAACAAGTGATGGTGGATCAATTATCTAGGTAAGTGAATTTATAATGTAAAATTTCAGTTTTCCCTGCAGAAGAATTTAGATCTGTGATGGTGGATCAATTATCTAGGTAAGCGAATTTATAATGGAAAATTTCAGTTTTCCCTACAGAAGAATTTAGATCTGTGAGTGTGTGGCTTTTCTTGCCTAGGAGGTGTTTTGATCATCTCGTTCCAAGTCTTATGCAGTCTTATGTAGTGTTATTATTTGAAAAAATTCTTTAAATTAAAAGTCTTTTTAATTTAAATTAAAAGATCAGTTTAAAGTGCTATGTGTGAGATCATTTTTTTCTGAGAATAATTTTTAATTTTATACTTGAACCTAATTTAAGAGCTTTACAATAGCATTAGTTCTCAGAAATAACCCTCTTGCACCTCAGCAAAATATATCGATGCCTGCTGTTACAAATGACACTTCTTCGGTATTTATTTTCTTTTCTAAGAATCTTAGTTTTATTAATATTCCTTTATTAATATCGACACAACATCCCTCCGGAGTAAAGGAGTATTATACCAATGTTGGGCAGGTAGGAAAAAAGGCACAATGATGAATGAAGTTGATCAAGGTTGTACAGGAAGGCTCTCCTAACTTCATTGCTATCCCTTTAGCTCCGAGAAAGCATTGCTTCTATGTAGAAAGATCCCTTTATATGTTAAGGGGAAAAAAAGGTAACTTACAGGTAAAGATGAGTATAGTAAAAACATCTTTCCTTATTATTATTCCCATAAACTTGTTCTCATTTTTAAGCATGCTTTAACGATTCAGGGCTTTATCCAAGTTGTCTGGTTATGGCAATATAGGATGCTGCAAGCTAGTTTAATATAGTTTCATGTTACCTTACACTTGCTAAAAATTATCTGTGGGTAGCTCTACAGTATGTTGCATTCTGTGTTTAGTTTACAATCTCTGTAGTCATCTGTACTGATATTATAGCCCATCAGATCTTAAGACTTTGAGGTTGAAATGTTGCACTTCACCATTTTATTTTTTCTTGGTTTCTGTTCCAACTGTAGTTTAAATGACCTATATTGTTTAAAAGTCTATTAATGCTTTTACACTATTTAAAAGCTGAGATATCAAGAAAGTTGCATGAAGGAAACAAGGTTGTACTGAAACACAATGTTAAATTCCAAGTATCATTGTAGCAGGATTAAAAATACAGAAGTGTTCAGTGCAGAAATCCCCAATTTTCAAAGACGTGCTTGTCCCATGTCATATCTCTACAAAGATGTAGGTAAAGCAGATGATTACAGAGATTATCTTAAAAATGTGCTGGTTGTGTTGAAGTGTTTCAATCCTACTGATGTTGGATTAAACATACAGGTTTGTGCATCTTGGATGACGGATGTTCATTCTGTGCTTGACCTCCTTCAGCTGCTTTGCCTTATTTTTTCCATGTATTCCTTTTCCTACTCTGAACCCTTCTGTTGACAATGTCAAAACAATATTCAGTAGTGCTGCAGCTGCATCAGGATGAACTTTTAATTTAAAAAATATCTCTGTTTATGTTCCAAATATAGCTGTGCCAGTACTGCCAAACAAATTGGTATCAGAGAGCAGGATGTTAATCGGGAAAGATTAGTTCAAAACTGTTGCATGGAAAAAAATCTATTAAAGGGAACACAAAGGTGTTTTGATTTTTTTTTTTTTTTTTTTTTTTTTTAGTAGAGCCAATCTTGCAGTTAAATCAGTGTAACTGCTGTGTGTAAAGATGGAGCTGCATAGATCAGAGAGCGAGTTTATGAAACTATATTAGCTGTGCAAAATTATTTTTTCCTTCTGATTATGAACCATTTCAATAACGTAAAAAGGATCTAATGTATTTTTAAAGGGTCTTTTCTTTTGTTTACTTGTTAAACTGATACAGAGAATATCAAAATGTTCAGAAACCAGTTCATCTGTTTCTTGTCTGCTTGATGGGACTTTGAGATCCTATGGGCTGTATAGTCAGTGCTTTGGGAGGGGAAGTGCCGATGTTTTTGTTGGATGATGTCACTGGCCAGTACTAGTAACTGCTGTCACTGATTTTGGAGGGAGCCATGGATAAAGAACATCACTGATGGAATATTTACAGAAATAGTGGAAATGAGAAAAAAACCCCTTCGTAATCCTAAGATGTATTTCATATGTACATATATAAAACAGACTTTAAATAATACATATATACATGTAAAGTTACTACGTAGTAGTGCCCTGCCAGAATAATATTGCATATATTTGATTTTGAGTAATCAACTTCAGAATTTTTAAAAACAAACAAAAAAATAAGCCCACAAATTTATGCAACCTTAATGGATAACTCCAAGATTTTATTGCTGTGCTATTCTTGGGTGTTTTCTTTCCTGAGTAAGAATATGTAAGATCTGAAATTCAAACTTACTAATAGTCAGCGAGCTTCTCCCTGCTCTTTCTGGTCAGAGCTGTTATAAGTGACCCAGAGCAATCCACGCGTGCTGATGTTTACAAGGAAGCTCATGGACTTTTGGGACTTGGGACAGCACCAATGCGTTTTAGAAAAAGAACGCTGCATGAAACGAAGTAAGTTTTCTCTAGCGGTCATTTTTTTTTAGAAATACATTTTCTGCTGGATTTTTTATTATTGTGGGCTCTGCGAAGTCTGTTTGCCTTTCCAGATGTTTTATTTCTGTCTTGGATCCACCAGCTTCATAGGAGGCCTTTTTTGTAGCCTGCCCATGCTTATAATTGCCTAGTGGGACCTTTTTATGTGGATTCTCCGTGTATAATGATTGATTCATAGAATTTATAAAACCTGGGAGAACATTCTTAAGCTTATATTGATATTGTTCATCACAGRGTTTTGCCAGCCTTTTCTGAGCTGTTTAATGCTTGCAATCTTGTCATATCCTTTTAGAAATTCCTATCCTGAGGTGCATAAAATCGCATAAATATGCATCCATAAATGCTAATGTAGATCTTCACAATATAATCATACTTTTCTTTCATGTTTTGATTTCTGCTGCAATAATTAACCATATTGGCATTTAAGTGTCATTCCTGGCCTGGGAGCATTGAAATAGTAACTCCAAGGTCTTAAAAAAAACTGAGAAAACATTGTGATCCATAAAACTAAATGAATCTGCAGGTCTGAGTTTTGTTCTGTTAATCTTTCTCAACATGCAGGCAAACATCTCTGCTTTGTGCATTTTAACATCCTGCTCTAAAGTCTTTCTCAACAAATGTCATCTTTGTATTCTTAAAAAAAAAAGGCAACAAAAACAGTCTCAATCTCTTACATCCATCACATGGACAAATCTCCATTTCTGGAACAAGTAATATGGCCAATATAAAATATCTAGGTGGGTAAAGAAGCCCCAACCTGGGTATTTTTGCAAGAAAACACAGTGATTGGTGGATGTATGGTGAGTGGTAGAGGTTTAATTCTTGATATAAGTGTACGTAAATGAAATATCCCATTCATATCTGTGCCTTCTGTGAATGTACTCTCATATTATATAATTACAGAACACCTTCCACATTACAACTCTGAGTTGCTTTCTAATTCAACTACGAGGGATCATCTCCTCAGCCAGTTGCCAAGGATACCGTATTTCACATTTTTTGCTGTTTTGAAACAGTTGATTTTTATGTAACATTTCTCTGCATACAGGTATCATTAACATGCTGCATTATTTTCACAGAATAAGGACCAAATCAGGATTAACTGAAAACATGCTCTCTAACAAGCTACGCTTTGATAGTAGGATTATATCGAGGTAATCACAAATTCTGTGAAGCTTTTCAATTCTACGAATTTATGAATTATGATCTTTACCCTCTTGAAATAATTAATTGCACTGAACCTTTCTGTTCCCTATGTTTAGAAAAAAGTATGTGTTGTGTGGGTATATATATGCATACATGTATAATACAAATTTTGACCTGGCTGATGGATAGTGGCTTTACAGTCTCATTGTACAGTGTTAAGATGCAGAATTAACGTTACGTTACCATCATACCCGTAGCTCTGTGCAGGACAGTTAGCACAGGGGCTGTGTAAAATAGTGCTCTTAGCTGTTGCATCTCAGTTGATTAAAATTTATTTTAGCTTTGTCTTAGTATGTGGCAACCACTGTGGATGAAAAGGCTGGCTTTGTGTCTTGTTTGTAGCTCCTTTAATATTAAACTTGCAGGTTTAGGGCATCTTCGAAACTGTTCTGAATTGAGTAGCGGTAACATAAACATATACTTCAGCTCTGAAAGTGGCGCTTTTCTAAAGCAGTGAGCTGTATACTTGTTAGACATAGCTGAGGATTCAGCCACATAGCTTCATACACCATAGCTTCATACAGTATAATGAATGCAGTAGTCCTGGTGTAAGTAATCCTTTAGCTAATGAATGAAAACTACGTTGGTATACTAAAACATGAAGCCTTGAAAGGTGTTTTTAACATTATGGAGAACGGAATATTGTATTAAAATATGTGTCCAGATCCAGAAGTTGAATTCCATGGTTTAGAGAAAATAGTCAGATACCTCTTTCAAAGAAAAAGATTGTACAATATGCAACATTGGAAATAAAATGCATATTCCAAAATAGAAATGTTATTTATGTTTGGGTTGAATTAGATTTATATGGATGCAAAAACATAAAGGTGCTTTTCAATTTTTCTTCTAGAAATGGTCACGATGCTTGTAGAGAGTTGATTGGATTTTTTTTTGCATGTGACAGATCCCTTACTGTGTACGAATTTCGACAGTTTGGAAAAAATAGGTAGGATAAATTACTTTTTAAAAAGGTTTTAGGAAACATCTTCCACTGTATCTAAGGAATTTAAATAAATTTAATTGGTTTAATATCAGTTTCAAATTATTTCACAGAACAAACGCCTTGCCTTTCATTCAGAAGGGAGTTTATCAACATCAACGTGGACAAAAAAAGGGAAAACCTTATGATCTTAGTGACTTCTATATTGTAAGTATTCTTCTGTTGAATGTAAGTCAATTTTGTTGGTGATTTGGAAGTAATATTTAGATATTCGAGTTGAAAATTGTGATCTAGCTTTCAGGGAAGACCAAAAGTCTTTCCCTTCAGTAACATTTTCGAATTAAAGATTTTCAGGAGTCTGGATTATTTTGCTGTCCCACGTTTTAGAGATTCCATTTTTGGCTTCAGATTAAGCTGTAGTTTGCAATTTTCCCACTAGAGGGCACAAGACTGCAGACAGTGTAGACCTTTTTGTGGGCAAAATGAACAACTCGGGACGGAGAGTCCTGAAGATGAAGTAGACCGAAGTACTTGTTAAAAATTAATAGTCTTTGCAAGGTCTGCTGGCATTTTTGACACTGGGCAATGATTAAATATTTTTTTAAACATGAGGAAATTGCAGGTTAATTGGTTTTAATGTAAAGTTTGAAAATATTTACCACCAGCTGTTTAGAGAGAGCTTTTGAAACAATGGTAAACTTCATCTACCAACTAATCTGATGACTGACTACAAATCATATTGCATCTTCTGTACTTCTGTACTGTGTTAAGTGTTCCTGGTTTATAAATACTTGAGCAATTTTTCAAGTACAGAGTGTTTTCACTGAGTTCTTCACATCCTCCTGCAAATCTTAAATTTAGAGCAAAAACCATGTTTGAATGAAGTATTGAAAGTAAAAGAAGACAACGTTAGTTTTTAGAGTGTTTTGTCTAATCATCTGCCTAATCCTAACTGTTTATGTGTGGCTACAATATAAGAGTTTCCAAGATGAAATAGATTACTTTCTTTATGGTATGGAGGTTGAAGCTATTTTTTAGAGTTGTTTGGTTGTTTTTTTTTGTCATGTGTATCTTTGCAACCTGCAGATGGAAATGTGTTCTGAATAAAGATGTGTCTTAAAGCCATCCAGAAAATGTACTGCTACCGAGTTCGATAGCTTTTTGGAATGATCTGTGAATCTCCATATCTGCAAACTGGGTTTCTGGGCTGACATTAAGATATACAAATCTCTCACAAAGTCCAAATGGTTGAGACACTTGCATAATAACAGTGTCTCTGTCTCCTTCCTAATTTATGAGTTTTGGAGGCTTTATAACCGAAGCCTGCATGGATATTACAGTTAGAGCTACTGCTTTTTTTGATTCTTCTCAGTATTCTTTGCTTTTAGTTTGCTGCTTTTCTTTCTCTCCCCTTCCCTCTTCTCCCAAACCAAAAAGCATCTGTAACTTTGCAGAATACGTGTGTCCTCTGTCGCCAGCTTGGAGGGAAGGGGAAGAGATTATACTGGGTAATAGAACTCTGTGCTACTAATAACATGGTTTTAGTCAATATTTATTAGTGAAATCTAGCAATTTTTAAAAATGACTTTATAGTTAAACATTGCAGGAATGATGTGAACTTTGGGAAGGCTACGTTTTAGTTGTTTGTTTATCTCAAGTATGATTTTAGGTTATTGAAAATAACTGTGGAGGGTTTCTTCTAGTCTGAGAGAACTTTGTTCTCATGGAATCAATGTGGCACCTTCTGTGACTCTCTTCTGTGGTCCACTGAGTTTTGGATCCCATAAGGATGAAGGGAGAAGAAAAATTGAACAGTAGAGCCTGGCTGAGGGAAAAACAATCTGTAGTCTCATGTTTCTCAGCTGTAGGTTAGGCAACAGCAGGCCCTCTTACTAGACAAACCTCTATGTAGAGGATAATGTGTCATCTTGGAGCCTGCAGCTGTTTTTATTTAGTACTAGAAAGGCTCTGTTAAGAAGGTTAACTGACCTTAGCTACACCTTTTCACTTCATACCAAGGCTTTTAACAATCATACTTCTTGAAAGTCTTGCAGAATGTATTTTACAAAATACACGACCTATTTGTAAATCATTGTATGCTTTACCAACAGGGAGCTAACCTTACTTTCCGAAGTGTTGATCATAACCTTCCAGAAAGTGTTAAGCAGAGCTCAGTTCTCACCCTTCGTGTGATAAGTATTGATGAAGCAGCTATGGATTTTCTAAAGTAAGTGCAGCTAACTGTTTTTCAAATTACCTTTTGTTCCTTAAGCAAAAAAGATTTTTTTAATAAGAGCTTCTAACATCTTATGACTTACACTGCTAAAAAAAAAAATCTGTATTTAGGCTGTTGTTAGGAGAAATTAGTAATAGATGTTAGTGAATGTTCTGTAATTCAGTAACTTTAGAATGATAAGGAGTAATTTTAAAATAATTAAATTATGAAACTGTCTTATTTGCTTTGTTTGAAGTCAGATATTTTATATACAAATCATATACTGAAACTTTTCTTATGTGATGAACTAAGATACTGTGTTTGGGGAAAAATGCTTTTTTTTGTGATCAACATTGTTGTTGAATTTTTTGCTAATCTTATGTTAAAAGCTTGTATCAGTCATGATAAAGCGAGTGTTTGAACATAGGCAGGGGAAGATTTGGAGGTTTCTCTGTTTTTTCTTTTTCATTTTCTTTTTCCTTCCTCTTCCTATCCATACATTCTTCCAGATATTGCCACATGTTGAAGACTTCAGGAGCTGGGACAGGATTTCTGCACTTATTCTTTCAAAATAGGTTTTAGTAAATTATGTTGTTCCATAGTCTGAAACATGGGAATTTCTTAGAACTTTGTCAAATGGTTAGGTGAATGGTTAACCTTTGAGTATGCGTTATTTTTGAAGTTAATATTCTCATCTCAATATCTATACAGAAGTAAACTGTCTAGGGAATGAAGCATCTTTCTCTGGGGTTTCTGGCTCTTATTGTGAGTATACTAGTTCTTAGCACAAGTGAAATCTTGGTATAAAATTTATTGCACTGCTGTGTTGCCTGAACATGGAAGTTACTTAACAGTGTTTGAAATACAAAGTTTGATTACTCAAATTTTGGTGAGGAGTGATAGCAGATGTTACAAGGTACAAATGTTCATAAAATCATGGAGTCATAGAAAGGGATCTCAAGAGGGTCTCTAGTCCAAGCCCTCTGCTTAGAGCAGGGTTTACTACAGCAGGTTGCTCAGGGCTGCATTCAGTTGGGTTTTTTAATATCTCCAAGGATGGAGACTCTGCAACCTCTGTGGGCAACCTATTCCAGTGTTCAATCACCCTCACAGTACAAAAGTGTTTCCTGATATTCAGAGGGAACCTCCTGTGTTTCAGTTTGTGCCCGTTGCCTCTTGTCCTGTTGCTGGGCTGCACCGAGCAGAGCCTGTCTCAGTCTTCTTTACTCCCTCCTGTCAGGTATTTATACACACCAATAAGATTGCCCAAGCCTTCTCTTCTCCAGGCTAAACAGTYCCAGCTCTCCCGGTCTCTCCTCATATATCAGATGCTTCAATGCCTTCTTGACTAGGAACAGCAATAACAGAATCTCAAATACATTCACTATCTAAAGACTACTTCTGTTAGAACAACTTAACTGACTATTATTTTTCTTTCTGCAAGTGTTTAGACACATGAAGCTTGTTCTCAGTTACGGTAATATTCACTTTAAGGTCCCTTTACACTGAAAGCTTTGCAAAGGAGCCATAGTGAGCTAACAGTACATAAAACAGTAAATTCAAATGTAATTAGTTAAAGAGATGTATAGTTGTAGGATGCTTAGTGCTAATTGTTCCCTCTCTGCAAGGTTTCCATGAAATAAAAAACAATATAGTTTAATTTCACATAGTTTATGTAAGACATTTTACATCTCAGAAGCCTATCATTCTTGTAAACAGCTTTTTCTTTCATTTGTTGGTAATCTTATACCTGTGAAATTTGGAGTTGATCCAATGTTATCTCTGAAGGCTCCAGAACGAAGACCTGCTCACTGGGTTATAATTTTGGATTTTCTGCTACCTGTGGTGGAACAGATTGTTTCTTTTTTATACTCTCTCTCTGTGTTCTTTCTGTTAGTGACTAAATTTCGGATTGTGAAGTCTGTCTTTTTCTTCTGAATGGGGGTGTTACTGAACTCTGTATTCTCTGGTGCAAAACTCTTGAATTGAGTCCTCTTACCCCCATTACTGTACTCACAGAGAATCCTGCTCAGGTACACTCCAAAAGGTCTATTGCAGGTTTTCGGGAGCAGCTATGCCCTGCTGTCAAAAGCCATGAATCTTTTGTGTTTTACATGTGTTTTAGAGAGAGTACACTGTCCTCTGTAGGTGGTTGTTGACTTTCCAGTTTAGGTGGTTTGATATAGACAAGCTTTTAGGGACTTCATAATGGGAGGTACCCAAAGTGGAGATGAAAAGACTTAATAGACAGCAGAGAGGTAGGTCTTTGGCCTCAGAAAACAGGAGGAGGGGTACTCCATGGCAAAGCACTGGTGAGCAAGCAGCTCAAAGTTGACAGTAGTGCTTTTGCATTTGCCTTCCTATTCTGATCAAAATAATTATTGGACTTTTTTTTTCTTCTTCTTCCAATAGGTTCTTCCACAGTATTTTTTTATCAACCTCTATAATAATTTCTGATGGGGGTTTCTGGGAAGCCCTTCTCAGAAGGGAATCACTTGCCAGACAAAACACAAAATTTAATTCCTAGATCATACCTAAGATATGCTGATCCAGATTTTGGTCTACACCCTTGCTATTTCTCTTTAGAAGAGAGATTTGTACCTACTTCAAGTTATTTTCCTATTGGTAACTAAATGTAGTTGCTTTAACAAACTCTTCCAGTGGCCTGAGCTGAAGGTTAGGACTGTCTTGAAATAAATTTCTGGAGATTTTATGCACAGGAGGAATTATCAGTGATTAATGAATTAGTAGAGGAGCTGCTGATGGAATATTGTCAGAAAGTTATTTCTGCATATCTGCAGCTGTTCAGCAAAGGCTTTTTTGTGTGCCATCTCAAACTCAAGCAATTGGATACTATGCTTATAAGGGTAGTATAAGAAGTAAATATAAAGTTCAATATGGTTTTTACTACCGCTGTTTTGAATTCAGTAATATTACATGTAATTTCACCAATCAAGATTAATTTTGATTATTTTAGAGCTTCTTCTGTGGAATTCAAGCAAGAGCATTCCAGGCAAGTGGTTGATGACAGCAAAGTTTTCAAGAAGATTCAAGGTTTGTGTCTACCAGAACCCATTTAATTTTAATTTCTGTATCTCTGTCTTTACAGCTCAACACAAAGAACAATAGTAATATTACAAATGAAATTAAACAGAAGTTAGATATTTATCAGAATACTATTAGAATCTGATACCAGAATAAATCAATCATAAGAATACTTTCTCCTCTCTCTTTCTTTAAATAAACAGTCTGGCTAAAGATCGTGGAGACAGTACAGAATAGTTGTGAATGCAATCAATAAAATGTTAATCTCTGTGTCAACATAATCTCTGAAAAAATACTAAAGCATAACGCTGATCCTGTGTTAAACTGGCATTAAATTTAAAAAGTTACTGGCAAAATGTGCAAACGCAATCTTGTTTCTTCAGTTAATTTTGTGCTAGATCCTTCGTTGGGCCATTATTTCTACACATTGACAAGTTGTTTTTGATAGTCTTTAATATTATGCTTATTAAAATACATGAGTACAATTGAGTACTCTATTCTGGAATATGTAATTAAATTTTACCAGGTTCCTACCTACAGCCTTTAGGACAAAGGGATAGCTTTGTGTTTAAAATTATGGAAAGATGTTTATGCAGTGCTGTGTATTATCTTTGTAACCTGTGGTCAGCAAAAACTGTTGAACTGAACAACAGTTCATGAGCTTCCAGCTCATAGAATCTCCACTATTTACTGTCATTAGCTAAACCTGTTTTAAGTAGGCACTCTTTGGTCACTAAAATCTGCTTGGACATTTAAGTTTATAAAAATTGTTGGAATAATAAATTAGGGATATTTTTAAATCTTTTAGTTATTTCATGTTTTCCCTTGCATAATAGCCACAAACTGATTTCTCAATTATCTGACTACATCTAAGGTTTGCTGGCCTGGCTTGGAAGAAGGTTATGCGTGTATACTTCAAGACATCTTTTAACATACGTCTTTGCACTTTGCACTTTACTGGAAAATAACTCTCTTCTTTCACCATCCCCCCCTATTTTGCTTTAATTGTAGATATAAGTAATCTGAAGATATAATATGATAATAGCAGCTGACTTCTGTTAACAGAGTATGCCAACAAACTCAGACATCCCTAAAGTAAACCTGCTACCTAGAGATTTTGATAAGGCTGTCATTTTTACCATAGAAATAGTTGTCTCTATGTAATTTTGGAATGATTTTGCAGAAGTACTTGTATTTGTTCTTGTTTCCACATGTATTTAACGTTTGTACAATGAAGAAGCAACTATGTGTCCCATAATGGAATGTTTGTATGACCAAAGTAGTTTTCCTAAATTGCTTTGTATGTTGAATCATGGTATGTAATCAATTCTAGCAGAAGTAAGCAGTTTTACAATCTGAGCACATGAAGGGTGATATCCATTCTTCCTTTCCTTCTGTGATCCCTTTAAATGTTTTGTTAGATGTTGGCTGCTGCTTTATATGATTTCTACTCAAATGTTAAGTGACTGATAGTTTCATTTTGAACTGACATTCTCTCATCAAAGATGAGGGAGCCTGGATGTGTGGATGTGTCATTTTAACCAGCAGTATCATRAGTAGTTGTGTTTTATATGAGCTCCAAAGCATGTGGCCAACTTCAGGTAAACATTGTGTCCTTTATTTCTCTAAATCCTCAGGTATACTCAGAGAGACACTAAGCAAAAGAGGAGTTCGAGTTATAACAGGCTTAGGAAAGTATTTCCGACACATAGACAAGAACAGAAATGGTTTTCTCTCTCAGGCAGACTTTAAAGAAGCTCTAAAAGTATTCCATTTGGAAATACCTGAAGGGGTAAGTCTAGCTGAAACTGTAATCATGGGTATCATCTTACTTTAATTTATAGAATCACTTCCTTTCTTTGCTTAAATCTATAGATAAATAGCTATTTTTTGCAAGGTTTTTTCTTCCCTTGTGGTATATTGGCATTTCTGCATTCAGTCCTGTGTGAGATTCTTAAAAATAATAATAATAAAAAAACAATTTAAAATGTGCAATCTTTTTACATCATGAAGAAGCAAGCAGGATTGCAATCCATTTTTTTTCTTTTTTGGCCTTTTAAAAATAATTTATATGATGCTAATTACTTATCTCTTTTTCTTGGTTTTATATATTATATTTTAAAAGCAGCCCGCAGCTATCAAAACTGCAAATAATGTGAATCATGGTCATCAGTGACCGATGATGACTTGCATTATTTTGACGAATCTTTGAGTCAGTTTTGATTCGGAAGTTGGTTTTTTTGAGAGAATACTGTAATTTCCTATTGTAGCAATTGTTTCATTCTAGGACATAGTGAAGAACTTTGGCAAAATATTTTTAAATTGCAGGACTTTGAATCTTTATGGCTTATTCTTGATGATAGCAAGAGTGATAAGGTCGACTATGGAGAATTTACTCATGCTGTATTTGGAGAAATGAATGAATATCGGAAAGCATTTGTAAGAAAAGTAAGTTTTGTTGCAGATATTCTAGGTGTAGATATTTTGCAGTCTAACTTTGAAGTTGGTTATTTGTCATGTTCTGGTTGTTTTTTTTGTTGTTGTTTTTCTTGAATTGTGAGTCTGGTAATTGACTTTTTAAACTTTTTGATCAGTTTATTAAAATAAACATAAATTAGAACACTGCATGCTGTTCCATTGTTGAATTAGTTAATTTTGAACTCTAGGATTCATTCCTTTATTATTTTGAGTTTATGCATATGTGTGCTGTTCTTACAGTTCAGTCCAGTGTATAAAGCATCTGGCACCCTGAAACTATCTCTTCCAGAAGTCTGTTTCCTTATTTTGGCAGATCACTGTATTTGTGTGCAGATTTTTTTTCCTCAGTGTCTGAAATAGAGGCAATGATACTTGCCTCCTTTGAGACCTACAATTAGAGTAATTATATTTGTGAGACTTCCTATATTTGAAATGCCATTTGTTAAATGTCTATAATGTAATGTGGAGCTGTTTGCAGTATGAAACACTGATTACAAACCAGCCAATAGAGTAGTGACTGGATATCAAGATCAAGAAAAATGACACATACTTTCATACTTTTAATCATGGAGGATCTGACTCTCCTAGCCTTATGTATCAAGCATGTGTATTTGAGTAAACTGAAATGAAAATGAAGCTGCTGTTAGCAGTGCTGAAGAGGCTGTGTTGAGGCCTGTCAGAATGACGCAGGAATCCTAGTAATTGGAGGAGGCAGAAGGGAAGCAGCTGAACTTCTGATTCTAAGGATGAGCTAGAAATTTTGGAGAGAAGACAAATTTTTTTGAGTTGGTGAGGGGACCACATTTGATGTGAAAGCTGTTGAGATAAAATAATCATGAAATTCCATAATCCAGAATAATTTTCTGGTATCTGGTGCCTTACATAAAATAGGTAAGTTGACATAATCCATTGCACGAGATCTAAAAAAATGTGCTAGGTAGTTAAGTATATTTGATCTTTCCACTTGTTTTTTTTTTTCTTTTTTTCCTTATATGCTTATATGAATTTTTTTTCCCTTTATAGGCTTATATGAAACTAGATTTCAACAAAACTGGGAGTGTGCCTATGGTAGATATCAGAAAATGTTACTGTGCAAAGAAACATCCTCTAGTATTGGCAGGTAATTCATATGAACAAAAAAAATTAAAACCTGTAACTACTGAAGTCATCTTGTTAGCAGAGCTATCAGACCCAGAAACTAGTTGCAAATACAAACTGTTTTCATATTGGCTTAGACTTGAGCTGTTAAGGAGAACTTTTTTTCCTCTGACCTATAATGCGTCTATCTGGAACATGACTATAAATAGTAATGGAGTTCATATACACAATTTTAATATTTGCTTTTTATCAAGCTGCAAATACTGCATATATGCAGAGTAGTTCCTTTCCCTACCTGTGTAGGACTACATTTAAGTAGTTAGTTCTCAGCTTTGGTGTGCTAGTTATCAGTGACACATATGATATTAGTAATTTTCACTTAGGAGGATACTCTCATTTTCATATTACTGTTTTCCATCAAAATATGCAAGGTTTCCAACTGACACTGAATGTACTCAGCACTTGAAGTTCCTTCTGAATAAATTATTCATTTATTTCTGGGACAGGATTGTCGTCATTAACAGAGGAAGTGTTGGTATCTTCATTATTTCTTCAGGATTCTCAAAAATGTTTAAACTCTGCCATTGAAAAAAATAGGAATTTAAATATTTGTATGTCAGTTTCTAAAAGAACATCTCCATGTGAAAGTCTCCCTAGTGTCCTGAACCCTTCTGTTTTACCTGTAGAAGAGAGGATGTTTTTTGTATTGCCAGTGATTTTAATGGTAATACATGAAGACACATGGTGGTATAGGGATGTTACACATGCAATTTTTTCCAATGCTATAATGCTATATTTTTTCCATTTTTTTTTTTCTCAATGCTATGAAATCATCTTGAGTACAATCTTTATTAAGTCACTAAAACACACGTCAATTGCAGAACGCTTTTTGAATGCAAACTTGCATCTTAAGGTTTTCCTAGAGCTTTGAACTTGCATTACATTAAACATATGCTTTAGATAACTTCTGAATTACCAAAATTTTAGTTTATGAATGCATTATTCTGTTTTTGCAGTCATTTGAAGAAAAAAATCTTCCTGATCTCATAGTTCAYTGAAATTGACTGTGGCTTCATACTTCTGTTGATATTTAATGCTATCATGTGCTATTGAAGTAGGATGATTTCTGCAGCTGGTATTAAGTGAGCCAATGACTACATTCTGAAATCTGAATATTGAATTTGTTCAAGAAAAAAATATTTGCAAGCTAAAATTTGAAAGTTTCTTGCCTGAAATATATTAAATGCTATATATTCACTGTTCTTGAAAATGTATTTAATGGAAAAATATACTTCCACAGGCAAAGCTACAGAAGAAGAAATTAAATCATCATTTTTGGAAACATTAGGAGAGTCCTGCAGCAACCCCAGTGAAGTGTCCTATTCTGAGTTCGAAGATTACTATGAAGGATTAAGTATTGGAATCATGGATGATGATGATTTTGTGAATATCTTAAGGAACCCTTGGGGAATTTAGAGTGGAAGACAACAAAAATGAAGAAGAGACATTTTCTAAACAAGGAGTGAGCTAAATAAGGGAGGATTTCATTTTGAGGTGCATTACTTCATAATTAGTGTCTTAAACTGATTTCAGGGACTGAAAATTTTAGATGCTTTCGGAATAGTATGTGGCAAATTTCTTAGAGTGTCTGTTGAGCTATGCTAACCACTTTTTTAATATAAATGCTGTTCATTCCTTTTCATTGGAAATAATAAAGGCTGTTCCCTGTACCAAAAGGCGTCATTTACTTGATATTAGAATAAAGTGGCCTATTTTAAAATAAGAGGGAATTAGAAGCTAAAATACATGAAGGAGTATATGCAAGAGAAAATTTAGTTTTGTGATGCATTGTGAAAAGCTTTAGATTTGACTGTATAAATATCAATGGTAGCTTTTCTTCAGAGTTCTCTTCTTATAAAAATAATATGTTTATTCTTATAACATTTCTTTGTGTCGTTTCTTGTTTCTTATGCTGGTACTTAGCCTGAAAGAGAGCAGGTCATCCTTTTCCAATTTTGAGGATGTCTGCAGTACTGAAACTGCAAAGATGTTCACACCAATTAGCCTTCGAACTACTATGTAGACCGTCTTGACTGATCTTATTTTTTTATCAGGCATCCAAAGCTGAGCATTGAATCACAAAGGTTTTAATAAGCACACATATATTTTGTAATGCACTTCTTCCTTTCCTATATATTGCTAAGTGGTTTTCAAAACAATTTATATTTAAATGTCTGGTTTCTGTATTTTCTATTGCTGTGATTTTTTTAACTAAAACTTAGCAATGATACCCTTTGTCCGACTGATATAGGGACCTGGACAAGCTCAAGAAGTGGGCCCGTGTGAACCTCRTGAGGTTCCACAAGGGCAAGTGCAAGGTCCTGCACCTGGGTCGGGGCAAGCCCCAGTATCAATACAGGCTGGAGGATGAAGGGATTGAGAGCAGCCCTGCCGAGAAGGACTTGGGGGTACTGGTGGATGAAAAGCTGGACGTGAGCTGACAATGTGCGCTCGCAGCCCAGAAGGCCAACTGTACCCTGGGCTGCATCACAAGAAGCGTGGCCAGCAGGTCGAGGGAGGTGATTCTGCCCCTCTGCTCTGCTCTGGTGAGACCCCACCTGCAGTACTGCGTCCAGCTCTGGAGCCCTCAGCATAAGAAAGACWCGGACCTGTTGGAGTGGGTCCAGAGGAGGGCCACGAAAATGATCAGGGGGAGGGAACGCCTCTCCTATGAAGAAAGGCTGAGAGAGTTGGGGTGTTCAGCCTGGAGAAGAGAAGGCTTCAGGGAGACCTTATTGCAGCCTTTCAGTATTTAAAGGGGGCTTATAAAAAAGATGGGGACAGACTTCTTATCAGGGCCTGTTGCAACAGGACAAGGGGGAATGGTTTTAAACTAAAAGAGGGTAGATTCAGACTAGATATAAGGAAAAATTTTTTTACAATGAGGGTGGTGAAACACTGGAACAGAGAGGTGGTAGATGCCCCATCCCTGGAAACATTCAAGGTCTGGTTGGACGGGGCTCTGAGCAACCTGATCTAGTTGAAGATGTCCCTGCCCATGGCAGGGGGGTTGGACTAGGTGACCTTTAAAGGTCCCTTCCAACCCAAACTATTCTATGATTCTGTGAAATAAAAAAWGTATTATTAATTATATATATAGAGAGAGAGATAGCCTTTGGTTTCAATATACCTGTCACCAAAATTAACTGTATGTTGAACTGCATTTCTTAATTTCAGAAACTGCTTTTCTGCAATTAAAATATATTAGTTGTCTTTGTGCTTGTCTGCCTGGTTTTGAATTTATAGTCTGTGGTTAACAGAACCTTCCTCTGAGACAGAATTTGTGTTTCATAGAAATTTAAGGGCAGTGCTGAAATGAATGCTGAAATGAGGGACTTTGGTGCTTCTGTGGCTGACTGGTTTATTCTAGATATAGCACTTTTGTGTTTTAATAGCTTATACGTTGTTATCTTTTGATTGTTTGCGCCCTGTCCTCACTTGTAACTAGAATTGCCGTTYCTGCTCTAAATCTTCAAATGAGGGATCTTGGGGGGGTCTTTTGGGGCTGCAGAAGTCTGGATGTATTAGTTTTCAGAGGAAAGCAAATTCTGTCAATGCTTATTCTAAGCAAGAATTCTGACGTGGCTTATTACGATTTTCTTACTCCCTATTCCTTCTGGAATTTCTCTTGCTGGAAAGATTTTGTTAATTAGTGTTCTTGGAATTGGTGATTCTGAGAAGGGCAACTTCAGCTGGTTTTACAGGGATGTGCTTGTTAATGTGTCTGTTCAAATAACTGAAAAATATCAAGTGGCATTTTTACTAGTTTTTCAAAGAATCACCTACTCTGTTTAGACTCGTTCACTTGGGAGAGTTGTACCAACGTATAAAATGGTAGCTCAGTTTAATAGATGTGAAAGTGATTGTGAAATGAGGTATTGATATATTTCTTTTTGCAACGCTTAGTTTTTTTTATGATGCTTTTAGGAAGATTATTCCACATTATCCTAGGGAGTGGAAAAATTTATGAAAGTGGATGTATCCTTAGTGGGCCTGCTTATCAGCACAGGCTGTGTAGGTCACATCTGCTGCAAATTAAGCGTTCTTTATTTTGCTCTTGTCACTATAAAATGAGGTGCTGTTATAAGAACATGATTTCCATAGCTTTGGTGTCATGCAATTTTTTTTTTTCTTAATCTGAAGATAGATCCTTAACAGGGTAATCTATGATAAATTCTAAAGGTGAGAAATTTCCTGAAAATACAAGTAGGTACTCTTGTAATTATGTAAAACCTGCTAGGTATATAATTTCTATTAACTACGAGGTCAGTTATGCATTAGTGGCTGCCTCAAAACATCAGGTATGATGTCTATGGTGAGTTTTTAATAGAGTTCACAAAAGTAGTTTTCCGTCTGCCCACTGTTTTTCACTGTCTAAGCTTAAGATGGTAACAAAGAATTCAAAGCAACTTCTACCCACGGCTGGCCCACCGTGCTTACAGTTAGTAGAAAACCACAGAAACTATTCAAACCAGGCTCTGTTGTGTCTGACTTCTTTTCAGTAACAGTGGTCTCAATGCCCTAATTAATTGCATTCTGATTTGCTGCTCTTTACTTGTAAACGTTTGATGAACTTGAATCCTTTTCTTTGATAGGTGCTTTGTAGGTTTAAAACTTTCTGGAGGTGTCTACTGGGGTTTACTGCCTTTAAATGTGTTTCAAACAAAACTTTTTCTACATTTGCTACCTTTCTCAGAATTGCCCATGTTTTTCTGAATTAGGATGTGTTCTTAGTTAGAAGTGGTGTTCTCGGAGACGCTGGCTGGCTTCTTTCCTGAAACTCACTGCTTAATAAAACTAGTTGTCTTCATGCCACCCTGATTTACACTTCTGCTAAAAAGTCCTAGCAACCTGCCATAATTGAGAATATCTGAAGTGCCTTATGCTACAAACATATTTTGTCCTATTAGATGCACACACTCCCAGAAGACAAATGGAAATTAGTGAAGTGATGTAACTCCTCATTCTCGAGGTCTATGACCACTTCATCAAATGAATATGCACTGGCAATATTAGCTGGAATGTTTAAGAGCATTTTTAAAAAGCAAAACACAGGCACATGTGCAAACCTTCAGTAGCTTCACTTTGTCAGCTAATAGAAATATGGCATCCTCACCTGGGATACCTTTGTGGCTGAGAGGAGGTGTTCTTACTGATTCACACCCACAAACTCATTTCTCTTCCATAGGAGTCACTGCTAGCTGATCAAATTTTGTGGGTCTTTGGGGCCAGAAAACCAAAAAGATTAAAAATGTATCTAGCACTGTGTGTTTGTATGGAGGTGCTGTTTAGTTTTGGGGTTGGGGCGGTGGTTTGGGGTTTTTTGGTCTTGTGGGGTTTTTTTGGGTTTGGTTTGGTGGTTGGTGGTTGGTTTTTGTTTTTGTTTGTTTGGGGTTTTTTTTTGAGCATGCTATCTCTAGATAGTAAAAGAGAAAGCCTAGAACTGATTTCTTATGTGTTGATCTGCTAAGTCCATAGAAAAACAAAGCAGGTAAGTGTCTATGGCAGAAAAGGAGAAGGTAGAAAATCACATGCTTTTTTTCTGCATATTACTCTAGTAATTTATCCTTCCTCTCCTTCATATTCAGCAATTTAGAGACTGAGATAATTTCGTACTTGCTTTTCATGTTGTTAACCATCTTGTCTTTGAGAAGCCGAGTTAGGACGACTCTGTCGTAATCACGAGGCATCTCCAGTGATGAAAGAGGCAAGTAGTATTTCCTTCCAGAACTATTTAGGCTGTTTTTTCCACAAAGAACATTTCAAAATATTAACTGAACTGGAAGGTACTTAGGAAGGAAGTGTAGTAAGACAGTACCTACATGATGACTCTATGAAATATTTTGTTTTGTGGCTCCTATACTGTTGTTGCATCCCTTTTTGATTGTGGGGAACTAGAGGCTTAAAGATGATAGAGAGAAAGTACCCTTCAGGAAAAAAAAAAATGTTTATCACAGGTTTCGTAATGTTTATTATAGCATCTGTTGTGTTTACCTGGAATTTGTACTATCTCAGTAACTGTTTTCTGTCTTTTTTTCTCCTCATTCATGTGTTATAGTTTGGATGGAATTAATTGGATTTGTGCATGGAAACTTCTGTGTTTGTTGCTACTGGCAGAATTTTGTGTGTCCAGCATCCCCAGAGAAGCAGCTTCAATATAGGAAAAGCAATAGTCACTTCTTTGTACATTCTCTGAACGCAGGCTGCATTCTCATGAAAGACGCTTCATATTTTAGCATCTTTTGCTGGCTTGTGTATTTTTTAGCTTGTGTCTTCTGACCTTTTGCTGTCATTTCCCCTCCCAGTTTTAGGAGAAAAGAGGAACCTGAGAGACTCTGGAAAAGGTAGAAAAAATGGTATTTAGAAGGTGTGCTGTCTAGGTATCTAACTAATGAGGATTCTCCCTGTAGAAACTTGACACTGCTTTCAAACTGCCCTTTTGAGTAGTCGGAAAGAACCTCTGGTGGACTCCTTCCAAGTACCAGAAATAATCATATAAAGACCTGAGAGGTTCTCCTCTCAGACAGCTGAGGTCAGTGGGCAGCCCCTCGCAAGCACTGGTGAGGAGGGCTAACCTCATGGCTGGGAGAGGCGAAGGTGCCTTCTTTGGTCCCAGTGCCGATGTCTGCCTGCCTCGCTGCTGGGCTCTTTGGTGACTGCTGCAACGGTGGACTCCTTTTATAACCCTTGTTGGGGGAGGCTTGGGGGAAGGAGATTTCTTGCAGAGATTTAACTACCTACCAACGTGCCTTTGCTGAGCTAGAAGACAAGGACTGTCCCTCTCATGGCAAAGCTGGTCTTTATAGCAACTTCTCAAAACGTCACCCCCCTAGTACTATCTAGCTGGAGGCAGGTGTAATGGAGAGGACAGCGGCTGGACAGAGACGAACTAAAGAGAAGACATGAAGAAAGGTTAGGCAGAAGACATAAAATGGTAGCACTTGGGGCAGTGGAGGAGATGAAAAAGCAGGGGATGGCAAAGAGCTCCTTTGCAGCAGGAAGGCAGCAGGGATTTGGGGTGCTTCTTCCCCATCTTTTCCCCATACTTCTATTTCATGCCGTGTCTCACATTTGTTTGTAAGTTGGGAGTGAAACTCAGCAGGAACTGATTAATTCAGGTTCAAAAGGACTCTGTTCCAAGGATACCTCCTGGTGTTTTGGTGTGGTTTTTTTATCTGTTCCATTTCTGGAGTTGTTGTTGGTAGTTCTGCACATGTTCTTATTTTGAGAGTTTTGGCCAAGGCCCGCACAAAACTCGCTTGGGAGGAGGGCTATACCTGCTTTCCAGTACTTTACACTTCATATGGGAAACCCCAGGCCGTTATAGGGAAGCACAGGTTAAAATTAGTGGAAGCTAAAATAGCAGCTTTGGTGATGTATCTTAAAGCGATATTCCCTTTTCTTACAACCTTGTCATGAATGAGTGGTTTAGAGGCCGCTTAAAGCATCACTGTCAAAGGTATTAGCAGAAAGCGATTTTAATAGAGATTTATAGAAGTGCAACTTAACAGAGTTCAATGGCGAGGTTCACTCTATCACTTACTACATGGATGAAGTATACAAAGGAAAATCATGTTATAATTGAGCTAGAATGATCTGTACAGAGACTGAGGACAAAAAGGTTAAGGGAGACCCTCCCATYGAGTCACGGGGTTCAGGGAAGACCCAGCTGGATCCAATCTTAGTCTCAGACTTGGACAACGGTTTATGTCTAATACCAAAAGGGTAAGGAGACCCTCCCGTTGAGTCACGAGGTTCAGAGTAGACCCCCTTGCTTTCTAAACTCCTTCTCAGAGAGGAGTCTAGGTGCAGCTGGATCTACTCCTAGTCTCAGACTTGGTCAACGGTTTATGTCTAAGGGATTATATGTGTTTAGCAGCAGTCTAAGGTTCATTCACAGTTTTAAGGTGAATCACAATATTTCAGCAGCACTTAATCATTAATTTAACATTTACAAAGTGATTGTAGTAGACTCTACTAACTTATGACAGTAACTTAATCACAGATTATGCTTACTATTAGTTCACACACACACAGAGAAATATACATATAAATGTACAAAAGGTAGCTGTTAAAAATTCCCCTTGAGTTCCGTGAAGGAATATTCACGTAAAACGTCTCGGCATTTCTCTCAATGGGTGAGGGTTGAGCTTTGAGGAGTGAAGGGGGTTCAGCCCAGGTCCCATCATCAGCTTTTGGTGACGGTCCTCTGAATATCACAGACTCGAGAAGTCACCASCTCTGAGAGGCGTCCCACTCAGAGGGAGATGCTGGGCGCAGCCCGCTGCGGTCCAGGAGAGCTTAAAGGGTCTCACTTAGGACCACTGTTTATAGGTTCACAAGATGATTGGCTTTAGTCATCCGCAAATTTCCATCCTGGCCACAGTCCCAGGTGATAGTTACTAAGAATTCTCAAGGTTTCAGTGTTGTTCACTTGAGCTATGACCCAGATAAGGGTATTGGGGGATGATGCCTGGGCCAGGCAGTGGGAGTACGTTCCCAGCCTTGCTATGCAGAGTTTCTGATACAGTCAAGGAGTGCTCAAGCACCAGACTCAGTACACCAAGGCTGAGGTTCCACGGGAATTTCTGAGATCAACAAGTGGCCCAGGAGAGCGGGGGGAATGCACCACCACAAACCTCTGTCAAGTAAGTGAACACTTAATCACTCCTATGACTAATTCTAGGATCCTATGATTTGTCTTGGCATGAATTAAATCCTGCACTCACACTGGTAAAATYATTCCCCTGAAGTCATTTCTTTTGACAATAGTATTTGCCTTGCAGATGCTAGTGATTAACTGCAGGTTTCAGTTGTGAATACTGCAGTTGTTTTCATCCACTAGACATTGTTGAATTCTTCTCCTTTTTCAGTGTTTTGTGACCAAAGGGAACAGCAACAGAGGTCAAACCAATGCTACAATTTAACTTTTTTTTCCCTTTAAAACCAGCATTTTGGAAGTGCCCGATATAGCAACACAGTTTAAACCAAGTTATAATATTCTGCTTTTTATGGGTTTAAGATGCATTTGAGAAATATCTGTTCTAGATATTATTGTTGCCTATATCCAAGTAACCATAGGGAAATAAGCTCTCAGAAAAGTTAGTTAGTTAATTTATTTATTAAAATGAAGACAGTGAGAAGGGCATCAGTTGTCAGTGCCAGATAATTAACTTCCATATTCCTTGTGTTTCTTTCCTGATACCTTACCCCTTCTTACCCCTTCTTACCCCTTCTT
>JAYKAV010001245.1:249795-273956 GCA_035582835.1 Phoebastria nigripes | reverse complement strand
TTTTTTTTTTTTTTTTTTTTTTTTTTGGCAACAACCGGATGTTATTAAGTATTGCTGAGGTTGTGATGAGTTTTAACCCACAAATTTTCTTCTCGAGAACTACTTTTTCTTGCATCATTTCACTTGAGGAACGGTGAAGTTCTGCCACGCTATGAGATACGGGGAGATGTTCCTGCTGGAAAACCTAGCCTTGAGTGTCTCAGTTGCGTGGGACCTTTGTGCTTACACTTCTTTTCAGATAGCTAACATGCTCTCATCAGCTTTACCTGAGACTAGAAGTATTATTTCTCCTTCCTAGTTTTGCTTTGTAGGATATATGTCAGTGAAATCCATAGCATCGACATGGAATCATATAATGGAAAATAAAGAAGACCCAAACAATGATTTTTTTTAAATTTTTTTTTTTTTTTAAGAGCAGGGGGGAGGGTAAAGGGAAGCTGAACCAAAATGCAAGGTGTTTAACAGCAGTTCTTTTGAGACAYTGTATGTAAATGGTCTCTTATTCAATTAATAAATGTAATGTAATATAATAATGTATGCAGGTATTTATTAGAATAGGTTTTATCATTGCTTATTTTTGAGGTCATATGGAAAATCTTTTGTCTCAGCTGAAACATATCTTTATTAGATTTTGATATGTGTACTAATCCCTGCTACTGTCTGATGTGTAGAAGTGCAGGTAGACCACCTTCAGTCTACAGTTACTTTACTGTAATTCCCAAGCCAAACCTTGCTTCTCTTCAACAATGTTCAAGACATAGGACTTCTATTACTTCCTGCTGCTCTGTTTTTTTCTTCTTTTACTTAAATTAGGCTGTCTCTAACCTGGTGAACTGAAAGGTTTTGTTCAGTAAACACAGTGAAAGAGCACTGTTACCAGGTGAGATTTTTCTTCAGCCCCCTTGTTAACTTCCTACTGTATTAATTTCTGCAGTGCCTTCCCCCTCCTCCCCTCCTCCCCAGTGAATTAACTACCATGAATAATACATAAAATTATGAACTGCCTTTCACCCTGAAGGAGTAGACCACAAGGTTGCTTTAGACCCTAGTCAGGATTACGTCAAGATTACTAACTTGTTAGTATTACCTTTTTGGCTTAATTGCATTTTTCTTTCACTAAAATGAAAGGAGTAGTAAAAACAGTAGCCGTGTTAGTTCCAAATAACCATGGACTTCAAACTGTTCCTTTGCACTTTTACTTCAAAGACAGTCTTTTTGATAACTTGTTAGATTGACTTGTGCTCTTGGGCTGTAGAGAGTATTTGAAGGCAGCAGTTAATGTAGACTGTGCATTCATCACTCGTATCTATGAGCAGTTTAAAGGTGGAAAAAGATGGTTCTGACACTTAAAAAAACAACCCAGAATGGTAACTACATAGCAATGCTCAGTTTAGACTGAGTTTTAATTGCCCGTTCCTAATATCTATCCTGATAGAAAATGTTCAGAAGCATCGAACAAAAATTGGCATGGTAGATGTCAATTTAGTAATCTAATAAAATGTAAAAGTGGAGGCTGGTGACATGTCTTTGTGCTACTGGAAGTGCATTATGTCAATTCTGTACTGTGAAGCTGAATGTCCTGTTGCCAAAACAGGATGCGGCGATGCTCTTCCTTTGGGAGAGGCGATTGTCCAGAGGCCTTTTTGCCCATCTGTATTCTTGAATGCATTTTGCCCCAGGGAAGGGCTGGGTGGCTGGAGCGTGTGAGCTGACACATGGAACCTCCTAAGCAATTTTCGAAATTAATATTAAAAGCCTAAGCCAAGGAGTTATTAAAAAATATAAATGAACCCGATAAGTAGTGGCATTTTTTTCCAAGATTAGTGTAATATTCACACTAATTATGATACTGCTAGATTTTAAACTAGAGCTTCCTTTTCTGGAGGAGGGGTAGCAATCTTTCAGTCACAGCAGTGGGAGAAGCTTAAAGGTACATTTAAGATGGCAGCTCTGTTCTCAGAGCATCTCTTTTTGCATTTTGATTTCCACTGTGCATCTCCTTTTGATGCTGAAACTTTTTGAGCTGGGACATATGTCAGTTACTGTTTCATGAATGTGTTTTCTAGCTTTGGAGCTCCTAAAAACTAACTGAGCCACGGGCTGAGCTGGGCACTATGCAAACGATTACTTTGGGATACAATCCTTACCTCAGAAAATGTAAAATCTGAGTTGGAAAAGGCACAAGAGAAGAGGTGAGGATAGGAATATTATGTTAATGATACAAGCAGCTAACATTTAATGTACAACAAACATCTCAGGTTGCCTCTTGCTTAACAAATATCAATGATAATGATTTGTAGAATGAAAACGGTATTGAAAAGTCAGAGCAAATCTTCATCTCTGCATTGGTTAGCAGGCATGCTAAAGCAGAGCTCTAGATACGTAGGGGTTTAAAACATTATGAGGGTTTTCTTTGTTTAGGCAACTCCCAAATAGAAGATCTTTAGAATCCATTCTTTTTTAGAAAGGTCCTTTGAATCTCCCATGAGATACTTCTTGACTACAGAAGGTTTTAAAAAAATAATTATTACATGATATGGGAGTGCTTCTTCCATTTTGATAGTCAACATTTACTAAAAAAATATAATAGGAAAGATTTTGTTGTTGTTGTTGTTGTTGTTTTTGTGTGTGTATTGTTGCTGTTAACCTCCATCTTGGGAAAAAGCAGATGAGAACCCGAGTGGAACAAAGTGGCAGCAAGGGACCTCCTCGTGCATGCCTTGCCAGTAGCTGTCTTGCATACTGAAACGGCTTTCCTCGCTACGGCAATGGCAGATTGACTTCTGCCTCTCTGCCAGTCCTGCTAACTGCCAAATTGCAAGCAAAGGAGAAGGGTGAAGGTTACAAAACTGACACCCTGAGTTCCCACCGGAGGCTGCCAGTAAGCTTGTACCCACACTGTGGCACGCGCGCTGTGATCTTAAAGTGAAAATATCTTCTTAAGAGGGGTATAAAACTCTCAGGTCATTTTAGCCTGCATTCTTTCAAGGTGTAGGGGGATGAAGAAGGTGTTACAGCAACCCAATCTCAAGAAAGAGAGCCACAACGGGTGGTTGTGGCAAGGTCTTGGTTAGTCACTGGCAGGAGCGTGCTGCTTAACTTCGGGCAGCTGCTTTAGGCACCTCTCTTGTGCTGCTACAGCCTTTAGGCTGTCTGCCTATTCTGCAGAAAAAGCAGGGTCTTCCAGACCTTTAAAGGCATGTGTCTTTCTSTTGTTGAATATGTAAAAGCTTAAGGAAATTAGCATAGCTAAACTGACTGCCAAAAGTTAGGAGGGTGTTCACTCTTCCTATGGGACAGAGATGTTAAAAATCGATCCCTACTGTAGTTTCTGTGGTTTGGTAGATCAGATCAGTCCAGGACTAACAGCTGTCTCTGTTCTGAGTTCCTACTGCAAGAAGTACGCAAGGCCTTAGACAAGACTGCTGATGCTCCAACGTCCCCGTTTCCTCCGGTCCAGACACATCTCGCCAAGGTTCCATTTACACCCCACGTGCAMAGGACAGGTACGTGGCCAGGGGCTGGTGTCTTGTTGGCTGTGTGGTACCTGCTTTCCCCGACCGAGGTGGTGCGCTCAGTGCGCGTGCCCCTTAGCAGCATCTGCAGCCACAGCAGCCCCTGAGCCCGCACCTTCCTCCCGTTGTCCCAAACCAGCCCTTTTTTTCCTTTAAGGAAGGCATAGAGCAACTAGAGCACTGCAGTTTGAAACAAATTGGGAAAAGATCTCAAGGGTATCAAACGTTGCTGAAATGTTTACAAGATTAGTGCAGACACGGCATGTTCTTTGACAACTAAGTGGAACAGTCAATGTGACCAATGCGGTTTTACTCTGCGCTTAAGTATATAAGCTGACTTGTTCAAAGATATGCGGAGACTCGAGAAATCAACTTGCAGTTTTACAACCTTATATTATTTTCCTTATACTGAGGTGGGTTACTAACTGAGAGTTAGTTAGGCTGTTTCTGCCAAGACTTCTCTACCTCAGCATGACCTTGGTCAGCAATTTAAGGCTCRCTGGCACCTTGCCAATGAGGAGGAAATGCTGACGGTGCTACCCGCGATGGATCTGGTATTTCCCATCTGGCTCTCCCCTGTCAGATAGGGTAATGGTCCGGTTTACAGGTTACAGGAGAAATCCGTGCCAGCACCTCTAACTTTTGCAAGCAAGACTGAAGCACAAGCAGAGGAGATGCAGTGTTTCTCTCTTGAGAATACTCTTCTGTTTCCATGGCAGTAGACAGCTCAGTCCAGATTTGGGCAATCTTGTCTGCAAAGTAGCATGAAAAAAATTAGGAGAGAAAAACTTGACTGCAGCTGAATGGAGGCAGTCAAAATTAATCAAGCTTGCATACGCTGAGATTGGGTCTGCTATATGAGACTGCAGACACTATGAAGAAACCTCTTTGCTTCCTGCATAGCTAAGGTATCTGATTTAAAATCTGTCTGCCTCAGTCAGTGAGACTCTGTGGGAGACTTCTGCCACTTGCACTCTAGGAGTTTCCCTTCTGACAGGTAAACTATAACTACTCACAATGGGAAGACAAAAYCATTGCAAAACATAATTATTAAACTTTGAATAAATAGTAGCAAATGAACTATTGTTATGAAATCTCTTCTGTACACTGATAGAGTAATCAATTAAATGGCCGTTGCTTCAGGGATGTCTCRAAGATCATCAGTGCAAACATCTTCAGAAGGTAGCCTATTAAAACAGATCCCTTGCCTTCTTGGGGTGCGTGTATTATGGTCTCTTACTAAAAATTAATGAAAATAATGGAGTTTGTTAGTCACAGAAAGGAGGAAAATGAAAGATGAGGTAGATTTCCAGTTAAACTTTGGTGGAATGCAGAAACTAGGTGGAACAATGTCGGTCATCTGAAAACCCTTGTAGTCCTTTTAGTGTGTTTTCATTGATTTTGATGGCATGTGAGGGAGGGTTTGCTGACTTCCTCAAATAAATCACCATCATATGTGGGTTATGTATCAATCAGATTTGAACTGATTTTAGGAGAAGATCAGTAAAAGCTAGCATTAAGTGAAACATTAAAACTGCKTCCAGAAAATTTTAGTAAGTGGACCTATTCTTTTAAAAACACAGACTAGCTGTTCAATAACAGTTTGAATATCGATTGAGGTAGTAGATAGAGTGTGTGCTGGATGATAGATAATATAATTTACCAAAATAAAAATGTAAAGGTCTCTTCTTTTTTCCCCCTTAGGAGTCAAATTATGTCCAACTCAATTTGATCACTTCAGACACTTAGAAACTAAAGATCGTTTTAAGTTTCTTTGTAAGGTTGTTCAGTGGTACTTTCAGTTAAGAAACCCTGTAAATTGGCTGTTTCTTAATACAGTCTTTGCCAATGAAAAGAAAATGACAGGTGTTTCAGAGCAAACTATGTTATAGATCTGGGTTTTTTTGTTGTCTTTTGGTTTTTTTTTTTCTTTTCTGAAGAGACTGCTAAAATAGATAATAAGGCACTACTTCTGTTTAGACAGATTTAGTTCTTTCAGGGCACGCTCTTCTGTAGCTGAAGAAAACTATTTGTCCTGCATCTCCTAGGTGATTGTTGATTATTTATATTATGGGAGTGTTTAAGACTTGCAACAAGATGAGGCCCTCATTAGGCTGACAAAAAGTTTTATTATTAATGTGTTGCCCAAAAACTTCAGTCAAAATGAATGAGATGGGTAAAGAATAGAAAATTGCAGAAATGTTGGGAATAGTATTTCCCAAATTTTTCATGAGGCTTGTGTTCCTGTGCCAGGAAGCAGAAGCAAGGTCAGCGGAGGCTAGCTCGTCTCTGCTGGCTCAGATAGCCATGCTGTAAGAGAAGATATGTGGCTTGGGCATTTCCCCATTTTTCCATCTCTCTGCACTCTCTGATTACAAATGGAAAGATTTACCTCTTTTGAATGATGGAAGCTCGTACCCAAGAGCTGTAACTAGTTTGGAGGTACTGCATTCATTTCCCTGTCCCTCAGGATTCTCTATGTTTGACTAGGTCATTCCAAGACTTTTTTTTTTTTCAGTCTCTGTAAGTATATAGAGCACCTGGAAGAAGCTCAGTCCATGTATTTACATTCTACTTGAACTAAAGAGTAAACGCCTGTTGAGGAGCTCAGTACTGTTCTCACTGTTTAATTAGTCTTCTTTACAAAGCCACTACCTTGCTGGCAGTTGACAGTCCCTCAGAAGAGGCATCATGTGCTGGCAAGTTATGAATGAGAAAGACACACCACTGAACTTTAACTGGAATTGAAGCAAATTTTCAGGATAGATCAAAAATTCATTCCGGCTATTTCAGCACTGGGTACTAAAAAATGTAAGCATGGACAGAGCCTGAGGCAATGCCTCCTTTTATAAGCGGAATGTAATATCCTAGATCTCTTGAGAAAATGTGCATCCCACAAACATGAATCAGCACTGACAAAGCTACTTGAATTACAGCAGAAACAAGTGAGTAATCCTTCTTTCCACCATCTTRCATTGCTAATATCTCTGGCATTAGTAACTGGGGGGAGCCAAAGGGCACCCTGGGCTCATGAATGAAAAAGGCAGTGGTTGGGAGAAGATTCTGCGGTGGTTGATGTTTGGGCAAAGGGTGTGTGGGGTCCACTCCTGTTTTAGAGGAACAGTGGAATCGAAAGCGGAGGGTGATGGTTTCTAAGGGATTGCCCCCTGTGAGAGCAGGTACTTTGGGTCTGGGAGTTTGAGGCTGGTTGGAGGAGGTAATTGATTGGAACAGCTCCACTTGCATTATATGTGTGCTCTTGTAGCATAACAGGCAAAAGAGCCCTGAGTTGGGGAATTTTCACTCGCTTTATTTATTTTAACCACATGGGAGGCAAGTGCTAGGGCTCCTGCCTGGCTGAGGCTCTGAAGGGTGGGGACCTGCTCACGGTGGGGCAGAGCCAGATGGAAATGAATGGGACCGGCACTGGGCAGCTCACAGCCACCTCCCCTGCAGGCACCCTGCAGCCCTGCTGCCCAAACCTTGCCATTTGCACCCAATACACTTAGCCAATATGCTTGCATTTGAAGGAATGTGTTTTGCCACAGAGGCAATGCTAAGCAGGTTGCTGAACTTCCACGTGCCAGCGCTAAGGAGAGCTTTGGAAAACAGGGAAAGGTGGAAGGAATTTGGGAGAGGAGCAGAAAAGAGATGGGGAAGATGTCTCTGGAGGGAGCTGGGACATGGAACGGGACAGGCTTGAGTTTCTCTGTGGGGGRGAATCTGAGGGACACCCCATGGAAGGAGCCCAGCTCCACCTCAGCCCCCAAAAGAGAATTGGCAGATTCTGCGCTGGAACTGCCTGAACCTGGGAAGGCCAAAGAAATGGTGTAGCTTGCGGTATCGGAAGCTTGTGAAGAGGGACGTTGCTTTGAAATCTTTCAAGCACCTGTGGGAGGACTGGAGAACCGAGAAGATGACGAGAACGTACAGGTTGGTGTGCTCCAGGGTCTCAATGTACAGCAGAAGGAAACATGAGGATTTCCAAAGGAAAGTGCAACTGTGTGGCTCAGAGCTGAGACAGGATCTGTGTGACACGGGGCTGCAGCTGGAGTTAACACAAGGTAAAATGGGCCAGTCGCAGCTCTACAGCGATGTCGCTTCACACTCCCCAACACCCCTTCCTTTTGAAAAGAGAAACTTGAAGCTTATTTTAATGTGCGTAAAACTGTACACTTTACCATCCCCTCCCCACCACCAGGGAAGGCAATGACTTAACCATGTAGCATGGGTTGTGCTGTGGATTACTAATTAGGCAATGCAATTAGTGCTCACCTGTTTTTTTCTACTGTGTCCTGTGTCTTCTCAGGAGACCCCAATCTTGGGTTCCCTAGTTTTTCTTTCCTTGATAAACATAATGTACAAGGAACTTTTCCAGTTTTTCATTTTTTGATGAGAGATACCACGTTCCCCAGAATTTCACAAAGAATTGAAGATCTGGGGTGGGGGGAGGCGGATGAAGCACACCTGTGTGAATGCAGCACCTCATATAGGGGACTCCTGCCTGCTACTGTGGGACTAGCAGTAGACTGATTTCATGACAGCTTTCACATTTTGTCCATCTGTCTTGTCCAATCTTAGTTTTATTTATAATTTTCTACAGTAAGACCTTTTTTCACCAATTCTGTGTTACTGATCAACCAAGCTTATATTTCAACTGCATTAACTAAAAATGCAATCGTGCTTTGGAATTTAAAAATAATGACAACTTTCTGCTGGCTTTGTTTCCAGCCTTGTCCAATTTAACTACACCATGGTTCCTTACAGTTGTATTTCACAGACATTTACTTCATCTATTAATTCTTTTTTTGCAATTTCAGAATAGGATTCTAACTTATCATCAATGTACTTCAGTATAATGTGGCTGTCATGTTCTGCAAGAGCTGTAATGAATTAGTACATGTAATTGTAAATAGTAGAGATGATTATAAATAATAAGGGAGAACAGAAAAATATGTGAAAGAAAGAAGTAGAAGCTTAATAAAATGTTAATGACAGTGGATATTTAAAATAATTAGTTCATTTACTTAATCATCAACTAAACTGATATAAATTGATCATATTTTGGCTGTGTTGCACTGTGTTCAATTATAATTTCCATTATAAAATTGATTTTTTTTTTTTTTTTGTTTCCCAATTACAACATCATTTGAAAAATATGAAATGATGTCCTGCACTAGAAAAACTTGGTGGCTTCTGCCTCTCATGTTCTCCTCAGGAAGACAGATGGTAGCTGGGCAGGTTAACCTTCCCAGGGACCCCCTAGTCAACAGGGACAGAGCTCCTCCAGAAGGTGATTCAGAGCATGAYTGTAACTGGGGTACGCTGCATTTGTCCTCAAATCTGTTTTTCTTTTCCACAAGTCCTTTCTTCCATTTACTCTTTTATTGTTAGGCAGTTGGTAACCCAATGACTTTGCATTGCAGTACTCAAGCTTGCAAGAAGAATGATTGCTGCTAGTAAGTAAAATGCTCATTTGGCTTGGGTTTCTGATAGCGGTCTTCACATCTAATTTTATTGCTTTGTTGGTTAAAACAATAACATAGGACCTTTCCTTTCACAATACCTATCCAGCAGGGAAAATCAGTTGTGCATTGCTCAGTGTCACTCAGTTCCTCAAAGAAAGTTCCAAATCCTGAGCTACAGAAATGTTTCCACTTAACTTTTACATGAATATGTTTGAGAGTATGTGTAAATAGTTTTGGGTTTTTCTTCCATTTGCAGAAATATTTCATGGTAAGACTCACTCAGGAGGCACATTTCTCTCTTACATATGTCTCATGGTTCCACTTTTATTGGAAGCACTGAGGAGTGTAAAAATTCAGGTCAGTCTCTTGTAGGGGGGAAATTAATTCATAAATGTTACTACAGTTGCCTATGTAGAATATTGTCATTCAAGAAAATGTTGGCTTTGGAAAGTCAATGTCTAATATAATTTCATCCTTTATTGAGAAGTCTGCCACATGCTGAAAATACAAGGAAGAGTGACACACAGAGAAATGAATAGCATTATATTTAGTAACAGACATGTTGTAGAATATGGACATTTTGACGTGACTGAAGGACTATTACATTCTGGAAGAGACCATTCCTTTTCTCACCAATTGGAAAAATTTTTTCTGTGGCTTATTCTTCCCCATGCAATAAAAAACCCTGTGCACTTAAGAAGTCTGAAGCATAAACAGATTTCTCATAATAAAAGTCTTTTTCATGGCATTGGCATTACGGGGTTTGACTGTAAAGTTTTTGTTTATGAGATGCCATCCTTGTTAGTCTTAGGTTTCTTAGGTTGTTGGGTGGGTTGTGGGGTTTTTTGGGAGGGCTGGGTTTTGGGGGGTTTTGTGTTTGGTTTTGTTGTTGGTTTGATTTGGGTTTTTTGTTTATGGTGCTTTGTTTTTGTTGTTGGGTTTTTTTTTTTTGTGGAGGGGAGTGCTTGTCTTGTAACTTGGGCACAGATGTGGGACTTGAGCAGACAGTGACAGTTCAGAGGGAAGACCTGGTATTCTGTGATGATACAGTTTGTCTAGTGTTTTGGCAGCTACTGCCACCCCATGGTTTTCCATAATGGATGAATGCTGCAGAGCTTTAATACGTTGCATTTCTCCAGAAACCTCTCGTAGGTCAGAGAGAAGACAATGAATATTCATTTTGTCTTACTCCCTCCTTCTCTATGTCCCCTTTTCAGAAAAATCCCCTCTGCAAAGAAAAGCAAGTATGGCATGAGCAGTGTTGCTTTGGTTTAGGATGGGTGAGTCCTTTCCACTGGATTTACAACTATGTAACTGAATATTAATTTTGGCTCCCAGGAGTTTTCACTAACTGATTATATCTGCTTTGGCAGGATATACTTTGCCTTTTTTTTTTTTTAGGAACTTCAAAACGTACATCTGGAGAAAGCTTTTGAAACCTGTTTCTTAAAGTTGCTGCTGCTTTGGGAGTCTGTGTTTACATCATGGATGCCACATACAGACAGATCTGGGTTAAAGCAATCTGGTCTAAGCACAGTGTCCTCTGAGCATCGCTTCCGGCAGAACTTTGCCCTCCTAACGCCAGCGAGTGCCCAGCCAAAGGCTCTGACGCGGAATGGGGGGATGACACATTTCAGATACCATTATTCCACTTATTACCCTACTTCATGCCAGGGAATACCCTTGGTGTGAAGGAAGATTTTTCTTTTGAGGAAGCGGCAAGAGGGATCGCCTMTCACTTTGTGTATCTTCTCTCTGGGGCTGGAAGCTTCTTTCCCTTTGACCAAACCAGGTACCAGTAAAATAGGCTGTGGAAAATAACGCAGCTGGCTCGGAGGCAGAGACTTTGGCACAAACATTGGGCTCCCTTATATATTACTGGGGACTCTCAACTTCCATCCCCCYGCCACCCCCAACCTCCAGCGTATGAAGTGTACCCAGTATGAAGTGTACCCACTGCACTGTATCTGTTTTTTCCAGCTGACATAAAAGTTGGATCCCCTCTCCTTGAGCCCTCCCTCCCCGACCCCCGGAGGCCGGGGCTCCTCCAGCTGCTGGCCTGCGCTGGAGCTGGCTCCGGGGGCTCCCCGGGAGCCGGGGCGCTCCTCGCCGCCGCAGTCAGCCGGCACCGAGCGCATCACCTGCCCCGCACGCCGGGGCTGCGGGCGCTGTGCGAGCCAGGTGCTGCGGGCATAGACCTGCCAGGTGAAGGACCCTCTCCTGGAGGGGCTGAGCAGCTCCTCTCCGCAGTCACCTGTAGCTAGGCGCTGCTTTTCCTGCATTCCTCCGAAAAATAGCTATTCTCAGCCCCGATCCCTTCCCGCGTGTTTTCCTTAAGTGAACCAAATTGACATGTAGCAGGAGCGGAGGTGGCGTTGCCTTTTTCGGAGAGATGTGGTATTTGTTTTTGCTATCGCCTCCCTCCGCCCCACAGGGCTGGGAGTGGGGGGCTGGAGGGGTACGGAGGGACGGCTCCCCTGCCCCCGCCCCGGGGAGGAGCTTCAGCCCCAAATGAGGTGCGTTTTCACCTTTGGGTTCGTCTTCCCGAAGAGGCGCTGGGACTACGGCAGCGCTGGTCCCCGAGGTGCCCCGACCCGCCGCCCATGGCTCGGCTTTCCGCCTGCCATGCTCGCTCGCGGTCCCCATGTGGAAAGGCGGCGTCTCCCTTCTGAAATGAAGGGAGCGGGATCTCCGAGCGGGCGGCGGGAGCCGCTTTTACGCCTTTCGGAGTTGAGCATGGAGGGAGGTAAAACAGCTACCTGAACGCGGAAAAAAATAAAAAACCCAACAACAAGTAGTTCTCGCCCGGCAGGGAGGCAGGGAGAGAGGCTGGCAATCGGCGTCCGCCGCCACGCACAACCGGAGCCCGCCTGAGAAGAGGAGCCACTTTCTCTCCTCCGGCAAAGGTAGCGGAGGGGCGGCGGGGAGGAAGAGGGGCTGGCGGGAGGCAGCGTGGAGAAAACCCACGGCAGCCCGGCGCTGGTTCCACTGGCTCTTCCCCGAGATGCACACTCGTCTTCATGAGCTCTCTGAGAAAGTAGCGAGCCGAGCTCCACACAGACAGCTCTTCCAAGGGTGTGCCTGCTGCCTGAGCTGCTGGGGGGCTTGGTATTTCTTCCCCAAAAGCAATCCCTCCCTCCCAAAATAGAGGTGGGGGGAGAGAGAAACCTCTAATCCTTCTTCCCCCCCCCCCCCCCCTCGTTAAGCTGTTAGGATAATAAAAGATAGATGCCTGTTAAATAATTAACCGCACACTTTCTATTCTATCAGCTCGGTTCGCGCAGCCCCGCGAGGGAGAAGGGGGTGGGGACGGTGGCGGATCCGTACGCGGGAGAAGCAGCAGTGCCATTTCGGTAGCCTGCTTTCGGGGGAAGCGGGGAGAGAGCCCGGAGCGTTGCACGGGGCGGGGGGGGCAGGCGGGAGAGCCCTCCGCGGGAGGAGCGCGGTGGGTGGCGCGGGGCCGGGGGCTGGCGGCGGGGCGGGCCGGGCCGGGAGGGCTCTCCCGGCGGTGCGGGGCGGCGAGACCACGGCGGGAGATCGGGGGGATGGAGGCGGCTGGGGTAGGCGGGAAATAGCCCCGCCCCAGAGATGCCTGGGGGGCTTCTCCTCGATTTCTTCTTTCTGTTTGCGTTTAAGGCAGAAGCTCGTCCCCCGCGGACCTGCCCGCGACCGGCTGCCCCCCCGCCCAGCGACCGGTCCCCCCCCGCCCCATCCCCGCTGCCGCCTCCCGCGCCCTCCCCAGTCATGTCCGACCCGGAGCGATGGGGAAGCTCGAGGACAACGAGAGGGTGATCCTCAACGTGGGGGGCACGCGGCACGAGACCTACCGCAGCACCCTGAAGACCCTGCCGGGGACCCGCCTGGCCCTGCTCGCCTGCGAGTCCCAGAGCGAGTCCCCGGGCGGCGAGGAGCCGCCGCCGCCCCTCAACCCGCCGCCGCCGGCGGGCGGCTGCCCGGAGCTCGGCAGCGGCTGCAGCCCCCGGGGCAGCGGCGGGGTCAGCGAGTTCTTCTTCGACCGGCACCCGGGGGTCTTCGCCTATGTGCTCAACTACTACCGCACCGGCAAGCTGCACTGCCCCGCCGACGTCTGCGGGCCGCTCTTCGAGGAGGAGCTGGCGTTCTGGGGCATTGACGAGACCGACGTGGAGCCCTGCTGCTGGATGACCTACCGCCAGCACCGCGACGCCGAGGAGGCCCTCGACATCTTCGAGGCGCCCGACCTGCTGACGGGCGAGCCGCCCCCCGACGGCGACGACGACGACCTGGCCGCCAAGAGGCTGGGCATCGAGGACGTGGGGGCGACCGCCGAGGGCAAGGGCGGGCGCTGGAGGCGGCTGCAGCCCCGCGTCTGGGCGCTCTTCGAGGACCCCTACTCCTCGCGGGCCGCCAGGGTAAGCGCCGCCGGACGGCGCTCCCGCCCAGGGCGGCTGGGGAGGCCGAGGGGCTGCCAGGGGTGCGCACACCACGGTCCCCTGCGTGGGAGGCAGGCGCGCGGGGTGTCAAGGGGAAGCTCGCCCTGCTTGGGGTGGGCATGCAGAGGCGATGCTTTGGTGGGCCGCTGCATGGGGGTGACGTCGGCCCCCGTGGGGCAGTGGTGCTTGTCCCCTCTGCATCTGCAGGCAATTTCGGGCAGTGAGGGGGTCCCACGGTGCCGGCGTCCCCTGATGGGGGTGTACATGGGGTGAGGTGGGAGCTGTGCCCCGAGGAGCCTGCGAGGGACCCATGCTCACCCCCTTGGCCTGGGGGACCTGTTTGTGTGGGCGTGGGCAGGAACAGCCCTAAGGTGCCCTCATCCTTTCTGAGCACCTACATGGAGGTGCGTTTAGGGCCGGGGCAGCTGGCCCCACCGGGAGGCCATAATCCCTCCCCCAGCTGTCAGAGGTCTCGGGTTCGGGGCGAGGTGGCGACAGCGATGCAGGAGAGCGACCTCAGCCCTTTCCCAGCTTCGCTCTGTCTGCGCTGGGAGGTGATCTGAGTTCAACAAAGTAAGTGTGACAGGGGGTCACCCTGGCTCTCCCTCCATTGATTTCTCAGGGTGACCCTCACTGGCTCTGTGACTGAGGGTATGGGTACAAGGCAGAAAATGATTGTACTAAGTTTCCGTTATTTAGTTAGGGGTTTTAGATTTTGATGCTGATTACTTTCTACTTTAATGAGTTGGATTTTAGTCCCGTCTTTTAGTTGCTGTTGTCAGTGGCRATGAGGGTTCGCTTTCTAACTCAGGGCTTTGGAGCAAACAAACGGTTGTAATTCCTTTGAGAGAAATATACAGCAGTGCCTCAAATTTAACAAYGAGAAAAGCAACCACCAGCAAATCCTTCCTGCAATACAAGAAAAAGAACTTGTAATTGGAAATGTTTGATTATAAAATGGTARTAAGTGTTATGCAGCATATTTACCAGGATTCCTATGAAGTATTCGGAGCTAAGCCTCATCTTGCAGAAAGTGTAGTTATGGTGGGTGTCATCTCCCGATCAGTTCCACTGATTTCACTGGCAATCTCATAGACGTGACCATAAGCATGTGGTTAAGTGGCTGCCTGAATTGTACCCTATGGCCTGATGCAGTTTCTGTGAAAGTTAGCAACTCCTATGAGCTTAGCGAGGTAAGTTAAACAGAAAGTAAAAGTCCTCGTAGTTATTACTGTCACTTGCTGAGTGCCACCGTTGTTTGTGTTTTTGAAGGTTGCCCACCAATACGTTTTCCCTTGACAGCTGGCTCTAGCTGATACTTGAAATAACGTTTTTAATAAAGGATTGGTTCTGAAGAAAAACTACCAGAAGTGTCTATCTTTGCTCATCAGCGACGTACCCATGTTGCTTGCATCTTAGCTGTCTGAATCCTAAAGAAAATTTGTCTGTCAGTTACCTGATGGAACAGTAGTGCGCGCGGTGGTTGCCTTGCAGGTTGTCTTTCACCTACTGTTTCGTGGAAAGTTGCTGACAGTGTCGAATCTGCAGCTTTTACGGTAGGGAATATTTCCACTCAACTTTGCTGGAGAACTGAGGCGGACAAAGTAAATGTTAAATGGAAGATACCAGGAGAAATAGGAAGGTAGGCATGCTGATTGCAATTGCGCCCTGGAGTTGTAGCTGTCACTTGGTTTTTCAGTCCACTTCAGTCCGCTCTTCGACAGAGCCTGTAGGCACTTGCTTTCCTAATTTTCCATCTGTACTAGACCATCCTGAACCGTCAGTGGCTTGGGTAAAGATATTTCGAGTTTGCAAAATGAATGCCATAATTAACACTATAATAGAAAATTGTGATGTGGCAATATTCATCTCTTTGAAGATAATTTATTTAGCTTTTAAGAACTTAAAAACTGGTTTTAAACATTATATTCTGATTTCAACCCCAGGCAGCCAGAGTAAGGCAGTGTCAGAGCAGTAACAACAGTGTCTAAATCAGTGTTTTCATTTTCTGCAAGGCTGCTACTCTGTACGTTGATCTTTCAGGTAGGGAGACAACTTTGAGAATTGCTGGCAAGTTCTAAAGCATTAAGTACAAGTACATTTGTATTTAAGGACTAGCATGCACTTAGTAAGCACTCTTGAACACAATGGTTTAAGGTCATGGTAACCTTAGTTTGGAACTGAGACATTACTGTCAATTCAACATTTTCCCACACCTGAAATAAAGACATTATTTTCTGAGTATTCTGGCAAATACAGTTTTGTTTTGTGTCAGCTGAAATGATGACTAACTCTAAAAACATTTGAGTGAAATCCTGGCCTTACTGAAATCAAGACAAAACTCTGTGAACATCAATCTTTGCCTCATAGTGTTAGCTACTGACTCATACACCACTTAGATTGTGGCGAGGCTGCTTAGTGGTAAACTTTCTTAATAACAGTGGTAATTATTTTTTTAGCATTACTGCCTGATTTAACTTCAGCAATGTCTGTTCTGGGAAGTATGATGATGATAAAAATGGGATATTTTCTATTAATGAAATGGTACTTAATATTTGTGATTTTCTTTATCCTAAACTGCGATCTCTAAAAATAGAAATTTATAGAAATTCAAATATAAGTTGCTATGGTAACCTATTGGGGGATAGTGCACGCACAAGATTATTCTAGCAAGACCATCCAGTGATGTTATATAAATGGTGAAACTAGTTTGTTGACAAGAAGGTTTACTTTATTTGAGATTCTAAAAAAAATTTTAACTTTTAGTGGATGCAGTTTGATATTCAGATAGCGACATCTACTAAACATGTTTTTTGTAAACATAAAAYGTAATCCATGTACATACAATTGCTTTGAAACCTGAAACATTTTTCTTTGTTTCTAAAGTTCAGRAGTTACATCTGAATATTATTTCTGTTTTCATTTTATCGTTTTGGATTTCGTAGACTGTGAAATGAAATTAAAGAGTACAGCGGTACTCCTTTCACTCCAGGCTTAATAGAGCAATCATTCACAAACTGCTATTTGGCAGAATGCTATTATGTAGATACAGAAAGCTACTGGCATAAGATACTGTCACAGGAGGAGAAGCATTGGGCAACTAAATCTTTCTATGCGTTGGTTTAAGCATCTCTGAAACAGACGCTTACCTGATTCTTACCTGAATCATACATGTGTATTGTGAGTTTCACTACTTAATACCTGGAAATGATTTTGGTATCCTTTGATGGCTCATAAGTGCAAAGTACTCATTATGCTTTAGTAAAGTGCAAAGATACGTCTAAATAGTTTGTAAGAAAGTACGAGAGGCACTGAGTTCAAAAGTGTCTGGTCTGCAAATGCCCAGCAGGACCTAGAATGTCAGCGCTAGTCTCAGATCTCATATTTCAAATTAATTAAGCTTTTAAGGCCTTTTACTTTTGAATAATAGTTGAAACATGATGCTGTTGAAAGAAGTAATTAGTATTTGTCATTGATTTTTCCTAAGGATTATGGATTGCTCATGTACTTAGTGCAGGAACTCAAAAATGGCCCTGGGATTCACAAAGTTCATAGCTATATATCCTTCACGTTCTGAGAAGACTGTAAATCTGTTCACAGAGAAGGGGATGGTGCCTGCGAAGTTGGGTAGCTCAGCAGCGTGGGAGTCAGTGTGGCCCAGGGTGCTCGAGCAGGCGCTGCCTGCAACACCCTTGCTGTTTTCAGCAGCCAAAGGCAAGTTACACAACTCCTTTGCTGTACGGTCTTTATCTATAGGAAAGATCATAATTACTTGGCTTACAAGGGAAGGATAAAAACTAATTAGCAAGTATTTGTAAAGTTTGTTGTAAGTGTTCACTGAAATGCAAATAAAACCACAAAAGCCTTGCAGTCTAGGCATCAAGATACTTAGGCCTTGCAAGTGTTCTTAAAAACACTGATCTTATACTGCTTCATCGTGACATGAGGAGCTGGACTTGAGCAGTGAGCGGCACTGTTGGATGGAAATACGAAGTTGCTATCTACTGCTCTACATGAAGTTACAGTCAGAGACTCCTTTCAGTGTCCTGTAACATCTACACCAGCTTTGAACGTTTGGTGGGGATGGTTGTAGGAAGAATCAGCTGAAATGAGTGAGATGGGAGAGGGAGAAAATACGATTTTATAGATCCCCTCAAAAGGTTAAAGCCATGGAAATCATATTGGAGAGAGTTCTTATCAAAGATAACTTATTCCTTTATTTGGTGGCTTGCTTATGTTTTCTCCAGGTACCTAGATACCTGTCATGTACTAGGGTGGATGAATGGGGTGGGTTAAATTTAGGGCTTTGGCTGTTTGTGATGCAAGATGGTTTTTATTTTTGGTGGAAGCAACGCTGCTGGGATAGTTCGATTGAGACATCGTGAATGGAGTGGTGAAGATATGTTAATCTCAGAATACACATTTGTAGATTAATAGTGAATAACAGAGTTTATTTGCTTTCTTAACAAATAGAAAGGCCCTTTAATTTATAAGTGCAGATCTTTACTSTCTATCTTTTATCCAACAAGGAAAACAAGTATACTTTAGATTTTACCTTTAATAATTTTTGAGTTACGCAGACATCTTCTATCTGAAAATGATTACAAAAGCATACAAAGAAAATAGTAAAGGTTGATAAAGAAACTGAAAAGAGGGTATTCCTTTTGCCATGTTGGTAATCGAAGTGCTGAATTTATTTCTAAACGGGAAAAGATTAGATTAAATAGGCGAAAACCAGTCATTCTGCTTGAAGCGTTTAGCCAATGGAGCTGTCGTTTTTAAAGAAACGGCAAGATTTGTTCCTAATGACAAAAATCATAATGCATCACTGTTACAGATATTCATACACTCGGTAGCTTCATGTGTACATGGGCTGACTAAAACCCATTATAAGTAGTTTTTATTAATGTACTTCTGGCATGCTGGCTGTTAAAAGTCTTAATCGGAAATTGTAGCTTAATGCATGACATATTCAGCATGAACTAGCTTGATCTACCTTAAATGTAGATGGTCTCTGATGGCACTGACATATCGGTGAGGTAAAATCAGCAAGATTTCTGCCTCCCGAACTTCTGCCTTTTCCTCTACAGCTGTTCTGCCTGATGCTGCTACTGTTTCCATGGAAACAAGCCAGCTCTTGGCTTCCTCTTCCCATTGAACACAGCCTTCTCGCTGTCACTTATTCATCTGGGAAAAGCAGTTTGTCATGGCTCTAACATGAACGCCACAGAGATGATCTGTGCTATCATTTCAGAAATAGCTGTTACGTATGTGCACATGCATACGGCCAGATTCGTCTTCCAATGACTCTAAAATAATTCGGTTAATGGACTTACGCTGAATTTGCTTTGGTATAACTGGAAGTGGAAGTTAGCTTCACACACACAGCCCAAGATAATAAAGGCGGGAGAAGTATTTTCGGTTGAGAAATCTGGCAGACCACGTTCACTTCCTTTACGAAGTTAATACGTAACGTGCTATCTGTCACGTTTTGTTTACCGTCATAAAATTCTTAAATGGTTTACTTTGGGGTTGAGAACTTACCTTCAAACTAATATAGGAATATCAGAGGAATAGCTGAGGAATAGCTCACAGCTTCTGGTGAATATCATATAGGTTTCAACGCTACCGTCAGATGAGGTATCACATTATCATGCTATTGTCACATGATGCAGTCAGGATATGAAAAAAGTGATGTAAGAAAACTGGTATCTTCGAGGTTCCTATTTTCTTAAAGTGTCTGGTACTTAGTCCAAGGTAAATGTATCAATCAATACCCTGCAAAGAAGTCAACATTTTTGCTTGTTTTGGTGAATTTGTGTAGAGTCGTAATCAAAGAAGTTCAGAACTTGGACTAATCCCAAATCCTTGATTAGTTTCCTTTGCTGTAGGAACTTTAAGATATTTTAAGGGAAGTTTGTGTAAAACTTGCTTGTCCTTTTCTCCCTCAATGATCATTGGCAGAAAGTGCCTGTTCTCCTCTTCCTATGAAGTTACCTTGCAATTGGGGTAGAAGGATCATAGAAGAGGAAGGGCATCCCTATATAAATTTATAATATTTTAATAATGTCTTACGAAGTGCTGCTGCCCAGTAGTTTTAAGATGGAAGAGACGAGTTCTTCTCATTATCAAGTGCTGTTTCAGCGCTGTTCATTTCTGCAGAGACTCCTCCTGCTCATCCTGCACTTCAGACTCTTGGCTCATCTTGGGGAAACACGGTTTCCTTCAGCCACAACTGGAAAGAAAGGGTTTATGCTCTCTATATTTAGCACCCGATGGGGATAGTATGTTCCCCTTTAATTCTCTTTACTGAACTCTTCTTTAGACCTTACTTCTGGCAGTGTGATTTACATAAACTTAGTGATTCAGTGTCGAAACTTGTGGGGATTTCTGCAGTTTTCTTTTTACCGTGAGTAAAGTAGCTAGGTAAATAAAAATATAGATATGGTAATACTTGGAATATCAACATGATAAAAGGGATTCATGTTGTAGTGATGACCTGGTATATTCCCTTCCCTATTGTGACATACACATGTATATGTTGATAGAAGTAAATGGTAATTTTGTCAGAGCGAGCTGTAGAAATAGCTGTAGAGAACGAACATGAAATCACACGGTTGTTTTGTTTTTTTTTTAGTTCCACAAATGTGTTTAATTAACATCATGGTTAGTACTTTATGATGACTAAAGCACTTTTGAAGGAAAAGCTCCACTTCCATCTGTTAATCGGTAGTGTTAAAAATAGAATGCCATCTAGTCACATGAAATACAATTTCTTGTGATTTGTGATTTGCTTTACAGAATTTTTGACTGAAGTGGTGACTTGATGCTTAAAAAACAAATTATCCAATTATATATTATAACCATGTGTTGTTTTTTTCCCCTCTGCCTTGTAAGTTGAAAATTCTGAGATGTTGCTGTGTTTTTGGTCTTTATACCAGTAGGTTAATTATTACAGCAGTATAATAATTCAGTCCTTTCTTATTACAGACAGCCTTTTGTAGTTTTCTGGTGTTTCTAGGTGAACCTTAGATACCAGATCTTTGATGTGCTCCTGAAAAATGCTGTAAACAGAGAACAGTCTCTTACCCCAGTGCTGAATAATGTGGTAAAGTTCATTAAGATGCATTAAATATACCACACAATATCATCTAGTCTTAATTCTGAGATAAGTCTAGTTTCTTAAGTGTTTACATTTTCATTAGTGTGTAGCATGCAAAATTATATTTTTTTAGTGTGCCTAGTCTTTGAAAAAGGTGAAGTATTTCTTGAAGTTTGTGGGTTTGGTTTTGGTAATGTGTAGAGTACTAGCTGTGTAACAGTAATCTTCTTTTTAGCTGTTTAATCCTTATCCTAAGAGAAATAATTCTTATTTAGGAATGACTTCCACCACTCTAAAATGCTTGCTTTGATAAAAGCACAAGGCTACTCCAGTACTAGGGGTCTGATAGTACATGGAATTTTAAGGCAACAGAAATCAAATGCTGAAACTCAATTAATGGCTGAGAAAATTCTCTTTCAGTGAATTGCACTGGAGAAGATGAAGTTCAGTAGAGTGAAAAAGGGCTACAGAACAGTGCTGTGAAATGCTGCGTACACATTGTTGCAATATTAAGGAGCGCGTGATGAGTTCCTGACGATTTTGCAAGGGGACTGTGTTGGTGCCTGCCACAGCACTGAGTGAGAGTGCTTAACCATCCCAAATGGCATCCTGCTGGCGGGTGCTCTTAAGTAGAGAGAAGGATAATGTCTTCTAATCATCTTTCTATTGGCCTATTTAATTTCTCAGATCATAAATATTTGCAAAATATATTAGGCTTTTATATGCTGTCTACTATAAGATTGAGGGTAATCAAGTATGTAATAATTAGTATTTATATAAAGCCTGTGCAATCACAGATTTTTTTCATTTTTTTAAAAGTAGTGGTAAAAATTATTACAGGACGATGTAAAAGATGTTTTTAAAGTATACAAACATGTGGGTATAAACTTTCTTTAGTTCTTAGACAATACCAAAGGAGATGTCCTCATTAGTCCTTATTTTTACATGGGTATTCAAAAATTCTCTGTACTTTTCAAGCGAGCTGTCTATTTTATCTTCTTCATTGGCACTTGGTAATCCTTTACCCATATGAATGGCAATTATTTTTAATAATTGGTTTCAGGAGTATCTTAATTTTCACAGGACAATGATTGTTAGGAGCTGAAAAAGTTAACTTAGATCTTTTTTTATATCATCCCAAGTGTCATGCAGGTTTTTTCTTCTGACAGGAATTTTGCAGTATTCTAAGTTTAATCCAGATACGCCTTGGAGAAGAACCTTATTTGTCTTCCTGGTTTCTGATCACATTTGGGAAAGGAGTTTTCTTGCATTTTCAATTCTAGGTCTGAGATCTACCTTCAGTTTTCCATCTGAATTTTAGGAAATAATTGATGTGCAAGAACATCTGGATTTCATCTTGAACATTCTTGCATTAGTCTGGGAAATTATTTTAAAAAATGATAAAAAACTCAGTGGGAACTGAGTTTTGGCTCTCTCCAGCTTCCTGAGGAGGGGAAGTGGAGAGGGAGGTGCTGATCTCTTCTCCCTGTTATCCAGTGATAGGACGTGTGGGAATGGTTCAAAGCTGTGTCGGGGAGGTTTAGACTGGACATTAGGAAGCATTTCTTTACCGAGAGGGTGGTCAAACACTGGAAGAGGCTTCTTAGAGAGGTGGTCGATGCCCCAAGCCTGTCAGTGTTTAAGAGGTATTTGGATGATGCCCTTAATAGCATGCTTTAACTTGGTCGGCTCTGAAGTGGTCAGGCAGTGGAACTAGATGATCGTTGTAGGTCCCTTCTAACTGAAATAGTCTATTCTATTCTAAATAAATAAGTTCTGGTCCTCCAACCTTCTTCTCCCTTACAATGGAAAATGAAGTCCTTTTACTTAATAATTATGATGTTTCATATTTTCATGGTTTAAAAAATAAAGCATATATAGTAAATGGCATATAATAAATGACATCAACAGCTTTTTTTTGGGTAGAAACCAAGCGGGGTAGGATTTTGGCACAGGTATTGAACATCAGCTCTGCTGTATAACTCACTATCTGTTCATTATCTGGTAATACTTGATGATAAACAAATTGACTTAAACACTGTAGGCATCTTCATCCTTTGGCCAGTAAATTTTATTACTGGCTATATTCGAGGCTATTTGAATATAGTTTCGAATTCAAGGTTTGAGACTTTTGACAGCAGGCCGGAGTTATTTTTCTGCTTGCCTAGGTGATATACCTGTGCAGCTTGGAGAAAGAAATGGTCATGTTTGCCATTTGTCTCCAAAACAGGCATGTGAAGCGGATGTTTCGGTGACCTGTGAATGGTCAATAAAATTGGTTTGATGCACTGCAGCTACAGGGTCTCCTTGGTTAGTCATTGCATGTTTTAAGTTGGTGCCTCGATAGCAGAACAAATGAGCTGGGGGAATTAAAAAAGAGAAAATATTTGATAAAAGGGAAAATTACATCTTGATGAAAAATGAGCCATTATGGACTGAAGAAAAGAATGTATCTTCATTATTTTGGTTTATCACAATATAGCCAGCCAAACCTTAAAACTGGCAAAGGCATTTTGTGTTGCATGTCTGATTTTTTTTGAGTGATGTTCCTTGCTTTAAGGATGGAAGAGGGTTAAACTGCAGGTTTATCCACTTATACTTCTTGTGGCAGTTGCCACTTCCTTAATCTTCAAGTGAGAAGGGAGCTTTGATCTTTTCCGAATGACTTCTCTAATGACTAGCTTTATTACATTTTGGAAACAGCTACTGTAGGTAGGTACAGTCTTGTAGGTACAAGGAGACTATTCTTTCTACGGCTTTATGTCAAACATCCTACAACAAGTAATTATGTTGCTTTTATAGAGTTACACAGAGTGGCTCAAAACCTATAAAAAGGTCAAGTTCTTCTGGTAAATTACCTAGAATTGCACTAGAACCCTACTGATTTTTATACTGTAAAACTCTATATATTCTTTATATTATTTTATAAGACATTTTAAGAAAATTATGTCTCCCAGGGATGCAGCTTTCCCTTCTTCAGCTGTTGATAAGGGGATATATTAAATACAATCAGATTTGGCAATCATTTTCATCAGGTCATGTTGATAACACCATGATTTTTCATCTTTGAGGTGTTGCAACCTGTTTTATTATTCATTTATCTGTATTTTTTCATTTAGTTATTTTGTTAGAAGGAAGAGAGGATCAGTTCAAGTCGAGTTCATACATCTCTGCTTCTTGTGAGGAATACTGAATAAAGAGAAGCACAAAACCACAAAACCAACATTTAAGCGGAAGATGCAAAAGTTCATAGTACAGTGAAAGTTGTGAATGGTGTAGGGATTGTGTTACGATGAACTCATTTGGTCAGGCTCTGAGGGACATGGAGAGTGAAGAGGGCTCAATGACTAAAGCGCTAGCAGGGAATTCTGGAGATCCAGGTTTATGTCTTTGCTGGGCTGTAACATCTTCTGTGGTTCACTACACCACTGTGGTTCACCCTGTCTGCAAACTGGGAAGGTACAAATGTTCTCTTACCTTAGAAAATAAAAAAAAAAAAACACTCAAAAAATTATGCAGTGCTCAAATAATGCAGTAAAATAAAGGGGAATTGTATTTTAGTTGGTGATTGTCAAATATAGTGCAAAGGAGAGCTTAGGTACTTTTTAAAGAAAGTTGGGGATAGTTTTCTGTGCTCAAAGATATAAGCATACATAATCATCTT
>JAYKAV010001245.1:26570-249768 GCA_035582835.1 Phoebastria nigripes | reverse complement strand
CCCCCCCTTTTTTTTTTTTCCTTCAAGACCTTTGCCTCATTCACTTTATAGCATGGATCTATGCTGGGAATAAAGTAGGACTGTGTAGTCATTTGGATATATGCAGTAATGAGTATGAGAGGAAATCCTCATAATATATTGATAATTTTGTTTGCAGAGCAGAGTTGGAAGAGTGTATTCAGATGAGGAGGCATGTATCCCACACTTGAACAATATGGAAAAAAGAATACTTTGAATTCAATAAGAAAACATTGTCCATTTTGTGAACTGCCTGAGGCAGGGTCTACATGGGAAAAGATTCTTCAGTCATGTTAATAAAAATTGCTCTGTAGTTCATGAACAGAAGGAAATTGAATTAAGGTGGGGTTTGGCACAGATACAGTTTGTCAAGGTTTTTCCTCCAAAACATGATGGTAGCATTTCTGAAATAAAAGATTTCCAGAATTGAATACACCTGAAAACAATGTAATCCTCAATTTTTCTCACAGATTGCTGAATGTTTACAAAGACATTTGGCATTTGGCCTGTGCAGTTAAATTCTGGCACAGCAGAGTAGAGAGTCTTCAAATGAGAAATACTGGTCAATTTTTACAGTTGGGTCTGCTACCGAGTTGATCTGCAGTATATTTAGAAAGATTGTTCAATATTTTCAATGATCTCATGTTGATTCTTGGTTGTGTTCTGTACCTGCTTTTGAAATGTGGTGGCTAAGGATCACCATCACTAGGTATGGGGGGAAATGGTGGAGCTTGCAGGCTGTAATTCTAGGGGATGCATTTTATCAGACTTTTCCTATTTAAAAAAAAAAAGAAAAAGAAAAAAAAAAAAAGGCAAGATCCCAAAGTAGTGCCCAGGGTGAGCAATACTTATGGTAGTACCTAATTTTGTATTTCAGGAGAATTTGTATTCCTTAGTGAAAGCTAGTTGCTATTTTTTTGCTGCTTTTTAATATGTTAATTAGTTGTGCTCAACTATTGGTGATCAGTATTGGCTAAGGACAGGGCAGCATTGTAATTGAGTTACTGTAAATTTTGGTAAGAGATTTCTCCAAAGCAGTAGGTAATACCTGTTCCTTAATTCTGAAATAACACCCATCTTTCTGTCTTGCTTCTCATATACAGGACTGACTGATAAAAGAACTCTAGCTGTGAGTTCTCCCTACAGAGATGAGTGAATCCTTCCTATATAGGTGAATGCATTTTTCATGAGTAAGATGTTGTTTAATAGTTTATTGTGAAGCAAAGCCAAACATTTTGCTAACTCGATCAGAAATCTAAATTGTTCTGCAAGTGGTGGAAGCCATGGAGAGCAAGAGCATTGCCATCAAAATTGCTGAAGTATTTGAAGATCTGCTTTTACAGATGCCTGGGGGCACCAACGATGTTAGTTTGATTTTTCCCTCTTCCCCCACAAACACCCCTTGCCAGTTCAGCACAGGCTGCTACATTACTTTTACATATCGGGGAAGCCATACTGAATTATTACAGGAAATTAATTAATTGTTCAACTGCTCTGTTTCTGTGCTGAAAAAAAAAAACCATCTAGCTGTATCTGGCCAAGATTTGGGGATGTGCTTGAAGCACGTGACGATGTTGGCTGAATTAATTCCAAAAGATGGCACTTGACAAGTGTTAAGTCTGCTCTGATCATGGACAGGCAAGCAATTTCTTCATTCAGTTAATTGCTTTGGAACAAGATGCAGGATAAACAAGTGAGCTCAGTTTCTTTTTCTACCTGAAATGATCACTGCCTATAGCCTTGACAGGAGAAAGCTGCACTTTTGGGATTTCTTCTGAGGCTTTGAGGTTCGAAAAATTCTTCTCTGGTGTGTTGTTAATAGCTACACGGCTGGATTTCAGCATGATTCCTTACACAGAGTAATGTCTGATCATGAAACAATGTAAAATCTTTTATTTAGAATTGAATGCACACTTCCAAGTAGTAAACCAACTGTAAAGTATTTAGCAACAGAAAATCTATAGATTTATAGCTTTATAAGCCTGCTGCAAATGCTTTCTCTTCGGTGCATGCACCATGCTGATGGCTCTGAATTTGCCAAAGCTGGTTCTGAACCAGGAGCGTAGGACAGATCTTGTTTCACTGTATAAGTTTAAAAAAACAAACCTTCCATTACAAGAGTCTAACATGGAAAAAATAGTTCTGTGTATTCCTAGTGGTAATGGCAAATTCTTGGCATGGGTGACTAGTTTGGCCCTGGAACAGCTACGAGCTGGTAGCCATGCTAATGAGCTGCAGTGCTTTTTAAACTGAATTTGGCACTGATGTTAAGAAGGTCCTCCTTCACTGCTGTGATATTTTAATATCTTAAAATATTTTCAAAACTTATCAAGCTAAATACCTTGCTTTTTGTAAAGATTGGAGTTCATAGTACTGTTCTTTCAAAACAAGGGTATTTGTGTTTAAGCAGACACTGTGCTTCCTGCATTAGTCTGGCAATCTCTGATTCGGGAAGGGATTTCCTAGAATATGCAGGGAGTCCTGGACAGACTGAGCATTGTCAAATTCATAAGCTAAGTGTGCTAGAGGATTTGAGTGCTCCTGTAAATAGGAAACCAATCTGAAAAAAATACATTAAGACCTTGAGGAGAGAGGATCTTAAAGGAAAAATCTGATCAGGAGATGCTGAAGAAAAATGATACATTTGAAATGGCAAATAAATGAAAAAAAGAAATGCCAGGGGAGAGAAAGGAAAAGGTCTGTTGGGGAGGGGTTTTTTGTTTGAAGACCACAAAGTAAGTGAGGCTCAGGAAATTAGGGACTGCTGATGCCCTGAAATGTAGGTTGTGTTGGTTATAGTTGCTTCTGGATTTGTTTTATTCTGTTGCCTAGGGAAGAAAAAATACATGTTAACAGTTTTGTAGGGTGAAAATACTTGCATTTATCACAGTCCTTGGGAATTCTTCAGCTGATTAGAATAAAGTATTAGCGGGGGGAAGGGAAAGGAGAAGGACAGGGAGAAGCCTCAATGCCCATTCCTACAGCACTACACAGTCGTCTTAGGCATAATTATACACTTGGTTCTTTAATTTTGAAAAGCAATATATAAAACCTTTCAGTTTACCATGAATCTCTCTGAAGCTGTATCCGAATGGCAAAAATTCAGTGTACCTCTGTAAGCTTCAGCACGTGATCCTGTACATGCATTTGCTTTTTATTTTTCTAGAGAGTCAGTAGCTCGCAATCTTGACGCTGTGCTCGTGCATAACCTCTCTATCAAACGTGGTGCTTGTTCTGCAGTATTTGTAGCTTTTTAGATGGGAGATTTTGAAGTTAAATGCCTGGAAATATGTAACACATATGGCATTGAGGTGTAACTGTGTTAGACAAAACACTTTGAGTTAAGTATGTACCCATATGTACCAATATTATGAATATTATAATACGGTGATTTTCAAGAAAACGGAACACTGTTTTTTTTTTCAGTTCATAGGAAAGTGAAAAATAGGTCATATTAAAGAGAAGAGGCTAATAAGATAAATGTTTAATATTTGAAATTCAGGAAACCCACTAAGTAGCATTGAGAATTTTTTTTCTTTTATTTCTAGCTCATTAGTTTTTATAAAACAGCCTCGAATAAAATTATCCTAAGGGGGCTATACTATACATTCTGAACTGACATACTGAAATCAAGGCTTTTTCTCCATCTGAAAACCTTTTTTAGGGCTGTTGTTGGAAGAACACTGGTACTGCAACAGTAAGAAAGTATCCTAATAAGGCTTTGAGGAACCTCAAATACCAGGTGATTCTTCTACTTTTTTAAACAAAGAGAACATTTTGAAGTTATTGGAGGCTAAGAAAAATAGGTGAGCTGTAGTCCATTGTGGGGTACTCTTCTGTAAAAGTTACATTTATGTGATATCAGCTAGCAGTGGTTTTTATTCTTTCGGGAGACAACCACAGAATATAGTGTCAAGAATGGCTAATGTCTTGCTCTGCAGAGAAAAGGTGAAGATAACTATAAATGATGGGCTGGAAGTTTTAAAAGACAATGTCAATTTTTTCCACATTTCCTGGTGCAGAGATTCCCCCTCTTTTATTAAAGGAAAATATGAATGAATTAGAAACTTAATAAACATGTTTCCTAAGCCTGTATTCCTCCTTTGATCTTATGTCATGCTTTTCTTTGGTCAAAGGTAATGTTGAGAAGAAACTGTTCAACAACTCCCTTTTATTTTTTTTATTTTCTTTGCAGAATGAAAAGGACTAAATTTTCTCTCAGCTGTTGTCTGGAATACAGGAATGTGATGGCCTCTGGAGTCCCAGGCTTGAGCTAATACAAATTCCTGGGTTTTAGTGTCTTAAAAGCTATCTGAAGCTTTGTAGTAGAGTCCTTTTTCATAGATTTTTGTTTGTTTGTTTGTTTTTTGTGGTAAATTTATATTATGGCAATAAAAATGTTTTTGTGATATGTAGTGTTTATGATATGTAGTGTTTATGATTTATAATGTATTTTTATGCTCACAGCAACGAAGAAGAGGTGGTTTCCTTCATCATTTACTTAATGTGCCTCTCTAATTCTGATACTGGTTAAAGAAGTCATGCTTGTAAGTAATCTAGAACTGGAAATCGTTTGCTTGGCTGTAGGAGTCTTACATTATTTTCAAGGGGAATTTCAGAGTGAACTGTTTCTGCTATGGATTAATACCATAAAAAAGTGGAATCATTGTCCTTGACTGTGTCATCAGTTTTCTGTCTTTAAAGATAGCACTGTTAATGCTATTAGCTAATGTTAGTTTGATATGAAGAATGAGAGACAAAAATGAGCAGAAGAACAAGTGACTTGAAATAACATAAAATGCTATGTTGCTTGACCTCTAGGATACATTTTTATTACTGGGTTTAAGAGACGACTTATGTATCCATTCAATTAAGATGAATCCTCTCAGAAAGGGAGAGGAAGAACAGTAAAAATTGAAAATGAAGCTTGGAGATCTGTGGTACCCCTTTTCCTGAATTATAAATGATGGAAAATAAAGTGTCAGACAGTGCTTTGTCTGTGATCATAATCAGACCACTTTATGAAAATTGGAATTGTTTTGGAACAAACGGGAAGAAATGGAACAACCAAACATATGAAAATTGGTATATGGGAATGATGTTTTTATGACACCTTTCATCAGAGGTTCACTTTGGAATGCCTTATTAATAATTGTGTAGAAAGGAAAACTCTGCCTAGATATGCACAGTCAGAGTCTAGTTCTGCACTAAATTTAGATTTTTCTTAACTTTTTTTTTATTCAAGTATATGAATCATCATCATCCTTATTTCATAAATTTGTTAATTTTTGGAACAAACTAATTTTCTTTTGGCTATTTCCTATTTTCTAATTCACTTGTTTTTCCTCTTTATTTTTTTTTCCTATTTATTTTTTCTTATCACTTGAGGACTTTCTAAATTTAAGTAACCTATTGCTCCTCTATAGAAAGATTCATCAGCAAGGCTCCATTCCATAAGTGTGAGTCTCTACATCTCTAGAGCTAGTGGTACATCTCATGAGCTTAGGTATCTGATCCTGCAACACAAAATATGTGGGCAGAGTCCACACCCTTTTTTTTTTCCCCCCTTTTAGTGGATAATGTAAAAAAAAAAAAAAAAAAAAAATCTCCATAGACTCACAGCTCAGCACTGTTAAATATAATGAACAATATTCTTCTCTTTTTGAACACGGTTAGACTTACAAACTTAAAACTGCAGGGAGAACTGCCTCTATTTTTTTATCCTATCTGCAGATCCGTTATATCCCTATTACAGAATCCTCTACACAATTTCTGCTTGAAAAGTTCTCAAATGTTGTGGTATATAATTTCTCAGCTAGGTGGCCAGGAGGTGCAATTCAGAGCACCTAAAATTAGGAATCCAAGTTCCCCATCTTCTTAATAGTTAGAGATACAGGCCCAGATGATTAAAAATAGCTGAGAGAGAGGCATACATTTGGACAGAGTAAATCCCTTTTTGAGTGTTTTAAATATAATTCTGCTGTACGTGTGACTGAAATAGGCATTTGTGCTCTCTACTTCATTGTGATACATTTGTTTTCACATAAGCTGTACTACTGAGAAAGAAGCAATGTGAAAAGTGAAAAAAGAGTGAATCATATTTGTGGCCTAAATACAGAATGACACTGATTTAACTAAATTGTTTGCTAAAGCTGATTTACCTAAATCAGTGTAGCAAGCTTGTATGACCATGGTTCAATCAGGTTGAGAGTGCCCAGTACTCATTTAGCTTAGTTTGGATTCTAAACGAATTTTCTTACACTTAACAGAATGCACCAGAGGCTAGCTCTGATGTAAATAAGTCAATTTGCAAACCAGTTTAGGTAAATTGGTGCAACTTCTGTGTGATTTCTCTATAGGCCACTTGTGGTATTAAGGTGTTCAGACTCTCATGAGATGTTCTAGGAAACCACTGTTGTATGCCTAGAGCTATCAGTTTTGCTCCTGAATGCTTGATATGTCTGAAGTATGCTTGCTTTCAGTATGCAATGCTTTTCTTGAAATTAAAGTATTTGAGTCAAATCAGATTGAACCAAGACTCAGCTACTCAGATACTTGCTTCTGAGCCACTCACTGCCTGTGTTTAGTACTTTTCTGCTCCTACTCCTTGCCTTGGTCTCTTTCAGCTGTAAATGCCATATAAGCACAGACTGTTGTTTCCGTATGTACACATGTATTTGACTTGTGCACGTTTTGGATTGCGCGGCAGGAGCCCTGGTATCGGTTAGGGGCTTCCCTAGTTGTTACTGCAATAGAGATTGTAATGAGTTCCCAATGCAATTTGCTGTCAAGTTTGTGACCTCATCAAAGTCAAGTGTAGCTTTAGAGAGCTTAATTTTTTTTTTTTTTTTTTTTAGGAAGTCAGTAAAATCATCTTAATTCCATTCTAGCATGTCTTATTAATGTTAATGGGGAAGAACTGTGACAGCTGCCAGCATACCTTATTGCAATTTATAACATCACATAACCACCAAGTGATGTTTTTTTCATTCTTCACGTTTGTGTTGAATTCCCTCCTTGTTTGCCATGCCCCTCAAACGCACAACAGAGCTATTGCATGCTCTTGGGACATGCTGTGGCTGCATGAACCCTGTTGAGGCAGACCTCTAAATCTATTACTTCAACATTAGTGATTTCTATTCCCCCCAGCACACCCCAGCTTCTGCCCTTCCAAGTCAGGGAGCAGAGGCTGGGATGGCTGCATCGCACAGGAGGATTGACGTGAGGCTGGGATGTGTTCAGAATCGGGAGAGAAAGTCTTGTAGTAAATAGTGGGCTTGTGGTTTTGCGGTGGGTCGCATGCAGAAGCCTGTTTGTCCTCTGCCATGTGAGGCAGTGAAAGCAGTACTGAAGGAGCTGGCATGGACAGCTGCCCAGATGGACCTGCGGAGGTCCATGCAGGTGCAGCCTTGTTTTTATCTTTCAGGCCTTTTTTGGTGATAGAATAAGAGACACACCAGAGCATCAGCAACCTTAAAAGCTGTTTTTCTACATGAAGCAATAGTCGGCAGTCACAATCAAAATGGAGGCCAGCACGTTTTCATTTTAAAAGGTATGTAAATAGTCTCTGTTCAAAGGGAAAGTAAAGCAGGGGCTCAGCAGGAAGCCTCAGACTAGGCTGCAGTAGGCACACACCTGCTCAGCAGTGCTGAAGTGATGTTCAAGTGGAAAGCACTATGTGCCTATGCAGCATCACGGTAGCTCTGTTTAGTTTCTTTTTACTTTATGAAGCTAGACAAATTCCATAACTGTAAATTCTGGTTTTGCTGTATTAATTTTTGATAGGAGAAGAAACTATTGGGACTGAATTTTGCTCGTTGTCCTCTTCCACATTAAACGTCTCCTTTCCGCTGCTATACACCCCGATTCATTTTGAGGAAATGAATGCAGCCCTCTGTGTTGGGTGGGGTAGGAGGTTACACAGTTGCAGCTTGTTTGTAGTTTACTCAGTCAGTGTCTGCCTGGGGAACAGAAACCCCAAACCTTCTCAAGATCTTTTTGTCATTGTAGATAATAGACCCATGTTTTCTTGTATGGGAAATACTTTCATACACAATATATAGCCTTTAATGCAGAAATTACAGTAAAAAGCATCTATTAAAATTGTACAGTTAGCACCCTGAATTAGGGAATACTAAAATTCAGCGTTTAGCAGTAACATCATCCTTATGTGTGTATTTAAGATGCAAGATTGTAGTGCTGAGTGATACTGTTCACCTAGTCAATGAGGGCTGTTGCTACCTCCACAGTTTGTTCACCAAACTCCATTGCATGGTATAGACATGCTGGTAGGTAGCTGTTAGTTTGTCCTTGTATTTCCTTGAAAACTTTGCCTGATCTATAGATACTGAATTCATTATAATCTGGTGTAATCAAAAGCAAGGATCGCAGTGTGGACTGTGAATTGCTTTCATTTGGGACCACTGTGTTCTCTTCTGTGCTAAGAGGGTTTCCCTTTCTTTGGATTGTATCTATTCTACCTCTGTGGGAAGTGAAAATATTCTTGTAACTTTGAAAGTCATTGAGAAGGATGTTATTTTTATAGGGTGTGTTTGAAAGAAACAGATTCAGAGATTAAATGAAGGATAACATGGTGATGCTGTAAAGACCACCTTGGCTTCCTCATTGCATGCTAAGCTACCTTCTTAACACTGCTATGGGCATCACTGTGATTTGTATCCATCCAAGCTGACTTTTTGTTCAGGATGACTAATGTATGCGCTGGTCTGAATGGACAGTTTACTGCAATGTAGTGTTCAGCAGTGGCAAAGAGGCTAGAGAACAAATACAGACTTTCTGTCAAAGGCCAAGAACTGCCCTCCAAATATTGCCAGAATAAACAAAGCAGTATGGAAAAACTGCTTCTGAAGGACAGCTGCCCATTGCTATTTTGTTTTTCCGGAAGTTGGAAGCCAACTCCGTTTGCTTAACTGCAGTTAATGGCTTCACCCATTTCAGAGGAAACTGTCTTGTAGTGCACTAGAAAGAGATTGATTGTTTGACTAAATGCCACTGGAAATGTCATAAATATGAAAAAAAACTTGCTTTAAATTCCAAAGCAACAGGTCTTGCCAGTGGGACTCTAACCCGGTCATGCAATGTGTGGCTGCTTGGTATCACTTCAATGTATTTTGTTTCATACTTGTATTATAGTTTCCAGCAAATGAGAGAGGTTGTGAGAACCAGAAGTTTTGCTGCTTTACTGGCTGTTGGATGCTTATGTGGTGCGTTACCTCATACTGATGGATTTCTTTAATTAAGTTTGTTCCTAAATGTAGTAGGATTTATTACATTTTCAAATGTTTGTAACCGCTGTAGGATCTGACTTAGCAGAGAAATTAATGTTTCATGATTTTGACCTCGGAGGACATACAGACTTCCAAAGTTTGGCTGTTGCAGAGCTTAGGTTTGATTCTGTATCCAAAGTAATGTTTTGTTTAGTCTGGAGCCAGGCAAAGGAAACAATGTGAGGAGGCATGAACTTTCTCATTTACCTCAGTGGATGCTGAAGCCAGGTTCTGAGCATATGAGTGCCAACATCATTAACCCTTTAATGGATGAACACATTAAAAAAAAAAAAAAAATCTTATTTTTCTGGTTATTTATGTAACCTTATAAAAAAAAAGTGAAGTCCATTAACTTGGAAAGATTGTAGCTTAAGGACTAAGACTAAAACTAAATATTCAGTTAGACTGGTATCATAAAAGGTAATGTTTTCATTAATTAGAATTGTGAAATTCTAACATTATAAAGACAATACTGTAGAGCTTATATGATTTTTGTGTTGTGGTTTGTAAGGCTTTGTCATTTTTCTGTAAAACATGGTCTTATTCTTAGGCACAAAAGCTGTATGTTCAACTGCGGTTGAACAGCTGTATAAATATTTCCAAATGACTCCCTTTCAACAATACCTGACACAAACACAGAAAAAAATGGAAAATAAAAAATACCTGTTCATATTAGCCTGGGTCCTAAACACACTGCAGCATTCCTCCCTCCTGAGCTTACCCAGACCTCTGCCCCTTGAGCTTTACCAGTGCACTACTGCCCTCCTCCTCCTGGTGCACCCCTTCTGAGAGGCTCTCCAGTGGGGCCAGCAGCAAAGTCCCACCTCAGGGTGAGTTAGTGGCTGTCATCCAGGAGCAGGAATAGGTGATGCTGCTTTTCTTCCCAGGACGTTTGTGTGAATGGCTCATTGCATCTTCCATTTGCTGCATAAATTCCTGTTGAGTATTATCTTTTTGTTGGACGTCTTGGTCAAATTCTCAAGTGTCCCTAAACTGCTCTGAATTGATGACTGATAACAACATGTTTGGGGACAGATGGAAAAACAGGGAAGAAGGTAATGACTTATTGTGATCAAGTCTTCTGGGTATGTGGGTGTAGCTTTTTCCTCATAAACTCTGTTCTTGTAAGGGTGAGTTTGTTTTTATTATGGAACAAAGATAGAAACATGTGGACTAATGGAGACAGTCCAGATCACCAAAGTAGTCAGAAATTTAGAAATGATGGCCTATGGGAAAGAATAAAGGACCTAAGGTTGGTTGTTAGGGAACAGGATAATGTAGAAAGACATAGGGGACTTCAAATAGGCTGCTACAAAGAAGAGAGTAAGCTTTTCCAGTGTCCATACCAAAGAGACCAAAACATAATAGGATTAAATTGGAGGTGGAAAGATTTAGTACAGATTTAGTTTAGTTTTAGTTCAGTTCAGTGCTCTAGTTTGGCCAGAACAGATTCTGATGAGATTGAGCTGAAGCCATAAGCAGGAAACATCAAGCCTTACTTTGCTCCTGTCTCCTTGCATCTTTCCAAATTCTATGGAGTTGCAAACAGTCTTTAGGATTTAAAGTTCAAATTGTACTTCCGTAGCTGGAGAGTTACAGATTAACAAGCAAGTGCCTTGGATGAGATCATCCATACTTTATTCCCATCCATGCTTGTTTCATGTTTTGTTCTTAATTGCAATGCTACTTTGTAAGAGCTTTTAAAAGCGGTAGAAATTGTTAATATTTAGGAGATTATATGTTTCTAGTCACAGAAATTTGGGAAATGTGTATTTGCCAGTGGATTGTGAACATAGACTTGTAGAACAAGAGAGTGGTCTCAGATTATAGGTTAAGGTTTTGTGTAGTCCTGATTAATTTTTTTTTTTGCAGGCATTCTTACTCCATGTTGTCATTGTGTGTAGCTGCTAAAAGCACCAAGTGACAAAAGTAGTTCCCTATGACAGGAGTGTTGGGAGCTAAGAGAATTGTGAAGTCAGGCTATGTAGACTGAAGCTATTTTGCATTCATATTTAAATCACTGTGTAACAATAGTGATGATAAAGAGAGCAGTAGTCCACCAGGAAGAGTTGGCTGGGAAGTTGGAACATTTTTGCTCTACAGCCTCTACTTGCAGTCATGAATTTCTGCTCCACAGTTTCTAGTCATGGAGCAAGCTTTAGTTTTTTTTACAAGTAGACTCTGAAAGGTGATTAAGGAGGTGCCAGATCCTATTGTTTTGGCCACATCAAATCCAGAGTCATCATTTATGATTTCTGTCACACAAATCAAGATTTACGAGCCTCTTCTACATAAGAGAAGATGTCAGCCAATTTGTACCTCCGTATCCACACTCCATGCGAAAGACTTACACTAGTTTGTAAATAATCCAGTGAGGTATCTAAATAAGCACAGGGAAAATAGAAACATTTATAGTGTGTGCTCATGCCAAAAATACTTCATCTTTATTGAGAGACCTATCTTTTTCTCATGGAAAATGGTAGCAAGATTTTTACCTGAAACAAGATCTGAAAATAGGTTTTGAAAAACTTGAAAATAATAATAAAAAACTTCTGGAATACCCTCCAAAACCTTGAACTCAACCAGATTTTATCTTCCATATATTTTATATTCATTCAACTGTTTCTCGTTCTCAATTTGTCATGCCTTCTGATGTTGTGCCTTTTCATGTTTGTGCTTATGCAGATAAATGCCTGTTTAATGCGCTTACATGCTTTTCTGAGTCAGGGCTGTACTGTTTTCTTGTAGTGTGTGTGTGTTTCATACGTGGAAGTCCATTCAAAGGAAGGAAAATCAGCTGAAATGCTGGGCAGTATTTATTACTTGGCCAGTAATAAATTTCTTCAAAGTGCAGCTTAGAGGAGATAGAAACTATTCATAAATTTTGTTGTTGTTGTTGTATAATTTAGATATGGGGAAGGGGAAATAATGGAAAGGGGCAACATTTTTAAGGTGCTAAATTTTTTTTTTTATCAGCTGTTAATTCTGAAATGTCATTTTCAGTAGAAATCTCATTAAAAAATAGAAAAAAGGGTAAGATAGGTTTACATATTTTGATGTTGAGCAAAAATAAAAATTCCCCTGAAAAAACAGAAAAATGTCCATTATGGACTGATCTATATTAACATTTAGTATTTTAGTGTGTCCCTCAAACTGGGAAGTCCATTATTTTTATYGCTCAAGTGACTGTCCCTGGTTAGACATTTAAGGCTTTCTGGGGAAGCAAGAAGAAAACAGGCAGAATTCAGAGCTCTCTGGAGGAGTCTTACAATAGCAGCATTAAAGGGTGGAACACCCTGGATGTCAAACACCCAAAGCAAAACTGACAGACTGCTAAGGTCGGAGAAGACGGTGTGCTCAGGCTGCCTGAAACGTGTACYGGTACCTCCAAGCCGTGTGCGCTCTGACAGCAGTTGTCTGGAGAAGGTTCATTAATTTCAGAATAGTAGTTGTCCTGTGAGAGGAAGAATGGAAGTCACAGCTCAGCATTTCAGCAGAAGTAAGAGATGTGCAAGGAGTTAAAAAAAGAAACCAAAACCTGGTATGCTTGGTGGTCTTGATGAGTTCATTAAATCTCAGGCTCAAGTAGAGGCAAATTTTAGAAAAATGTAGTAGATGAGATCTCTCGTATAAAAATTAATATCTTCTATTAAAAGCCTGTGTAGATAGAGGTAGTGAGTCTTTATGAACATTTGTTGCCTTTTTAACAGAGTTCATTATGCAGAAATAGGTCTCTTCTGCTCATTTTAAAGTTTGGACATTAGACTTAATTGATTCATATGAAGGCAACATGGGTAATAGGCTGTTATTAATGTGCATAACTTACTAAGGTGAGCTTTGTTCTGCTGAATTAATAAGTGAATTGTAACAGAAATGGCCCAATTACCAGCAGAAATAGAACAGAATTTCTTTGTAGACAAGGTATAAATAAATATTATCAATTTAGATTACTTTTAAATTTTATTGAAACAAAAAAGCAAGTGGAGGAGAATGATAGAAGTTTCAACATGAGAAATCACAATGGTTAACTTCTCCATGACAGCAGCTGTTCTGAATTAATGCAGTATGACTGCATGCAGGCAAGGGAAGGACTTTTCTCTTAAAGGAAGAAAGAAGTATCATCCTTAGATGCACCACTGGGGGGAAAAAAAAAACCAAACCACAAACAAAAAACACTTTAAAAGGCGTCTCTGCAAGGGAAAKCAGTTGCTTTTGTTCTGCTATTTGGAATGCCTACTCAAAATTTCTTCTCATATGCTCCTGTAATTTGTGCTGTGATGCATCTTCTCTACACTGCGAGTAAGATGTGTGTGTAAATGTTGTTGTCCAGGTGTCTCTGAGCTGTTGCACAAGTGCGTAGGCTTGTCCCTGGCCCTGTGAATGTCAGCCGTCCTGCGGGGACTGAGTTATCTAGTGCCAGTGGTGTGAGATTCTGCTGTCGAGTCCCACCTGGCTGGCGTGATGTCAATTTGCAGACCTGTATGAGTCTTTCTCCTCTTCTAGAGAACATTGTAGACCTACTTGTGTGTAGAGAGGGACTTTCCTTTCCCGTACATGGGAGAATTGGGAACTATGTCCTACGTGCTCTCTCTCTCTGCACGTAATAAGAAGTCTTTTGCACAGCACTCGATTTTGACTTGGCTCTGTTGATGAAGCTAATCAGTCCCAATCCCATTTGCAAGGTTTAAATGACTGTTTCACTTTGAAAACTCAAAGCAGGAGAAATGCAATTTCAGTTAAATGGTAATTGCTTACCACGATGAAAAAGTTATAAACTAGTCAGAAATTTAGACCAGAACTGTTCTTTGCAAGAGTAGTTACTGGTTGCAGGAAAAGAAGTTTTTGAGGAGAAAAAGAGTTTGTACAACTTGCTGGCAGCCTTATCCAAGAGGAGTGTACCGCTGCTGTGTGCGTTCTCTGCAGATGTACGAGGAGCCCTTTTGCATAATTGTGACACAAAGGCTGTGTTGTGTGAAGGAATAGCCACCAAAAAAATCCTTAATTATATTAAAATTTCATTCTAGTATTAACAGAAATTTTTTTGCAGTCCTTATGCGCACTGTGCTCAGTGCTGTTTCCCAATCACTGTAGTATGAGTTGAAACATGAGTTAACTCAGTTCAGYGATATCTTTGACGTGGTGATGAAGATGGACGGAGTCTGAGGTGAAGGCCTTTTGTACAGGAACGTCAGCAGACACATAACGCCCACAGTGTAGGCTGGTTTTGTTATTAATATTTTTGCTCACAGGACTGTCAAGGTTAACTGTCTCCAGCAGATGTTTTACCAGGAGTGCTAAGTTCCTGATGCTGCTGGAAGGTTTTCATCTGAGAGGTGCAGCAGTGTGTTTCTCTGGCACTCACAATGTTATAGAACAATTTACTTTCAGAGCTAAAGCTGCTAAAGGGAGAAAGAAATGCTAAGATAATGAAAGCATGTATCTTGAATATTTGAGGTTAAAAAGTTCTTTGAATGATGAAAGCAGCAAATAATTCAATCAAAAAAGGTGGGGAAAACCCCCTGAAAATACCAAACCCGCCCTGGTAACTATGTGACTGCATACGCTGATTTCTTAAATGAGCCCAGAGTTTGAGCAGTGCTGGGATTATTTTGGCAGCTATGCAGAAACGGGCATCTTGGCTTCAGTGTGATCATTCAGCTCGTGGTCTTCTGCCTGGGGCTTTGAAACGTGGTCTTTATGTCCTCTTTTCTTCACTGATTCCTTTGCCTTAGAAAATTAATAATTGGCTAGGTAAATCTGGACACTGAATCCATTTGAATGTACAGTAGTGAGGAGGTGAGGAGTGGCCCACGCAAGGACCTTTTGAACTGACTGTCCAGAATATGCATCATGAGGGGCTTTTTAGGGCAAAATGAACCTCATGGTTGTGTTCTATGTTAAGGAGAGGGTGTTTTGCTCTAGGTGTAATTTCAGCATGTATCCAAGGTGGCCATTCTTTGATTGTGACCTACTGGCATTACAACTATTTAAAGAATACCAAGCAGTCTAATGGGCAAGTGGGAGAAGCACTGGAGAGATCTTCCAATCCCAGGGAAACTGGGGTGGTCATCATGGGAAATGGTTATTTGAAGAAGTCTGCCAAGGTAAAGGCACTTCTAGCTTATCTAACTATTTCTGATAGAAAACAGAACTTGAAACAGCTTTTTTTAATGTCTCTCTCTCCTATATAGAAACTCTACTTGTCATAAAACAATGGAAATTACAATAAGCTTTTAATTTTTCTTAAYGTCTATTGTATTTGGGACAGATAGAATAAGGTGAAGAAAACAAAGAGAGATGCAAAAATGCATTTTTTCTTAATTCACTGTGTTTATATCCATTTGGCTTTCTATCAATAAAATATGTTTGTATGAATAACAGTTTTCTTACCCAGATTTTCAGTGACTTCAAAACAAATTGGCTACTAATAATGGGAATAGAATTTGGCAAATGACTACCCCAACTCGGCAATAACATTTGTTAAATCTGTCTTCTTTTTCTTTTTGCTATAATATAATAGAGCTAGTAATCTGAATATATTATCTCTTCAATGGAGAGTGATAACTACTATAATTATTAATGCAATGCCAGTCACTTAAACATGTGGTATTCAGTATGAATAATAGTCTTTCTTTTAAAACAATTTTCACTCCTACAGTAATAATTTCATTACTTACTTCACGTCATGTTGTTATTAAATGGAGTATACCTAAATGCTCTTCAGAAAAGATATTGCTGACACTTTCAAATTAGTTTTAGGTCTAATTAAACTTCCACCATAACAGATCAGGCATTTGGGGATTTCCAAATTATTTTTTTTTTAAATAGCAGATGAAGTGCCACTGGAACGGAGAGAGATAGAAACGCAAGTTGCTGTGACATGGTATATTTGATCAATCACATGGAGCCTTTTTTCCTTGTGGAAACGTTAAATGCAGAGTGCCAAGTGTCTCAGGACGGAACTGAAAATTAAAACTGTGACATTGGCATGTGTCGCTGGTCAGATGGGATGCCACAGAGGTTGATGAAGCAAAGTAAGAACACCTGACATGTTGAAGCTGATGGGAGTATTGGAATGGGTAAAAGAGTAGGAGAAACCCTTTTTGTAAGTTTGTGATATTAATCACTGTCTTCAAGCCTAGAGCCTGTTAAGTTTCCATTAGCAGGCAATTAGTGCGATTAGGKCCAAACACAGGAGTACTGAATGCCTCCCGTTGATGTAGAGGTGAATGGTCTGGTCTTCCTGATATGCGTTTTAAAATCAGTCTTAGGCTGTGAGATGTGCCAAAAGAATACCACCCCCAGTGAAATTGCAGGAGGGGTCACATTATGATTCACATGTTTTATTTGCTTGTGTTCTGAATGCAGCATGACTTTCTGATTTCTGGTAGTTGTGTTTTTAGCGCTGGATCAGATGTATATACTGGGAACAAATTTGCTTTTTTCAACACTGAAATGTTTGAGAAGGAAACATTTGAGGAGTGAAATTGTGGATCTAGCTGCATCCACAGCTCTGGAGTTGAGAAGTATTAACTGCTTGTCTTTATCCTACATGCAATGAATAAACCTGCTATCATGTGAGACTTCCTTTATTCCAAAAGAAGAATTAAATGAWATTCTGGCTTCTTGTTGCTGAAGTTCTCCATGGCTCAGAGCTGCGGTTTTCAAAGGAGAAAAACTATGTGCCAAATTGTATTGCATGCCAATAATGTTTAAGCTCGTTGAACTGCTTTGTGATTCCTGGTTGACAGATGTCAATAGTCAAATTTATCACCCATCTTGTAAATTGCTGTAAACTGGGTTTAATGAATACTGGTGTAGTTCAGTGGAGCCACTGTTGTTTATATGACAATAGAAGCTCACTTTTTTTTTCTTTACTGGATGCATCAGAAAGCTATTATTACTATTTCTTGATTTATTTCAGGATTTTTTTTCTGAGTATCACTATCCTTTATTAAGTAGGAAAAAAGCCTCAGTTTTGTATGCGAGAATTCCATGGCTTTACTTTTAATAAATATTCACATCCTTAGTTTTCTGCTTGTGGATCAGACATTGAAAAGTATTTGGTTCTTTTGACTATTAGTGGAAAATTGGCTTGGGAGAATATTTTAATTTTGTGAGGGAAAAGGAAATTATTATTTTATATTACACCAAAATAAAGTGCATGAGAGGCAGCTGCTTAAGAGTTTGGCATGAGGTTCTGCTGTGCGTATCTGGAAAGCTTTAGAAATTAATTTAATGTGGGATGGAAGCCAAAATATAGTCCTGTTTATGGGACTATGAACAATTCTAGGTTTAGTATCAATTTCCTTTTAAATGCCACTGTCACAACTGATGGAAGTATTTCCTAGAGCTGATTACGATTTTGATTTCATGCTCTTTCTTCTTACCTTGATAGTTCCTTGTATAATTTGATGATACAATAGGTCTTTTCCCATACTATTTATTTWTTTTTTTTCTCCTAACTTATATTTAAAAGTCTAAGACACATTTCTTTTCATTTCCCTCACGTAACACAGCCCTATTTACAGTTCTGGCACAGACAAGATCATGAAGGTGCTTCTAAGTCAGAGTCAAGCCAAAAGGCTTGTTTATTGGCTTTGTTATTTAGGCTAGAAGAAGAGCTGAGGTGACAACACACATGCAAAAGATAATAAATATTATTAAATATTTAAATTAAATATTAAAATCACAGAACGGTTGAGTTAACAAGGGGCTTCTGGAGATTGTCTAGTCCAACACCCTGCTCAAGCAGGGCCACATAAAGCTGGTTGCTCAGCGTTGCATCTGGTTGGGTTTTGAATATCTCCAAGGGTGGAGACTCCACAACCTCTCTGGGCAACCTGTGCCAGTGCTTGACCATCCTTGCAGTAAAACGCGTTTTTCTTGCATTTAAACGTCATTTCCTGTATTCTGATTTGTGCCAGTTCCTCTTGTCCTGTGTCTGGGTGCATCTGAGAAGAGTCTGGCTTCTGTCTTCTTTCATTTCCACTGGTGCATGGCTAAGCTGGGTCAGCCCTAAACTTGGTTTGAATCATCATGATGTACCTGCATCAAATTGTTTGTATGGAGAGGCTTAAAGCATTAAGATACAGATCTTCTAGATTTTTCTAAGACCATATGGGAAAACAGTATTCTTAGTATTCCATTTGGTGTGGTTTATTAATTAGTGTTGCATTTTGATGAGTTTTCAGTATTTAAAATAAATTATCACTCATTTGATTAAAAAAAGAAACAAACATTGACTATACTGGAAGAAAGGTAAATTTCTGTTTCAGAGGAAACAGCACCTTCTTATTGCACATGTTCTCTTCTGCTGTCTGTTAGAAGAAGTCTTTAGCTCAGTGAATAAAATTAATATGCATTTATAAAACAATGTACTTCTACAGTGTCATTTTTGTTGGCAGAAAAAACTGGTAGCACAGAATGGGCCCTTAATAATGAGGGTCTAAATGATTGCATTGTCATTTACTGTTAAAAATGTACAAGACAAGCAGCTGGTTTTAGTTTTCAGCCAGTGGGAGAGTGGGGTATTTTACTTTTCAGCAAGGAAGAAATACAACACAGAAAAGAAAAAGTCCAGATGTTTACTTCACAACGTGGGGAAGAATCTTATTAACCTCGCCTGCCATGCCAAAGGGCGAGACCATTTTTCTCCGTTAAAACTTGTGTAGCCTTCATGGGTTCATAATTGCCTACTTTCTGAGCAATGCATGTGAAATCTCCTGTTCCGCAGCGGCAAACGTTTCAATAAATCTCCATGAACTATGAGCACAGCACACTAGCAATAGAAACCCAGCTTGGATTAATAAGAAGTCTTTGCGTTTATAGTTTCTTCAGTGCTGAAACATTTCCCCGTTATGTAGAAAATTTTAATGATTTGAAGCAGACCGGACTCAGAGACTGCAAGTGGCTGTTGCCAAATCTCATGTCTCTTGATGTCTTGTGTTTGGTGTCCTCTGTGACCTTCAGAAAATCATATTGTCTGGACCACTTTTTTTGTGTGGCGTTATTAACTCTACCACTACTCTCCACCATTGTTCCTAAACTACTAAAACAGTGCTTGAAAGCTCATTTTGCCATCACAGCGCTACTTGTGGCCTCAAACAATTCAGGATGTGTCAGCACTTCCATTGTAAGTCATGGTTTTCAGGATGTAACTACGCTAAATACATTCTTTCTGCTCAGAAATATGATCGACAAGGTATGTTAGCAACAAGATTTGATTTTAATTAATTTGTTTTAATGGAAAGCTCTTGAGAGTGAGAGAGATTGGCTTTGGCTTGGGTTCAAAGCCTGCGTGCTTCCCACGGATTGCTGTGTTGCCTCACCCCAGCCAGCAGCCCCAGCCTTCCCAGCATTGTCTCTCCTCTGGAAGGCTTTGCATTATGGTGAAAATATAAAAGGCTGCTATGAAGGCTTTTCTCCTCTGAGTGCTTAGGTTAAGAGCAACAGCCTTAGTTTCATCCGTATTAAATGTCAAATTTGAATCCAGTTTTGTGGAAAATAAACAGTTCTGTCATTAAGACGTTTAAACACAGGGTTTGCTGATTTGGCCAGTTCATGTTCTCTGCTAAAAGAAAAATATTTATTCATGAAATGGCTCTTCTAAAGCTCCAACAGCATTATGAATAAAATTCATGTATGACTTTTTCAGATAAGTAGAAATCATGTCTTGGTTATTACTTAAAGAGGAAAAAGGAGAATTAGGTAGAAGATTAGTTTCCAGTATCATGGTCTGTTCATTTTAAGCCTGCAGATTTGTGTAGGGGCGTGAGCCTTTGTATAAATAACTTTTTGCTGCCCTAATGGGACATACGTGCCTTGCGGTGATTACTCCTTGAGAAGAACACGTACACTCAGACTGTCCAAGAGTTGAGGCAACAGGACATTAGCTTCTGCAGCTGTTGTCCTGCAAGAAGTCTGCAGACTTTGCCTGTGGAGGATAATTACTGTTCTTTTGGGAAGTAAAAATCCCCTCTCTTCAGCAGCTGCAGAATATATGATTAGGTATCATGGAGCATTGCCTTGGATTATAACCAGTCTGCTGAGCCTGAAAATCTGGTCCTTTAAACTGCCTGCTGTTTGATTATGCCTCTCTGTCAGGATTTGGGATTACAGCAAATGGCTCCTAAGAGCAGAGGTACCAGAAGCAGATTGAAAGCTGCTGTTCAAGATACACTCCCTTGTGGCCGGTCAGGACTGTACGTGCATATGTGTATGTGCTGAGGGGAGAATGAAAATTTTCTGTTTACAAAGAAATGTAAACGAAACTAGGCATTCCTTGAGTATCTGCTCATCTGATAGTAGTCRGGGATCTTTCATGAAGAGGACAGCTATGGGTGGGAGTGCTTAAGAGAGTAATGCTCAGGAAGGGTGGGTGCAAGGAGAAACTGTATATGCTTGTCTTCCTTTGTTTTTATGCATTTCAGCTTTTTCATGGACTCTAATGGTAATATCGATGTTGATGTAGGCTAACTTAGGCTTTGCTGGAACTAGAACTCATGCTATCCAACAACAAAGATGAAAAACTCATTTAAGGTAGAGCTTGATAAATTTATGGATGGAATAGGGTGACAAGGTTGCTAAAAATTGAACCAACTAGTATGAGTCCATGGGTGTCCAGCTTGGTGATATTCCCAAAGGAGATGTGATTGGCGTTGACAGTGTTCATTTGTACCCTTTTTGTATGAATCACAGCCCACAGGTTACTGAGATTGTCCCCTGACCTTCCGTTGTATATCCTGTCTTCTCAGGGGTTTTTCTTTTGGTTTTCTCTTTTTTTTTTTTTTTTTTTTTTTTTTTTTCCTCCTTTTCTTCCTCCTTTTTGAAGCATACAAGAGTGGTTGCAAGTAGGTAGGTAGGAGGAACTGGTGGGATCTGCTGATGCTATGAGGAGTACCGGTGTGTCTTTGATCCCTGGATGGTTTGTCATGGTCACATGCTCAGACCTGTCACCAGTTTTACAGCTAGGGGAGGATTCTCACCCAGGTTTGGAAGTCAGGAGTGGGTTTGGTGATTTGTTATTTTAATTCCATTGCAGAATGGGGTCTGGGCCACTTCCGTGGAGCTTTAGGTCTCTTCTATGACAGAAATGTAAGCTTTTTTTAAATAGAGTGTTGTAAGTGCTTATTAGCAGCAATGTGGGGCCACTTCTTTAAAAAATAAAATAAAATAAAAATCTATTGTCTACATGCCTGCAATACTAATACTTGCCTACTTGGCCTGTGAGGGATTAGGCTTGATGGTGCTGGTAACATGTTGTGTTCCTGTGAATGGGGGCTGAGCAAGTGAGCCTGGCATTTCCAGCTTCTGAGTGTTTGATTTTTATGACCTAATTAACATTTTTAATGTACTTCCTTATGAGTGGAGTGTGTAATAAATAAGAATATTGCTTCATGCAAATTGTTTTTTGAAAAATACTGAATATAAAAATATCTCATTCTTTCCAGTTACAAAAAAAGCAACTTTCACGTGTAGGAAATATCTACAAAGATGATACAAAAGGTACTTTTTCCATCAGTGTGGAATATTTGTATTTGTCCTTTTGTATTTTACCTTTTTATATCGATGTATTTATCAGGCAGTAATAACTTTGAAAGATGAAGCATTTACCTTAGGTGTAACACTTAAAGAAAACAAAATATAAAAGCAACAGGCATCTGCTTCAACAGTTGTTCCATTAGCTACATTCCAGTCACTCATGAAATGTATCCCTCAAAAAATGTTTTTAGTCCTGAGGTGGATCCCTCTCAAAAAAGGTAAATCTCTATAAATTAAATTGATTTAATATTCAGTCCTTTTTAAACATTTGCAAATTTCCTTTGTGCCGAGGTAGTGCACAAATATTGCACCTTCTCACTCAATAGGTCTTTTATTCAAACATATTAACAGATTTCTATGTTTAATGAGAAATTTTGAACTTCTGTTGCCACTAAATAGGCTGCAGCTGTTACGAAGGGTTGACTAATGATTGCTCTTTCATGTATATCAGTGAAAGAATCGTTTACCCAAATGGTATTTATCAATTGTCTGTGAGCTATGGGAGTGTTTATCATATAAACACATTTTCTCTTTTCAAAAGACATGAAAAACTGCTTCAAAATCTTCTGAATGGAGCACTGGTCCAGGCTGTGTTTGGAAATAAAGCTGCTGCCTTCAGAAAGTTTGGAATATTATCTAAATACCTGCTGTACTGTCTAACTTCCAACTATAAAATTCCTGGAAACCGACACCTTTCACACTGTCAGAGGTATAGGAGGCAGAATAACAGTAGCTCTTGGGCTGTAAAAGAAGTGTACTGTGATCTGACCTGAATTTGCATGGGTTGTACATGCAAATGTCTTGGGAAGGGTCTCGAGGGTGGTTCTTCCTTGGGGCAGAGATCACCCTGGACATTGATAGGATGACCAGTTTATTGAAAGTACTTATCGTGGGCATTTATGTATGGATAGATATAGATAGTAAAGTGAGAAGTACAGTTTTCTCCTGTATTCCTTATACAATTGAAATTCTCATCAGAAGTAAGATGAAGATATTTAATTCTGTAAGTTTGGCAAATTAAAGGGTTGCTAAACTTTTCTTCTCAGCTTAAATTTCCTCTCATGGTTTTTATTTTTTACTTTACAATATTTATTCTCTTTTGAAGAGATGCTTTCTTTAGTTGCATTTTGCTCTGCTGTCTGACATGAATTCTGCCTTTTTTAGCAGTGTTTCTGCCTGAATTGGAAAAAAAGAGAAAATTCTCCAACCTTCTTTGCCTGTTTTCCATGTGATATAATGCCTTTTGTGAGAGGCATTGGCAAGGAACTGAGGTGCAGAAAACTGTGAAATACATGAAAATCCTAAAAGCACCATATAAAAAATTGAACGTCTAAATGTATGAAGCTCACACAGCATATCATCCTACTACATATTTAACAGTTTCTCCTCAGTGGTAGGCAGCTAGTGTTGGAAAGTTCATGAATATTTTATTCTGTGAGATGAAAAGTAACCATGTAGCAAACATACAAGACCTACATTTTTTATTTGGTTTATTCCTTTTTTTGGTTTTTGTTTTCATATGGGTGAATCAGCCTTTCATCTCCCACAAACCTTCTAAAATTATTCCCATCCACTTAGTAGTACTCATTGCTGAGGGCAGACCTCATCAGCTGTAGATTCCCTCAGTRAAGAACTGAGCTAAGCAGCAGATCATGACTGTTTCTTTAGTCTTGGGGCAGTTTACGAAGAAAAAAAAAAGGGGAGTTCTGAAATGATAATGCTGAATGTCAAAATTAAAATATAGTTTGAACCCTTGCTGGGAAGTGTAATATTCTGTAAGCTTCTGAACTGAGGACAGAAGCAGCAACCTGGGATGTTGGCAAATGGGCTTTTTGACAGAGCAACTAGGTGAAGAGAAACCAGCCATCCTGTATGAGATGTTTGTCCTCGTTCTGGTAGTCAGGCTATTGTAGTTCTGCTAGAGTAAAGATGGAAGAGAAGTATGATTTACAGGTAGAAATAATACCTTTTCTTAGATCAGAAGGCATAGATGGAAGAAATAGGCAAGGCTTTGGCTGTGTAAGCCCCTTGTTCAGATGAGAAACAGAAAAAACAGAGATAGTACAGGTTGAAGACAGTCGCTGTGAATTTAATTATGTAGATCATCTAGACAACTCGGGGAAAAGGATTCTTCCTACCTGTGGTGCAGAGCATGCTGTTGTGATGGATCACATTGTTTGATCTGGAGGAGGCAAGCCTTATGCTGATAAAAATTGCTGACATTCAGATTTTCCTTCAAGTCTACAGGTATGTTAGGGGGAATGCATGATCTTTTTTGTCTGGGCAATTATTCTGTTGCCGTGCTGGAATTTCTTCTACTGCTTGTTGACAGGCATCTGTTCAAATTATTATAATGCATTTTTAAAATATTGTTTTATGGCTTTTTTTCCCCCAAGGACTCTTGAGATCTTCTGTTGCCCTCTGCCATAATTTTTTTTTTTTTTGAAGTTTTTTTTAAATTCCTTCCTTCCTATCATAAATCTGCTTAGCTTACATCTCACTCTCATTTTTCTGTGTTAATCAGAGAGTTCTCTTTTCTGTGGCAAGATGTCAGGAAAGTTAACTGAACATACCAGTACAAGTTCCCCAGATGTCATATCACATGCATGGTATCTAGAACAGAAGTGAAGAAATGATCTGTATGCATTGTAGTTGGAGGCAGCAGAAAGGAAAGCCTTCAGCAGCTGCCAACATTTATTTAGTACAGATGCTGAAACCAGGCAATCATTCTGCAGCTGTAGCTCTGAGGTGGCCAGGAGACTTCAGTAAAGGGCCAGCAACTGAATAACTGTCTTTCTTAAAAAATGGAAATGCTACTAACTGGTAATCAAATTCCAAAATGGTCCCCTGGAGCAGAACACAGATGCAGCAGGACAGCCAAGGGCACCTGAGCAATTCATGGCTGGTGGAAGGGGGCAGAAACCAATGGAGAAGAGACAGTTTACACCAGCTGAAGATTTGTCATAAGTCTGTGTTTTATTTCTGTAAATCCTAAAATGTACAATAGTATTCTAAGTGTGTTATCCCTGTAAATCAGAAGGAGCRATAAGCCAAAACACATAGAAAACATGTACAATATCCATAGCTCCTCATTTGAAACTGAGAATTTGAAACACTATTTACTGTATACTTAAGAAAAGTTCAGGATAGTTTGTGACTTGTGTGTAATAAAATGTGTATGTTTACACATACAGCAGCTGGAGGAGAGAAGAGAAGGTTTTGTCACAGCCTGTTGAAGAGATAATACATTGTTGAACTGTATTGGGAGCAGGAAACGCATTGAGTCTCCTGCCTTTCTTCCAATTCACATGGTCTAAAAAGAAGGCTGTACAAATGGGTCTGGGCTTGCCTCCCTTGAAGGGACTTCTGCTTYGCAGATCTATCAATAAAGATGAGCATTGCGCTTACAAAGATGTAAAGTTACTACATATTCCCATTTGCACTCTTCCTTTTTTTGTTTTTTGTGTGCATACCTTTCTTGCAAGGGTGGTCGTGAGGATTAAATGCTGTGGCATAGCACCACAAGATGTGCTGGAACTCCCCAAGTCCTTCTTCAGTTTTTCAAGTCCTGATTGCTTTTCTTTTTGCATGTAAGTTTGAAACTATTGCAAATCTTCGAAGCCTTTAGGCTTTTCTCTCAGCATATGTTTATACCAGTAGAGTACCACTGAGTATTACTTCATTACATTCATGCCCCCTAATCAACACTGACTCTGAAGGTAAAACAGATGGAATTTGTTTGCTTATGAATTATGCAAAATTATAGTTTATTAAGTTCCTGCATTTCAATGGGCAAATGGCTATGTGGGTGGGCTGGGTACTACACAGTGTGTAGCTGCGTAGATGGACTACAATTGCTTCAATCCTCTAACTGTGCTTTCAAGTACACCTGTTCTCCATTGTGGTTTTCAGCTGGAAGATCTGCCATCTGGAATCAGATCAGGTTTTGAACAAAAAAAATGAATGCCTATAAATTTAGGCCAAAACACTTTTTTCTCAGCTAGAAGAATGCACTTTTTCATGGAACTTGATAAAAGAAACAACTATTTATTGAGAAATACAAGGATAATTAGAAAGTAAAGAGTTTCATATTGCATGCTAATGGATGATGAAAGCTGAAGATGAGGGAAATACGTGAAGTGTATTGGCACCACTTTAAATTTTGCAGATTGCATTTAATCAGAACCTGATTTGGCTTGAAATGGCTGTTTGTTGAAATTGCATTTTTTATGTTCTGAGAGACAGAATATAAAGCTCCAATGACTCTTTTTTGATTTAAAGGGGGTGAACTGGAAAAGATAGGAAGCAGCAGATGACAGGTGTGGTATTTGGCCATTGCCTAACTTTATTTACATTATTCACAGACAGGAGATGGGCTTCTCATCTTACTTTTTTTTATAGCTGGACAAAGTTTGATGGAAGATTCTTTAAAAAATCAACTTCCGTTTTGGTTTTGAAAGACACTGCGCCAACCCAGTTTCATAATACTAGCCCAAAAGCACAAGAAACTATATTGCAGGGTATCCGGTAGTGTAGAAAAAGGCAATAATTAAGGTGGGAGAATTAATCTTTTAAATTACTTTGAGTTTTCTTGTAAGCATGAAGAGTTTGCGGCCATGTAGGTGACTTACTAAAAAGAACCAATATGTAAAGAGAAATAGGAATAGTACATATTAGCAAATTAATGTTTAGCGGTTAATTAATTTTATGGCTCTTCTTCTTGGTGTGGAAGAGTCAGAAACTAAAAAGATGAGCCAAAGTATGCCTTTATATACACTGGTGCCAGTGCATTGACCTCAGTGTGATTGCAGAGCTGTAACAAATGCTGAAATGTGGCTGTTAAGAGGGAGCCTGAATGACAGTTTCCTCCTCTGCTAAAGGCAAAGGCARATCCCCTTTCCAGCAAACATCAAAGATGACGTTACAGCTACCTGTGTGTTATCACCAGGATGGAGGTTATTATGACCAAAAGATACTAGCCGCAAGGAAGAATTATTTATCCATTTGTCGTTCAGGTCTTCCAAAATGCTTTAGGAAGGTATTTAGAGCTAAGATGAAAAGCTTTGCTTTGAAATGAAATAAGAACGCTTACRCATTTTTTTTCTATGGGACTGGTAAGCTGTAGGGGAGGACAAGTAACAAGCAGCTTGGGGAAGAGTGGTAACACTAAGCCACTCTGGTAGCTTCCACAATAGTCAAGGATATCTCTTCCCTAACTCGCCAGTCACTACTTTGTGGTGATTACTGTTTCCTCTTGCTATTTTTATGCCAGGGAGAGTGATTTTAGGTGTTGGTTTTGGTGGTTTGAAAACATTTTTTTTTTTTTTCCCCTTCAAAAGGGGAGTGTTTGACTGCTGATACTGCATGATGCATAAATGATGAGCACTGATGACAGCTGCTCACTCACATTTGTCATCATTATGTAAACCACCGTCTGTCAGAAATGGGCACCATCCAAATAAAAAGCAGAAGAGCTCTACTGAATATCAACCGCTAGGCTGGGCTGAGCTACGGCGGGGCTGGAAAGGTTGTCTGGTCGTAGACTCAACTTCTTCCTTTTCCGTTTGTTGTAGCGATTGGCTTTCAGACGAAATCTGTGCGCCTTGGCTGGGCGACGTGCGTGCCTTGATTCTGGTACTGTGCTCCCAAATAAACATTCAGCAGCGAAGAACTAAGCTAATGAAGTAAATTGTTTCAAACATTGCCACTGACCGTGGTGGCTTTTATRTCATGTTCAGTGTGAACGGCAGTGCTATATTTGGGAGAAAAGTTGGACTGCCTGGTTATTGCTTTTCCAACAATACAGCTCTAAAATTCTGTAACCGACAGGCTTGGAGATAAGTAGAGATGAAGTAAATGAAAGACTACTGTGGCCAGAACAGAAGGAAAAGAGTAATGACTAATCTGAAATAGGATGACAGAATTGTTGCCTGCTTTGCAATATAGCGTAGTTTGGAAACGTTTCTCTGAAGATACAGTATTTTTGTCCAGTTAGTGAGAGATTATGTTTGAGAAAATTCCAGTTAAATATATTAAAAAAACCTAATGATAGTTACAAATTGCTGTACAACCTCTGTGCTGTTCAGGTGCTTTTTTGCAAGTTTATCTCCATATTTTTATGTTACAGCGAAGTTAGCACTAGTCTAAACCCAGCAGGGTAATATTCCACATTGGCCAGTATACGCTAATACTGTAGTGATCTCCAGCTGAGACAGCTCCTACAGCAAAAGGGATTTCTTTTGTTCACAGGCTTTATGTTGCTGTAATGTTCAAAATTTTCAGTCAGAATTATTGATAGACTGTGAGTCTTGATTAAAAAAAAATTCTTGAAACTTCCATTTTTTTTTTAATTTCCTCATGTCCTGTAAATCAGAGAGTCATCGCAGAATGATGATGCCTCCCTCAGCGGTGCTGCAGCGCAGTACATGAACAGGGCGGGAGACAAGTGAGGGCTAAATTTTGTGTACTCTGGAGTTTTACCTCTCTGTGTTGACAGTGACGCAATATCCTGCTCTTGATCACAGGCCATTTAAAATGTGATTAGTGCATTTAGTCAAAACTTAAATATAAATAGAAAATAACCATCCATATAAAAATATTTGTTGTGTGTGATTTTTCCCCTGGAGTACTAAATTAGCCAGTAAGAGGTTTCATGCAGTTTTGTGATGTTTATTAGCTACTGTGCCACACTGTACTTTAGAAAAAAATTAACTCTCTTCAATTTTATGAAGCAGTAGAAGAACCTTTATTTGAACAGTTTGTGGCCAGATGTCCCAGATGACGGGTGTAGGAAACAGTAACTTTAATTTTTAATGTGTTTCTAGCCTTACTTCATCAAATACTCAACATATCAGAATGAAAAATGTTTTTCATTGGAGTTTACGCTTGGTCTCAGTTACATGAGATTGCAGATTTTCTGTTAAGGAGTTTGGAATTACAAGGACAGCAGTGCGGGGTCCGTAGAGTTGGCCCTCTGGAGCAGAACTGAACGAATGTTTCGTTATGGTGCACACAATCCAGTAGTTCCCAGTATTAACRCACAGCTGTATTGTCAGTCTGTACACTGCAGTCTGTACACTGCAGTCAGTTCTGTACCACATACCAGCAAACACCTACAGATTTTTCCCCAAGCCTGGACTCCTCCTTAACCTTCTCTCTGTTTTTAACAGTGACACAAAGTCTTCCCTGTTCATTCCTGCATTATTCATGTTTTGCTGCCAAGCCTTTCTTCTGGTTCTTCTTAATCCACTTAGAAAATCTGCTTTTTCCATCTTTTGCCTTCGCTAGGAGGCARAAGGCTAGAAGTCAGCTGTTTCCTTTCGCTATACTTTCTGCAAACCTCTTTTATTCCTTTCCAAACTCAAGAAATCAGCTTCAGGCATAAAGGCCACCTGTATTTTTGTCTGTTGGTGCCTTGACTCTGGCACTAATCTACACCATCGTATTGGGTGTGATGCATTTTTAAGTAGTCTATGGCTATTGTGTCTATACAGTAATGCCTATGCTTCGCAGTCTCTTTAGTCATGCTAGCTTGGGGCTTAAGTTCATGCTCAGCCTCAAATTCTGTATTGTCTTTGCTTATTCGGTTTGTTTCAAGGGATGTAGTCCTCTTATTTTGACATGAGAAAAGAGCCGAACTCCTAGTGGTTTTCCCTGGTTGGCACTGTGTTTGTCTGCTTCATGGAGAACCTTCAACCAAAACATGAGCACGATGATTCAGACTTTGTAAGATCTTCATAAAGTGTCCAGAGTATTTCTAGCCTGTTCAAAGCCTTTTTCACTTGCTGTTTGCAAGGGATTTAGGATAAAAAGGTGGAAGAAACAGCTGAAATAGACGTGTGAACCATTTGTGATCTGCTAACGTAGTTAGCTGTCCCTGTGTGCCAAATATGCAAGTACCTTCACTCCAAGTGATTTTGTCACATTTATAGTTAGGAAAAAAATATATTTCCAGTACTTTTCCAGTATTTAAAATGAACCGGCAGTGTTTATTCTGTACCAACACTTACAGTGGAGCAGCTTCTTCTTTTGCGTTGAGTTTATTTGTTTTCTTCTTATTCTTTTCCCTCTTAATTTTCACCTGTGAACTGATTCATAGGATTTGTTAAATCTTTCTGTAACATGGCACATTTGGTCTGATTCTAAGAAATTTTTAATCGTGCATTTGCTGCTGAGATAAAATAAGCAAGGGGAAAAATGGAAAACTGCTTTGCGGAAATGAACCTTATTATAGCTTTGAGGAAATGACACTGTAATTAAAGCTGAGACAGACATTTTATTCAAATCCCTTCTCTTCAGCTGTGCATAGCATATTGAAATTAATGTTGTGATAATTTATCATATTTAAACTCTTTAATGGACAGTTTGTAGAGAGAATTTGTACTTAATTCTGAGAGTGAAAATACAGTCTTTCTGCTTCACATATTCAGCCTTCTGTGAACTTTCGCACAAAGTAACTTGGAAATTGGCTTTAAACTTCTATTTTGTGTCAAACTCCATGTATACTATTTCCATGGATGTTCCTATATGGTGGAATTCTGTCTTTTCCTCTCAAGAGCCAGAAAATTGGAGTTTGGATTTTGACATTAATAAAGATGATGTTCTGTAATGATTAATGATTTATTTTTGCAAGAGTAGAAGTGGAAAGGGAGGAAACAGAAAGAAAAAAAAATACGGATACAATTGACTAGGTTTCAAGTTCTTGCATCGCACCCATGACTCTACCATCTGGAGACCTTCCAGATTTGGGGATTTGGAGAGGAAAAAAAAGAAAAGAAAGAAAGAAARAAAAAAGAATATGAGTAAATATGAGCATACTTGCTCTCATTTCCTCTCATCTCAGCCATGATATGTACTATTGAGCTGGAAAAGTCATGAGATCAGACATTTTTGTTTAGTTTGCCAGCATGGGAATACCTGGAAAGGAGAGTTGCTGTCTTCTTTCTTTCCTTTGCAATTCAATTCCAGTAAGTCAATTACATGTCAATTCTCATTCTCACAGCTTCTCCATCCCTCTCTTAAAAACAGCAATATATATTTTTCAATTAGAAAAAAAAAATAGAATAGACAGAACAAATATAGAATAGAAGATTTGAAGACTGACCCAGACATGTTCCATAATTAGCTCTTCCCCTTGGTCAACAATGCCTCAATTTTTTTCAGTCTTTTCTTATTGCAGCCTTTTTTAATGCCTTCTTTTCATTTACCAGCAAAGATGATAGTTTCTCCGAACACAGAGAATCAGTTCAGTTTCTCTGAACACAGCGAGAATCAAAGAAACCCGTAGTTGTAACCTGCGGTTATATCGCCTRTTATTTTTCATTACTAATCCCTTTTTTTTAGTTGCTTATATTTTTGTCAAAATCACTCCATATCAGTATGTACTAAACTAATTTACAGTGCACAGAAGGGGAAGTTTACCAAGCAGATCCCTTTCCCTAGCAAAGGAGAACTGTATTTTAAAAGGTTTATGCTTAAATGAGAAGCGAGTTATATGCATGAAATATAACAAATTTCATGTATACACACAAAAAATACACAATAGTTGCAAAGATGCAAATATAAATCTTTGAGGAATCTAGATTTTTTTTTTAAGAAGTGTAAATTTTGTAATGGTAAGTAAGAGGTTGTTATTTTTAGACAGGCAAAGTAACGAATACTGTTTTCAGTGTCCTTTGTTGGTGTAGGGTCAGGGTTCCCAACTATGGAAAGCATATAACTAGTGGTATGAAACCCTCTTCAAAGTGGCTTGTAAAAGCTGTCTAAGCAGATAAGTAATATCTTATGCTAATATTGAAAACCTTTGATACAAGCCATGTTGGCTGAACTAAAATCCTTTCAGGTGAGGAGAAGGGTGACTTTCTGCCCTGTCTCCTGAATCCATACAGAGAGTTTAACTATGAGCTTTTGACTGTGAAAATTCACRGTATATTTTCAAGTACGATAGGTGAAATAGGGAAACAACCTTTTTCTCCTGTGGCAAACTTTTGGTTTTTTTAAATGTATTTTTGTTAGCAGCAGGAAAAACAGCTGTCCTGGTTTCGGCTGGGATAGGGTTAATTTTCTTCCTAGTGCTGTGTTTTGGATTTAGTATGAGAATAATGTTGATAACATGCTGATGTTTTTAGTTGTTGCTAAGTAGTCTACTAGTCAAGGACTTTTTAGCTTCCCATGCTCTGCCAGGTGCACAAGAAGCTGGGAGGGAGCATAGCCAGGACAGCTAGCCCAACTGGCCAACGGGATATTCCATACCATATGATGTCATGCTCAGTGTATAAATAGGAAGCGTGGTCCAGGAAGTAGTGATCGCTGTTTGCGTATCAGTTGGCAGGTGGTGAGCAATTGCATTGTGCATCACTCATTTTGTATATTCTACCATTATTATTATTATTATTATTATTCCCTTCCTYTTCTGTTTTATTAAACTGTCTTTATCTCAATCCACGAATTTTACTTTTTTTTCCCGATTCTGTCCCCCATTCCACTGTGGGGGGGAGTGAGTGAGCGGCTGTGTGGTGTTTGGCTGCCTGCCGGGTTAAGCCACAACAACAGCAAAACAACTACCACAAAATACTACACAGCTAAAGATACCAACTCTGAGGAACACTTTCCTAACAAATCTACTCTCTGTTTCAGCTTTAATCCCCTCTTGCAAGAATATTTTCACAGATGCTTTTCAAGGAGAGCTTCCCCAGTACGGGTGCTGAGCTGGAGAGGAAGGCTGACCACATACCTGACTGGCAACTCTTAACAAGCTCAGATTAGCGAAAGGGTGAGCTCTTGTCATCGTCTTGATCTGTAAGACGAAATTTGTTGGAGCTCAACAGGTTGTTCTAAAAAAGCCTATGCATAGCAGCAGATAACTTGTTTTCAATTTTCAGTGTTGGAGATGTACTGAGATTTCTAAGATCATTCAGAGATAACTATTAATAGCATCATGCACAAAGAAGGTCTGTAATGCTTCAAAGGGATGCACAAAGCCTAGGGGGATGCTCAGACTTACTGCTGTGTGTGATTGCAGAAGAAAGTCATGAGGCTTGCACACTTCAAAAGTCAGGGCATGCAAAAGTTCAAGCAGCCCACACAAATTCACCTTCCCACTTCCACTTGTTCATTACAGTGCATATAATTGCTCAATCAGTTTTATTTCTTCAGGGCATTTCCTTTAGCAGTTAAGAGATTTGATGATGTAAGTATGAATGAAGTTCTTAAATAATGTTTATTGGTATTGAGCTTTTTAGCCAAATAGAAATGCAAGCTTTTTGTTTTATTGCTGCTCCTTTGCCTTTACAATCCATGTCTTTTTTTGACCTTGTCTATTAAAGATCTCTCTTGTCTATCAAAGCAAGCCTCTGTTCTCAAATGCCTATATGGTACATAATTTACCAGTGTTTTGGTCTATGGGTAGCATTTTTACATGCTGCCGTAGCTGAAAGAAAAATTACATGTGAACAGTACCCTGTCTGTCAATATTTAAATATAATCTATTAAAAAGATTTTATTTCCGTACAGAAAAGAAACACATTTCTTTAAAAACATAGGGCTAAGTTGTAGGGATGGAGTCTTAACTCCACATGTCATGGTCCTCTAGTCCAACAAAATGACTCTGGCACAATGCAGACGCATATGGGTTTAAACCCGGCATAGTTTAAGCCCTCTCTGGACCGTATGAGGTGAGGTGAAAATATACTTATCAGGATTATTATAGGTTTAAGTTCATGAGTATCGCCTTTTTCTTTGTGTTATGGAGGCTGAGGTACACATAGCGGTTAGAGCAGCTATGTCCTGCAATGGCTAATGTAATGTGCCTTTTACCTTGTCTAAGGCTCTAGCAAGGCTGCAATTAAGCCTTTGTATTATTATTATTATTAAATAATAATAATCTGGTTTCTGTGTTTTCAGTGAGAACACCCACCCACCATTTAATACACAGACGAACCTTTGCCTTTGGTTTCAGTGGTATCAATCCACATGTAGAAGTGTTCTGGATTTGAAGACTGAGGTGTCTTTTCTCTAACAAAATAAAATCAATCCATTATTAAATGTGACCTCAAAAAGAGGGAACATACCGCATTGTCTTTATCCATATAGAGTCAGGTAGTTTCAATGTAGTGGCTTCAAATAGGTGCTTTTGGACATTTACATTTCTTGCAGAGTACTTTATGTAAAGTGAAAGTCAATAAACTGGTTAAAAATATTACTGTAAAGGATTTTTATGATAAGGTGAAATAGTCTAAACAAATTTATAGTGACTGAATAGATTTTTAGGCATAAGTGGCAGGTGATAGATAGATTTGACATGTACTAATTGCCTCCAGCACTAGCTATTGCTGACTAACCAGTTAGTAAAGACATACAGTAATGTCAAATCTACGAATACAAGCTATATTAAAATACTTGAATTTATGTTCACGAACTATTCTTTTCCCCTGCACACTGAGCCAATTTAGTTCCAATGCCTTTATCACTGAATTGTCAGGTTTTGATGAGACTACTGCACTTTCAGGCTTATTTTTTTTCATTGAATAGTTGTGTTTTTTTTTTTCCTGTCTCCCAAAACAGAGAAATGCTAAAGCTAGTGGTGAACTGGAATGTTAACAGTGAATGAGAGATAAGGCAGAGCATTTTGAAAATGCTGGAATTTATATTTATGAAAAATTATTTTAGAGGAAAAAGGAAATAGCTAATAATTAAAAAAATGAGTCAGGCATGGTCTTTATTTCCAGCTCTGGCAGAAGCTTTAGGAAATCATTTAACCTTTTTGCATGTCTTTGTTTCCATGTCTGTAAAATGGCATGATAAAGGTGTACAGGAAAACTAAGCTAATTTAAGGCTGCAAAGTGTTGAGAGACCTGTGAATGTGTCAGATGGAAACAACTGCAACTTATTTCAATATGAGAATTTACCTTATTTAAATTAACTTGATTACCATGCTAATTAAGTTTTTATCTAGAGCATAAAGCACACTGTTGAGTAGCTCCTGTATCAGAGTAATAACTTATAAAAAAAAATGGTGGAAGAGCTAGAAATGAATCTCATTTTCATGTCATACAACAGAGACCACTTCGATAGTCTCTGTTTAGTTTATTCCAACTCTGAAATAATTTTGAATTTCTACCAGGAATACGCAACAACAATAATTCTCAGGCATTATCTAAAGAAAAGAAATGATCATAGATTTTCAAATAAAGCAAAATCTGGAAATCCTGATTACTTGAACTCAAAAAGCTTATTGGGAAACCCCTGAGTTCAACTAACTTGCACAGGTTTTTGATGGATAGTCTGTCCCTTCCTGGCCATCCTACCTATTTGATTTTGGAAATGCTTTTAGAGTTCTCCAGAGGTCCTGTTGTTTGGGCGAGTAGAGAACTGAAGTTCTTTGGAGGTACTTTGGTTGAGATGGTTGAAACAAAGTGTTTGGCTTTGAAATTTGAATCTGGTTTAATTTCACATTAGAGTGTGAGGTGGAAAGTAAATATTCTTCAACAGAACTCTCTTCAATTAATTAATTTTTCTATTGAAAAACAACTTTATGTTTTAAAATATCCATCCCATTAAGATTGAGCATACTATTGTTTTTTATTTACTCTGGATTAGAACATTTATTGTCCCATGGTGAAATATTTAAGAGCCAGTCTGTGCAAATGAAACAAACAGCTAAAAATAAGTGAATAATGAATTAATGAGATGCATATTACTTACTAAAGTGTCTCTAAGGGTTTATTGCCTTAGTGAAAAGAAAAGGAAATGCTGTGTATATTTTCCTGGTGGAAAATCAGCCAGTAGGAAGATACTGTCTTTGCCATGAGTAACCTCCCAGAGAACAAATACAAAGGAGAAAAATTTGAAGCCAAATAGGTTCTTCACCTAGGAAAAAATACTGAAAGTATCAGGATTATCCTCCTTCTAATTAAATGATAAGCTTTTATTGAGTTAGGCAAATACTGTATATTTGAAAATTTTATCCCTAACATATGGTTTATTATAGTTACTAATTTTGCTATGCTAAGAAATACAGATATGTAAGGCAGGTGAAAGGAGGAAGTTATTTGATATCCAGAAGGAAACTCTTCTAACGTTTCTTTTCAAGTCTGCAAGACCCGAGGCACTTGATTGCAAGGTAATATATGAGAGAGGAATGAGCAACCTTTCAAAGTGCAGGCCTTCTGAATACAAAATCCCTGTGTAGATTTCAAGAAGAGGTAGTAATCAAATTGGTTCCACCTTTTGATAATCTGCCTTTATACGAAAAAGGAAGCCTTCCTCATCCCTGGCAGTAACTTTGAATGAGTTTTAGGTTATATGATCCACACCCCTTAGGTGTATAGAAGAGGAATGAATCAGTATAGTGAATTGGCCCAGCCAGATCTAGGGTTTTGAGCCAGTAATCTCAGTTCTTCACAAGGCATGCCTACACGTCTATAGTTTACTATGTCTCAACATTGTCAACTCTTAAAGGAAAAAATGATCAAGTGTATGTGAGGCTTTTCCCTAGCCATTTGTTTCATTAACGTCTTACATGCTTTGCTTGTTGGTTCTTACAGTTTTTGCATTGCAACTTCAAAAGCTATTTCAGTGTACTGGCCAGATAAAGCAATTGCTTAATAGAGGCAAAAAGCTGTCTTATCAGAGCTAAGTTGCTCACTGCAACTAAGACAGAATCAAATAAAGATTCACAGAGTAAGTAATAGGCTAACGATGGTGGTTTGTGTAGCGCTCTGGCTTAATAAATGTGCAATATTTCATTGTCTCTGTTCCTTCAACTCTTAGAACTGTGGACGTTTGTTCATTTATGTAAAAAATAGTTGGACTAAATGATTTACTTTCTTCTTACCTCTTTAAAGCTAACTGTGCAAAAGAGGGAAATGTCTGAAAAATTTGTACTAGAAGAATTTTAATTACCTAAACCCTAGCTTTAAAAATGTTTATTTCTGTCCTGTTTAGTAGTGACTTGAAAATCATGGATATTTAATTTGGAGAAGAATCAAAACCAGTGAACTTCAAGTTTCCTGAAAGAAAAACAAGTGTCATTTGCACATAAAGGTCTTTGTCTGCACATAAAGGTCTTTGTCTGACTAGAACAGTTTCTATTAGCTAGTAATATATGGGTTTTTATACCAAATTTCTTTTGAAAACAATGACTTAAGGGGAAAATCATGCAAGTTAAAATGCTTTGTAGAGACCCTGTCCTTAAAAATGGTAGTTCTGAAGTGTAGGTGAAACCACACTGATTTTATATTGTGCTGCATAAAACTGTAGAAGACTATCCAGGCAGAGAGATTTGAAACACCATATGCACCATGTAGTATGAATATGCACAGGAAGTTAGCTGAATGATAATCTAAACTCATAGGCCGTTGCCTATAGCCACATTTTTTGATGTATCTCTTGAGAAATTAAGAAGAAATCCATCGGGAAGATTTTCAGCCCTCTCATAAAGATTTTTTTTCTTCTTTTTCCCCACTGTTTAAACACAAAAATTAAGAGAAGCAGATATCTGGGTGACAGGTGTTGGAAATAGAATGCAAGAATTTTTTATGAATGGGAGTGGGATTATTCTTASCAATTTATGTCAGGCTTGTAAAACATCTGTCGCCTACTCATCCAAAAGTATAATAACGGATTCACACTGAGCTAGAAAGACAACTGGACTTTCAATTACCTTTCTTCCTTTTTGTTCCAAATGGATTGAACAACACCATGCCCCTAGCTCAACAAACAGGGTAATTGCCTGTGCTGGAGAACCACTGATTTCACCGTGTTTCTATTAACTTCACGGGGAAACAGGATTTGCCTGGCTTTTTAAAGTTCCAGCAACCTGGCTTCTAGCGGGAGTTACCAGCTCTCCTGCATTCTCCAGGGTGAAGATTCATCTTAGGAAATAAACTGAAATACATACTGAATTGTTTATGGTAYCTCTGAAACCCATGAAACCTTTCAGAAAGAACTTCCCCAAGAAAGTCCTCTGCTCACATTGAGTAGGGTCCCAATGGAGTCCCATACAGGATGTGGTTTAGTTGTGCTTAACCAGTAGGCCAAGCATGAACAGGCTTAGTATTAGAGTCTGTACTTGAGTGGAAAACAACGTTTAATCAGGTAGATGAAAGTCTGAAGAACCTTACTGATTTCAATCATGCTTCCCAGGAAACAAAATAAGCTKACTTTTGTCCTTAAGACCTTCTGATAGTTCATGTTCTACCCTCATTGCAACTTCCAGGAGCTATCCCTGAAGCTCTGCACTTGTTTATTTGGCAGAGGCAGGTATGTGCATTGGAATATCACATGCATAAACCTCTTGTAAATCTCTTCATGATAGCGGAAGTGTGTTCTAATGATGATGATGATGATGATGCACATACACACAGGTTAGAAACATAATTAAGAAAAGCTGAAATTTGTTTTTTAGATTTTTAATTCCTAATTTCTCATTTTACATGGCTTGTGGTTGGGGACCATGCAAAATTGCTTCCTAGAGTGGTATAAATTGTCTAACATTCTGCATGCAGGTCACTGATACRTATTGCTCTCTGTACTTAGCCTGTTGAAATGCTGATCCCAGCCAGCAATATGTGAGTGACAGGGTAGTACAGATTTAGAATAACTGGTGGTGGAAATGTCAATGAGTATACCATTCTTTTTGCCTAGCCTAATCCATCTGAACATTATTTGTCTGCATTTAGCTAGTGTCTGCACTCTCACTGTAATCAGTGAGAAGAGTTACCGTAGGATAAGAAGGATCACTCTCCTGAGATACCCATCGCTCTCCATAGACTATAGAAGAATAATTCTACTCTTGGTTCCTCATCTAGCATATTGCTTTCCTGAAGGCATCCCTGGTTAAGAATGATGTTTGGCAAAAGTATTTGTGTTTGTCCCAACTTCTTGAATCTTTTCCTGTATTATGCACAGCCAGATCTATATTCAAACAGCCAAGAGGATATATTAGCCCTACCTGGATTTATACTGTGAAAAATATACACCTAGTGTATCTGCTTTCCTACTTTTGTTCTGGTTTGAGCTCGGTTGTTGTGGTACTTCAGGCTCTTTGACCCAAATCCATCCTGTCCCCCAGCGTACCCCTACCTGCAGACCTACCCAGGCTAGAAGGTCAATCACTCTGGTGTGTGCATGACTCCTCAGCTGGAAGAACTTGACATGTTTTCCACCTGAGGTGTAGACCCTATTCTTTCAAAATGAAGCCTATCTGCAGCAAGTAGGCTTTTTCCAGTTGCTTCTCAGCTGCCTGTTCTCCACACCAGTTATCTGCTAGATCCTTAGTTATCTGCTGGTCATTCCAGCCTCTGCTAACCGCCTCTTCAGGCACTTCCCTTCACCTTTGTTTAACACTATTTATTTGCTGTCTCTTCTCCTCTTGTAACCGCGTTGTTCACATAATGTACAACATTACAAACATTTTACAGATCATGGGTGCTCCTAAGGCAACTGTAGTGCTACTGCACTTCTGAGTACTGCAAAAAACTACCAAAATCCTTGATTTTCTTTTTGTTTGTTTTTAGTGGCTTTTCTTGTAGCAAGAGCCTTTCAGCAGGTTTACTTTTTTCTTCTTGATGAGAACAAGAAACTCTCTTAAAATATATGAACATTAGGATTCTGGAGAAGCTGAAATTACTGCTGCAGAGGAAAAAGGGGGTTTTGCATGCTGGGAGTATGATAATTACAGCTGTGGGCAAGATTTAAATAATTCTTCCTGGTGAGCTGGGTGGGTGCCTCGGGCTATGTCGAGGCTGAACAATTTCTGCCTGAAGAGATCCTGGATCTGCCAGTCCTCCCAGGACTCCCAGCTTTGCATGCTTGGCTTTCCTTCTTGGGGAAACGTGGAGGAGGGAAGAGAGGGAAGTGTTGCATATCYGGGTCTTGACCACAGCACAGTTTCAGGACAAGTCAAAACAAATTCCTGGACCCATGAGCTCAGAAAAACTCCCAGCTCCAAGTTCAGCTCCAGTCCACAGCTTTAATGTGCAGGAGCCTTTTAATCAGATGGAGAAGAGTTCTTCTTTAGTACACCATTAAGCCTATAAACCAAAGTAGATTATTTTTTCCTTCTGAAAAAAGTTTTAATTAGGATTTACTTTTATGAAACTTTTCGAAGGGCTGATGTTTAGCTGAACTGCAGTCTACTGAGAAAGGGGACAACTGAGTGCTCTCTTGAAGTCCCTTAAGCAAATGTTAATTGTCTACACTTGATAAGGACAGTAAGTGCTGGAGGGGAGATGCTGTCTGCAGCCCTTGTGGTAACAAACCTAAGATTGACTAGAACACAAAGAAGGTAACCCTTGGCTAAAGTTAGACTCAAAGCAAGATGTTGCCTGTGAAAATCTGAGCTGAAAGCAAAAACACATGATGGTTGGGGATTTCTGCTAGCTAGAAAATCTTTCTGATAAGAAAACAAGGACTGGCAGGATAGTGCTACTTTTAGCAGGAATTCTGCTCCAAGGCTCGGGCATGGGCTATACATGGAAGCTATGACTTTCACTCTCTTCTGTAGATTTTATTTTATTGAGCTGTAAATGTTATGTGCGAATAACCATATTAATGTTTCTGAGGCTGTCTGCCATGCCAAGTATTTAGTTCACCCTCAGATAAACCTATAGACTGTAAATTCCACGACACAGATTTATAGCACCTAAATAAACATTGATACTGAATTGAGAAGACCTTTAAAAATGTATGGATACAGGCTTTATAATTTGCATTTCAGCTGCTTTTATTCCTAAGAAAACACTTTAAAGACAAATTTCTAGGAATTATTTCAYTGAGGATTTATTAGCATCTATGTCCCTCTCTCTGCAGACTCATCCAGTCTCAGGCCTTTTGCAAAATAATCCGTGTTTCGGAGTGGAGTGCTAGTGCAAAACCACGTACCAGTCAGTCAGCCTGAAAAGATGTAGGAATTGACACAGCAGAAATATATACAGTCAATTTGGGAAAATAGTTTAATGATAGTTTTACTCACAGCCCATGAAAATGTTTGCTTTGCCTGTGTTGATGTTCCTGGTAGGAGGCATTAGCAACATGAGGTTTCCATGGGTCCAACTATTCATTGGCCAGGGAGAAAAATCACTAAGAAAATACACAGGGTCTGAGCAATCTTAATTGATTTTACTGACAATGTTTATACTTCCTAGGCAAAATCCTTCAGGAATTAGCAAATAATTTCCTCCCCTTGCCCCAGTCTAAAACATGTGCTGTGGAAAAAGACAGGACCATGAGCACTTCCATGTGTTAACAACAAATATTTTCTGTTTCTTTTTGAAACAGCCATGCAGTGTATCTAACAAGAAACTAAATTTGGTCTCTGAGCTCCCATGTGTACTTCCCCTCTTCAGTATGGCATAAGAAAAGAATAACTGACCTTCAGTCATTTATTTGCAGACTAATAAATGAATGTGGAAACTATTCCATGCTTCCCTATTGATTTTGACCATTTCACCCTGAATTGTAATGCACAATGTCTGCGTATGTTCCTGTCTGCATTGGTCGCGCTAAATGAATAAAGTTAAAAGTTTCAGTAAATTAATTCTTAAAACAGGTGCTTTATTAAAATGTCTATTGAATTTTTTTCTTTAAAGTCACATGAAGCAGAGAAGCTTCCAGGTGAAAGCTGGCTACCTGATGGGCTTTGGAGAAGTTCAGGGTCAGCACTGAAGTTTGTGGCATGGGTCCAATGGCAAGTGAGAACTCACAGAAAATTCACAAAAAAGTGAAAGAAAAAAAGTTGTAACCTTAGAGTAAAAGTTGCACATGAGTGTCTCTTAGCAACACAGTCCATAAAAGTAAGGAAGCTAATGTTAGTATCAGCACCCAAAGTGCCTATCACTCAGATGTCATGGCTGTATAGAGTAGTCCTGAGGGCGAATTAAAAGGCAAAATAGTTCCTGTCTTTATTACTTGGTGGCAGGAGAGTTGTGGAATTATCCTCCTTGTTGCACTCATCTGGTCCTGTCTGGAACACAGCAAGCCCCAGAAGGTCCATCTACTAGAAAATGAAAGGAAGAGCTAATGCATCCAGTTTCTTTATCATCCATATAATCCTTGGTTCCTTCTCGTAGGTACGCTGCTTGGTGGTTGTTGGTATTTGTATTGCATTTTCCTTTGAGGAGACAGAGAAGAACCTCTGCAGCTGATGAAGTTAAACCACCCTGGACCTAGATCGTGCTTTGCCCTTTCCAGCGTTTCTGTGGGTGTGAGTTTATCTGTGAGTTTTTCCCCTGGAGCCACTTCAGTTTGTTCCCTCATGTCTGCTTCTTTTTGCACTTGTCTTTATGTACCTTTCATGCACAGAAGAGGACATCTCCAGCAAAGCTTCCCACTTATCCTGGCTTTTCTCTGTAGAACTGAGTACGTCAAACAGTTTACGTGTTCCAAGACCATTATCTCATACCCATCTGGGCTGCAATGTCAGAAGAAAATCTTTACTTTGCACTGAGATGCTGTGCCTCTTAAGAACGTTTATTTCTCTCCACTGTCTATGAAGGCAACCTAGATTTAGATGTCTACGGTACAGGCCTCTACGTTTGATCATTAATGCCTGCATAACGCTGCGTATGCTAGTTGTTGTCTTTTTGGATTCCATATAAAATAGCCCAGTGATCCAGAGAAATTGGGGAATCAGCCATAAGAATAAAGGAGAGAGTAATTTTTCCAGATTTACTATTCTAGTATCATTTGATTGGTGAGGTCTAAGGATGAAAAGGAGGCAACTGGTTGGCAGGACCTGTTGGTTAAATGCTGTGTTAGAGCACTATGCAAAGTCTTGCTTTACCTGACTGCAGAGAAAGCTGACTTTTATGTAGCTGGGAGGAAGGTGAGTGTCCATAGTGCCAGCGTTTGTGTAAACAAGTTCTAGGAATCAGTTTTCAGATGAGCATGGAAAACCCAGATTCTCGTTTTTGTGTGTGTTAGCTGATTGAAACTGCAAGGAACGTTGTCCTTATCAATGAGTGAATGGTTGTGTGTGTGTGTATGTATAAATTCTATATAATGCATATATTTATATTTAGAACACATAAATTATAATGTATATATACTTACGTATGTAATTTTAATGTATGTATCTATTTTAGAGAGAGAGAAAGAATCAAATACTGTGTAACTGCTTTATTTTCTCATAATCCATGCAAYCTACTTCCATTCTGCATGAGTAATAAATATGATGTACCTTTCAAGCATACAGCTACAGGGCTTAACAGATTAATTGCTGTAATGTAAAATGACTCCACTGTCCCTGAAGATCATGCTCTGTCAAAATTGCAACTAATTAAGGCTTGTTGGCTATCCAAGTTGATGCAAGTAGAAATAACTATACACAAAGCTATATTCTTATAATGAATTAATTAAATAGCATTTTCACTAAGGTTATTCAGAAATTTCTTCCATGCTTTCATCAAATAGATAGTTATATTCTTCATCTAAAATTTTGAAGCAATTAAGCTATTACTGATTTTACGGATTCAAATTATGTTAGAAGCTCTCTGGGGCAGGGACTTGTCACTTCAGTGTTTGCAAAATTCTGCTCTCATTGCAATTGAAGGTTTTGGTACAACCACAATTAAGTTAATAGCAGAAGATAGGAATCTTTTAATTTCATATATTTAGGATGTGCATTAGATAATTTATGGAGGGTTCTACTTTGTTTCTTCTGAATATGACAAATGTTATCGGTGCTTTCTTAAAAATTGGCCATTTCCTCTTTTTACTTCCACACGTACTTCACTAACATGGCATGTTAATTTGCATCTTTCTGTGTAATAGAAGGGGTTGTAAAACTGTAAGATTCATATATTTGCTTGTTTCTGAAGAAATGTCATTTTTATACAGGCTTATTTTTCTTCCTTATGTGTAATATTTCATATTTATCAGGGAAATAAAAAGCCCTTTTAAATGCAAGGACAGTATATATTAAAAAACAAACAAACAAAATGAATTAAAGCGTAGAAGTCTTTTAGGTAATGATCTAGGTTTACATGTCTTTGTATTTGAATGAGTCCCGGTAATTATGGAGAGAAAGAGCKTGATGTTTAGGTAGTTGAATTGTAGGTTCTGAAGTCTTCCATACTGAATTGGTGGCAATTCATAACTGTATTTAGAGGAACTGATAACTGCAGTATTTATGAGTATTTACAAGTCCTTATCRTCTGCTTAGCAGCAGTCAAATAACAAAATGAACAGATGTCTCTCCCAAGTTTCTTAAAAAGAGCTCAAAAAGAGGGGGAAATGACTTATTAAGCATAACTAATGCTGCACAAACTACCTCTCTCTTCAGCAGAGATTCACGTTTGCATGGTGAGGTGATGTGGTTCTTGTTACGACTAAAGCAAACGTGTTCCTGATTGCATCCTGACTGTGGTACATTTAGTGCTAGCCCTTGGCATAATCTCTGTAGCATATGCATGTTTTGGAGAGCTGCATGCATCTGTGTTATTTTCAGGCTTCCAGGTAACCTTTTCAGGTTATTTGGGGTATGGAGAGGGGAAGCAAAACTGACCCCAGGCTGATTGTTGTGGGGCTGCAGAACATCAGGAACCTTGCAGAAATGAATTGCTGCTGGCCTCAGCAGCTCACATGTTTTTAAGGGGCACAGGGAAGGTTTTCCCACCCTCTTCAGTTCAGCCTCTGCAGTCCAGGAGGCAAGGTGACTTCTGGGGACTGAGTCTCCTGACACATACCCCAGTCATTCTCTCCAGCTGGGTGACTTTTCCTAGTTGCTGATGCAGGCCTGTGATTAAAAGGCATTAGCTCAGAACATATAGTTTGTTCTAGAGGTTTGTCTAATGCAATTTGTATAATGCATAATCATCCCTGTCTCGCTTATCTAATATGGGTGGAAAATAACTCAGGTTATGAAATTTGCAAGAGAGGCTTGTGGCCACAACATTTTGAAAATAAAAATGCTTGATGATTGTTTATGCTTTTGTTCTCCTTTATGCAAATTGGCTGATGATAAATGAATGCAGTATTTTTTTCTGTAGGCAAACTAAAAACGTATAAGACATGAAATCCTCTACCCTGCATAACTCTAGCTCATCAGTAAACCTGACTGAATGTTTACATCTTTGGTTTCTTTTCTGCGGTTTAGCATGGAGAATGGCAGTAATTGTTACTGCTGAAATAAATCTGTCACTACCTAATCATACTGTGTCAAATATACTGTTAAAGTAACGTTAGAAGTACTTTGGATGCGGGTGCTTATGTAGAAATTCCCAACTCTACCTTTCAGTACATTTCACATCCAAGGAGCTCTGTCTCTGCACTGCCTCTCTGAATAATGCCRTGACACTGTCTTCCTCTGTTTGTTGGGTTTCTTCTGCCTTTAGATTTTCTGGTACATCCCACCTCCTCCCTTGCTGAACAAGCTTTTAAATTCTGTGCTGGGAATCAGGAAACTCTCCAGCTCCCACATGGCTAAGCTACGCGATGTGCTGCGGCATATACCTTGTGCACTCACTGTGTGGCACTTGGACTGTAGCTTCTCGTGTGTCTACCTGTCTCACTCGTAGAGGAGCACTATTGCTCCTTCCCTTTGACTTGGACACATGCTTAACACGTGCAGCTTCTCTCATCAGATTTGCTGTTGCCTGTTGACCAAGGGCTTCTTTGGTGACAATTTTGATGCTGTCAAGGAAATAACAGCAATAGTTTGCTTGTATCTCTGGCACAATGTAAGCAGATCATCAACAGGAATACCAAATGCATCCTGTTTAAAAATGCTGTGTTGTATCAAGTATTGAACATTGCTATTCATCTAGATTATTTGACTAGGTCAAAATGTGGTCAATGTTATATCATTTTATGAGTCTGTGTATAATTTCTGTCCTCATCATTTTTACATAATAGGTGGTCTTGCTTCATAATGTTTTTGTTAATTTTTCCAAAACCTTGCCAGGCCAAAGTTAAAGCTCACTGAACTTCAAACCTGGAAGATTTGAAGTCAGCTGGAAATCTTGTAAGAACTTGTACTTTTTCAAAATTTCAGTAAGTCTAGAAATAGCATGAAAAACAGGATTGTGTCATTAAGGGCTTTGGTGGCAGGTAGAACACAGGAAGATGAAGGGGAGGATGGACTAACTGTTGAAGTCCAGCAGTAATGGGAACAGTTAGGATCCTTTTCAGGAGTACTGCCTTTAGCTTTGGAGGAATTCTAATTTCTTAAGTGTTAATACTACTGGAAATTTGAAAACACAATATCCACTCATCTGTCAGACCACTGGATGAGGCAGCATTGTTTCATACTCAGCTTGCTCCTGTGCGTTGGATAAAGCTCATACCGCAGATAGTGTTGCTAAATCTTTGGCAAAGTTCTGACTAACCATCCTCTTCCAGAAGCAATTCTTATAGATGATACCTCTAGTCATTTATATTGTCTGTTTTTCAGTTCCTTATCCAGTAGATACTGATTCCTTTAAACTTTCCAGGGAATTTGCAGTGGAGGATGTGGGAAACAAAGAAGTACAAGAAGATAGTAAGAAGAGAGTAGTCTTGTGAGGAGGAGGAGATAATAGCTTTGTGACTACTATCTATGGATACATTACCTATACATCTGACTGGTTTGAAATAATATAATGGATATACAGAAGCAAAACCATCACATTGCAAAAGTTGGACAATATTGAGACAAAAGGTTATATGAGATAATATCTACAGGAAGAGACAAGAAAAGCCATCAATCAGTTTCTGAATTAGTAATGTGTTTTTTCAAATCAAAATACTGATATTTTCAGTAGAATCTAAACATTTTATCTGCTTATGTGTGTGTGAATGTAAGTTAGAAGCAAAGTATTTTTAAACAGCTTCCTCCAATTTTTCAACTAYTGAGAAAGATCCTATATTTCTTTTAAAGAACTATTTAAGTTATTTTCAAATGACAAGAGATAAGGTAAGGAAAAGAAGCTATAGCTATTTTTCCACCAAGGTTTTAGTGATTCTGTTGAAGAAATCAGGCAGTGACACATGGAAAGAGAGCCCTGTATACAAATAAATCATTCTTGACATATCCCTTGGGCAGTTGGCTTTCTTATGCTATGCAGTGCACTGGGACATACTATTATTATTTCCCATGTGATTATATGTGTGCATGTGCTGTCACTTTCCATTGCTGGAAAGAGTTGTTTGAGCTGGATTGTTTCTGTGTTTAAATATTCCCTCTTTATTCATCAATGGAAAGTTGTTTGAAGCAAATTAAGGCCTTACTGAATTTGATTAGCGAGGAAAAATATAATGTTTCTTTCCTCTGTCCTATCTCCAGTTGTACAGCTAAGGGGAGTCAACAACGTCTAAGGTGATACCTTAGATGCTGGAAGTGGTGTGAAGTAAAATGAAAAAGGTGCAGCTTTAGCTGTCCATTTCCAATCTGAAGGCCTCCARTTTGAATATGTTGAGTGTTGGCAGCTAGCACTGAAACCCAAAGGAGCTGCGTGAGCATTCATTATCTCCCCACATCTAGACCTAAGGAAAGATGCCTTGCATGAAGCAGTGGGAAAGATAATTGTCTTTTGTAAATTGCCGTGTGATGCCCTGTGCGGTTTTCAAGAGATTTTGTTTGTGGCTTTCTGTCCTTCCATCTCTTCTGCTTAGAGCCTGACAAGATGATGATGCTTTCACTGTATTAAATCAGGACTAAGACCTCTGTGACTCCTGATCGCAATCACATCTGGTTTGACCTAGAGGGAAGAAGAGTCTGGTTACRTTTGTTTGTTCATGAACCCTCTTCTATCATATTCCTTTTGACAATTATTATTTCTCACTGGCTGTAGGTGCTTGTTGTAGGGGCAGAGCTAAAACACCCTAAACAGAGTGTTTAGCATCCCTGTCAGTATAGGGGGTGTAACATGCTCAATATTTTGCACAAGGAGTACTAATCATTCTATGGCAGATTGATTATTCTAGTAAATATTACTGAAATATGACTGTTTAGTTTTTTGTTGTTCACTGGGTGTTTCAGGATGTGYGTTGCTGTGGAAAGCCATAGGGATTGTACAGGTTGGCTGCAGTGAGAGGGGCAGGTTCCTAATGCAGCAACTCCTGTTTGCCCCGAGGTTGCTATGTTATTTGCCACCGGCAACCACTAAGGTGTGAGGTGAGAGAAGAGAGGAGATTTCATCACCGAAATTAAGGCATTTCATTAACCAGCCACAGCCAAGGTTTTATCAGACAAAGCCGTATGTATGATATTGGCCTGTGATAGTCCTGCTTTGTCACCAACCCGTCATTTCCCCTCCTGCATTGCTCCCTTTGCTGTTTTGCCACAAAGCTTTCTGCAGCTGTGCTGTGAAYTGGATTTGGAAATGGATGACTTAAAAGTGTGAGCTGGGAAAATTTAAGTCAGAACGACAGTGCTTCTCATGAAACTACAGCCACATTCAGAGGATAGTCTTCTGAGGAACCTTATGTAGTAAGTGGAGATAAAGAGCGATTCCTTGATAGTGCTCCTTTCTCTACAGAGGGAACTGGCTTGAAGTTGACTGGTGTGAAAGTACCTTATAAAATGACATTTTCAGAGGAGCCCTAAGTCTGAATTGCCCTTCTTTCTGGATTTAAATATGGATTTTGTTTTAACAAGCCTTCCTATGCTCACAGAATATGTAGGGTCATGTGTTTTGTGCAAACCAAGTTGTTATCAATGGCATGAGTGCAAACTGGATTTTTTTCTTGCAGTTACTCATTTTACATTCAGTGGTGCCTGCTCTCTTTGTGCTTTGCGAGAGGAAATAACGTGACTTAAAGCTATTTTGTGTTTCTCCTTTAGCAGCTCCCCATGCCTGAGACTTCAGARATTTTCCTCTTCCCCTGGCACTTGTAAGGGCTTTTTCTATCCACAATTAATAGTCACCGCGCTTCGGCTGCAGCTGCTTCAGAGCCCGCTCACTGAGCCGGTGCTTTGGGCAGAGGAGGGGTGAGAAGCCGCAGCCTGAGGGGTTGCCTTCAAAACACACCTAGCACTTGGCTGGTGTACTTCATTCAAGTTTACTTCAAAGTATCTCTGACTGTCACTAGCTGCGCAGGCAGTGTTAGTTATCATGCTGTCAGATGTGCACGCTGGATCTGACCCATTCAGACCTCAGAAGGTTATTTCAGCCTTCTATTATTAAAGTGTTTGAAAATAAACCATGGCTTTGAGCCGCTGTCCAAGGTGAGGGGATGGTGAATATGCCCTTCCCTGCTGGAAGCACAGCAGAGAGCCCATGGATTCAGCTCTTCCCACGTTGTCAGGAGGAGGTGAAGAAAACTGTGCGGTTTCCTGTCTCTTTTCTTCCCCATAGTCAATTATCAGACTTTTTGGCATGTTATGATATCAGTTGCTAGGAAGGAAGACTGCTTTTGACTGTATGTGTTGCAGAGGGTACATAGGATCTCCCTAGTAGGTGAAATTATGGGTCCATCCTAGTCAACATTCTTCGGTAACTTCAAATCAGCCAGCAGCATTTCTTCTGTCTTTGCTTTCTCTTCTTTTAACCATGGGATCTGTCCTAATACAGTAAAGGCAGAGAGAGAAAATTGTTTCATATAGAAAAGGAAACTGTTCTAGGATTACAAATACTATTATTCCAGCACATATATAACAAGTTTTCTTGGAAGTGTGAAATATGCATGTATACATGTCTATATAAAAATGGTAATTTGAAATGATTTAGTATATGATGGTATACATACTGTCACTTCAAATACATGTTATAGAATTTTCTGCAGAGAGGGTATGGGGAAAGAATAGAGACATACCGTTTTAACCCTTGTGGTTTTGTGTGTATCAATGCATTAACAAACAATTTAGAAGAAATTATTCAACTTTAAATATAATTCAGCCAAAGTCTTCTAAACAGAAAGGTGATTTTATTTTATGTCTAGCCCCAAGCATGTGTGTTAAGGGACCATTGCAGAAATGTGTTTTGTATAACTCATTATTTCATAGTTTTATTATTTCATAATGAGTATCATAGTGAGTCAACTGAAGTATGAAATTATGAAAAGCAACCATTTCAATACCAAAAAGAAAATGCACAATCAAAGCAAGTATTTAAACTTCTTTCTTTATTCTTTGTTTACATGACAAATGGAGCAATAGATAAGTTATATATCCATAARAGAGTCAAGTAGGATTGAAATCGTGTAAACACCATCTGTTGTCATTTGAAGCTCTCTCTAAATGGTATTTTCTATGTAACCTTCATAGTCACTGGCAGAAGTGTTTCCCTGCCTCCTTTTAAATTTTTCTTTCATTTATGTTGTCCATCTAACATCTTCAGTTTCAGCCCCTTACTGAAGTGTATGTTCCCAGAATGGCAACCTCTCTACCTCCGTGGCCTCTCGTGTAAGGGATTCTGGTTGGTGTCACAGTATCATGCCCATGTCATGTCTATGCTGCAAAGCACCCACTGTGGAGTACAAACCTTACTGCTGAATTATCTTATTCAACTGTAGTAATGTATTCTGAGGGCCAGATGCTAGCATGTCATGGGCATTCGTGTAGGCGTTTTATGGGATGAAGTGTGCCCCATATCCTGTGTACTTGTTTTATGGGATGTGCTTTTCACTCCCCATGCCTGCAGACTGCTCATTGCATGAACTTTCTAAATGACAGTCACTCATGGACGGCTTGTACTGTTAGTTAGACCCTCCTGCTCCATGACAGTGCCCCTTTTGCTGCAATTTTCCTTGTTCCTGGCTTCTCTGACCTTCTTTTACTCTTCACAGCTCCCTGACATACCAACCATCCCTGTTTCATTGAGAAGACCTGCAAGGAGAACACGGTTCTGGAGAGGACTGTGTAAAAACCAGGGATTTGCTGAATGTCAGGAAAGCAGTTCCTTTTTCCCTCTTTCCCCCCCCCATATCTTAAGAAGGAGGTGCCTGAAGGTGAGGAGAAATAGCCTGTCTGACAACAAATGAATTTGCCCTTTTGACTTGCAGAGGTGAAAAGGACTGAGAAGGTTCAGGGAGGGCTTTCTTTTGATCATCATCTTAGCTTTGAACAGTGAAGTACAGAGACTCCTCAGCCCTCTTATTGAGTGGTGGCAGATGAAACAAGGGARGGAATGCTGTTTTAGGATTATATGATGAGTATAAGAGGTTTCATGGATTCCTTCCTTTCCATTGGCTCCCTGCTGGTTTCAGTGGTCAGTCAGAAATGCCACCTTCAACCCCAAAAACCCTGAGAAAGGTGAGAATAGGATAATAAAGGGTGTTGCAAAGGTAGTAGCTCTTCATGGGAGATTTGAGCTGAATGTTTCTGATCTTCTCGGTTCATTTAGCATGCTCAAAAAGCCTTCTTGGTGTACAGTGTCTCAAAGGGCAAGAACATGTTTTGCATATTTTCTGTTCTGCAGAAAGGAAGGCACCTAGCCTTCTAATGTCTATTGATTGCTGTTAAATATTTGTAAGCAGGTGGAGACAATCTATGCAGGGGAGGTGAAGAAAAGCCTCCCTAGAAAGAGAAAGAAATTTCATGGAATTATGATAAATGCATGGGAATTTTACTTTACAGTTAAAATGAAAATTAAAGCCACTGAACTTAAGAACTTTTCAATACCTGAAAGCAAATTTAAAAGTCAAACCAAACAACGTTGCACCACTGCACTACAAAAACATGCCCCCAAAATGAAGTCGCTTCTAGGTCTCTACAGCAAGCATTTTTACATTGCAAAAGAAAAAGCACTGAACAGAAGCATTCTTGCTGTTATCTTCTGCCTGATTTTTTCAGATATTTCTAAGCACATTTTAGCACCATTAAAGATATAGATAATTAATAACCATTTGCCATGGGGAAAGCAAGAAACGAAAGCCATAGCAGTTTAACTCACACGTAAACTTGCCTGTCAAGACTCAGGCTGTTTTTTAACCTTATTATGTGACGTTCAGGGATGAAGGACAAGGAGAGTAAAGCAACTAAATACCTTAAGAATTCTGAGAACTCCCGAGGCGTTAGTTCGTAAGTCAGACATCCTTTCCCCTTGGGAGGCTTACCGACTGAATTAAATGAGAAAAGAGAGTGCTGCCTTCCATGGTGTACTCTTACTTTTGAAGCAATAGGGAAAGGAGTTCATCAGGTACTGAATTTTGCTTTGATTTTCCTCTTTCAAGGCAAGCAGTATTTACTGTATTTTTGTTTTGCTTTGCTTTGCTTTGTTGTGCATTGATAACTCCATAGGAAGATGCAGTTTGTGTATGCGTAGACTGAGGATGTAAAAATAAAAGGGAAAGTATCACAGATCCTGTTTAATTAATTAAGTAAAAAATGTTAATAGACATTGAAGGACATCTAAAGAATGCGATGCAGTCTAGCCATAATGAAATATTTCAGAGGGGAGATAATGTCCTCACTTTGATTTTCTTTTTCTTTTTTTTTTTTTTAATGAAATTTTGGAATGCCATAAACATTCAAAAATTTTGAATTTTCTCTCCAATGTAAAATCTCATATTCAGCATTTCAGACTTTCCTCACGTGATGTGAATTTTACAACTGTTCTTCCCCTCTCCCTCTCCTCAAAATTAGGATAATTGAAGCCTGACAGATCTAACCAGAATTGCTGTCACTATCAAATTACTGTCTTAAGAAATTTACTTTCTGTGTATGAAGTATCTACAAGTTGTTTCAATGGTATTAGTATCCCAAGTGCATTAGATATGAAGATGGGAGGCACCTGCTCAAACATTGGTGTCCACACAGAAGTTCAGTCACGCTGGTCTCCTTTCATAATCAGCGGAAGCCGATTATGCCCACTTTCATGTCCTGTGGTTCAGTTCTAAAGGAGACRTCTTTACGGGTCAGATGAGTGGTAGCTTAAAATTGCCTGACTCTTTCCGTTGACTATAAAAAGAGGCTAGAAGGTAGGAATTCTATGAGGACATGCTATAAACGTGAGAGAATGTCTATTTTCTGGAGCCCCAGTCAGCTTAAACAGAACAGAGCCCTTAAAATTCCCCAAATGGGGCTGTTCTGGGTAAGGAGGATATGCACATCTCCTGATGCCCAGAAAATTATAAGGACACAGTAAGGAGTCAGCTGGTAATTTTGGGCACCTCCAAGCTCTGGTGGCAGAYGAGGAGGCTCTTTTAGATCGTAGTTTTGGTGGGTTTTGGGACTGTAAGTCACATGTGGTGTCTAAGACCTCTGAATTTGGCCTCATGAACCTGGGAACCCCAGAAAAGTGGAGTTTATTAGCTAAGAAGAAATAGAAAACACATAGGTGCCAATTCAGAAAAGTGAGCAAGTGCTAGATTTTCAACAGAAGCTTATTTCCCACTAACCTTGATGAGATTTATTAGTCCTACAATAACAGAACTTACAAGTTGTAAGAAAACATCCTTTAATAAGACCTGTTTGAGATAATTTCCAGCCTGTTCAAGGATTTCATAACACTTCCCATTCAAAGATGATATGTGCATGCACATTTTAGATACAGTAATTGTAATAGGAGCTATGTAGCACTGCATATTTTCAAAGCATTTCAAAGCACATTTTAATAGCATTATATGTGGTTTCAACTGCCCTATCTTAGCACCTAAGAAACATACATCAAAGAATTTTAAATCCTGCCAACCTACCAGCTCTGTTTCCCCCTTTCTGCATAACTAAGTTAATCTTTCAAGGCAAGTTGACGCATGTAGTCAATTGGTTACAGGGATTTTTAAGATCATATTTCATATTCTTCTAACAGGCTAGTAACAATGGTGAAATCTAACTTGGGAAATTTTCTACTTGCACTGACAGTTCCTTATTATTAAATTCAAAGTGCATATATGCTGATTGATTTCTGATTAAATCCTTGTCTTCTGGAATGCTCCAGATAAATTATCTAGACAGTTTCTTTTGCAKTCAAATATTAAGAGGGGAATAATTCATTGTGTTACATGCAATTATTTGCAATAACAGTGATTCGATCAGTAATATTTCCAGGATTCCAGACATTGGCAACATAAACTGCAATAAAAAGCTATTATAGTTCAGTTTGTTATAATTTTCCTCACATTTAGCTGCTCTCATGCATTATTAGTTGAGCTGTGAAATTCATAGGCAGCTTGAGAAACAAACAGCTACCTAGCATGGAGTGTGAAACCTCCTTTTAGTGACTGCTGGTGTCTTGACTGATGTGCTATTATGCTAAAAAAGTGGTATATAAACAGCTTACTGATGAAGGAGGAATCTTTAATTGGGAGTTTGACCAAGGCCAACTAGATATGAAGGAGAAGGTCATGGGCAGAAAATTGGTTCACTGATAAATGGCATGATCATCTGCAGAATGAAATCGGGGACTTTGCGTGACTGATTGCCAAAAGGGAGAATGCAGTAGGGGCTACAAGATGAGAGATTTAATATCACAGTGAGAGGATGGTGGGTCACATGCYGTTCCTGACACACCATTTTGAATCTGGACTAACTTCTGAAATTGCTGAACCAGCTTGGGTTTCTGTTCCCCCCGTTTTTCACTGTCACAGAGCTATTTCTGCTCAACGCTTTCTGGAGGGCACATAGCTATCTGTGTTTATCACCACTTGTTCCTGCATCCCTGTAGGAGAAGCATCCAAGGGAGATGAGCCAGGGGAGGTGGGAGGGATTGTGACTAGGACTGTTTGCTGACCCTTGGCTCGCAGGACCACCATGAGCAAGCCTTTCCAGCTGGCACCAGAAGAACAGCTTGATGAAAGACAGATGTAGGACTGTTACATTCAGTGGAATTAGTCCAGGCTTGTAGTAACTCAAGTGGCCTGTTGTTGACAATGGCACGGCTGTTGTTGCTATGAGAAACCAACCACATATTGGCAAGAGGGAAAGATTGCAGATTAAATATTTATGTCATGTTTATTTACCTTTTCATTAGGAAAGCAAACAAATTAATTGCCTATGGCGTGGTCAGGTTAAAGATAAGATGATGTATTTTTTTATTGTTCCTAGTGAAAATATGGTCTCTCTTTAGATGTATCCTTAAAACATCCTAAATAGAGGAACTAGCATGCTGTGGAAGTTGCAGAGGAACCAGTAGCAATGGCATATTTTCAGCTATGTGTATTTCCCAGGGAGGGATCCTATCTTCTAAAGAGCAGCTTTCTCTCTGTCCTTTGTTGCCGAGTATACGAGAGCAATTCCCAAAGCTGTTGCACTGACAGAAGGAAACGCTTGTTTCATTTCATGTTTTCTAGCTATGGTAATTGTGATAAGCTCCTTCTTCGCAAATTTTCAGTATTAACTCACCACCTGTGGACATACCTGTGCAATGGTACAAGCCTCTGATCTGATGTATGTATGGATAGTGATCTGAGTCTAAACTACACGTCCCATTCTAGTCTTTCTGTGGGAGGTGGTAGATGTTTATGGAAAACTTGTTTTTGACTGTGGCACGAGTGGCTGCCAAAACATGTGTGAATGGCTATTATGTTAAATAGGTACTGACGATCAGAGCAAATGTTCTGCCCATGCCCCATTTTTCCCCAACCAGGCTGTCTACTTGAGGAATCAGGATGCTCCTCCCAGGGGAAACACTGTAAATAACCATCTGACTGAAGGTCAGCTCTAAGAAAATGAATTACAGTTATTTGTGGTGCGTTTCTACACTGCTGTGCTAAGAACAGCTCATTTAAAGGTGCACTGCAGCTCCCGCTTGTAGACGTGTTCCCTCAGGTAGACTGAGTCCTATTTTTCTGTTTCATTCCAATATCTAGTGTTGCTTTTGAAGGTCCTGATGGGTTCTTCCTTCTTCTTTACTTCTTTCTCTGTCTACCAAGTTGAGAAAATAAATAAACTTTTGAAGCCTGGGATTTATTTCCTCTTTCAGTGATTGTGGGTAAATCTCTGTTACAGTAGTCAAAATATGGAATGAGTTATTGTATTTTCTGTGAGTTTTCTCCTTATTAACAATGTGGGCTGAAAATGTAAAAAATGTAAGAACTGCACAGAATATACAAACACACAGAGGAACACTTACACACCCAGGACAGGAAGAACTCTAGAAAACTTAAACCTGTGCCTCATGGTTTTATCCATGACTTAGACCAACTGTCCAAATTACATGTATCGGAGAAACAGGAAATTCCGAAGAAGTGCTCCTTCAGTACTGCATGGTGGCAGCAAGCCTCTGAACTAAATCAAACTGCCCTATTTGCAGGTAACTTATTTAAAAAAAACTAATAGGACACTGAATTGAAAAAATGTTTTATTTTTCTGTATCAAGTATGTGAGCCTTCCTTTCCCTCCTAACCTGGGAATTCTGCCTGTCTCCTCCCTGAGCTAGTTAGCACACATACGATAAGCAGCTCTCAAATCTAGCCTGAGGTTTAGAGTAAATTCATGCTGAAGATCAAAATGAAGCTTCTAATCAGATGAATGCCATTAATTCAAAACATTTCTGCTGGCATTTCATTGACTTGGGTTGCATCTAAGATAAGAATATTACCAGAGGTTGAATAAGGCCGTGTTTACTTTTTCTTTTGTACTCAGCTACATTATTTGGTGTAATTATTAGTACTATTCTTAGAAATTAGGAGTCCCTTTATGAAACTGAAGTTTGGAAAAAGCAACGACTGTTTGAAGTCTCCTGTAAGTCATTCAGCTGGTAATCTTAAAAATGGCAGTGTCGTAGTCTTAGAAGTGCCTTGGGGAGAGCTGGGTAAGTTTTATTTTACTGACCTTCTCTGTTACACCAACCTGTCCACACGTGCCTGGTTTACAGTGACAACTGAGTACTTTGTTTGACTGGTTTGGTATATGAAGAGTTTCCAATGACTTGATGCATATATATCATCCAGATTTAGTTTAATAAACACTTTTATCATGCCAATAGCTTCGTGGAGAAATTTAGCAGGGACATGGGAGAAATGGAGCTTTCTCACATACGCTGTCACCATTTTGAACTTCATTTCAAGCTTACTTCTGAGGTAAGCTTGTAAGAGAATATTAATTAATGATTCATAGACCAGCATCTCACTGCATGTCTGAATATCTTACAAGCCTACACTGAATACATTTGTTGGGCACTTCTACGTTACGTGAGCCTTTCCAGATTTACTTTGAATAAAAGAAAGATTTTAAGGTCCCTGTCACGAGCTGAATCTTGGATCACGTAACAATGGATTTCAGAGTTTGTTTTATTGCTTCTCTATAAATTTGCTACACCTAGTAGCTGCAGAACAATACAGCAGCAGTCTGTGCACACTGAGTGAGCTTACACACACGCTGGGGACACAGAGTCAGCATCACATTACCAAAATCGATGTTTATTCCTTGGTCAGCAAGATTCTTAAGCACGTGCCCCATTGAAACCTCTGTGTCGTCACATTAACTTCAAAAGAATTGCACAGTCACTGTCTTAGACGGTCTGACATTGCCAGGCTCGGTTACTTTTTTTGGCTTGCTCTCCCATTTCCCCAGTTCTATGACATTGGGTTTGTTTCTGGTCTCAATTCTAACAGCGTGAAACTCCATTGCGTGGTACTGAGTTATTTTGTTATTACACCAGTGCAGCTGCATTCATAATCAGGTTTTGTATGGTGATGATCAGCCACTGAAGGAGTACAAGCCTGAATCAGCTTGTATTTTTGGAAGAGTGTCATTGATACCAGCTAGCATTGCAGGCAGCCTGGATCTGAATGAAATGAGGGAAAGATGTCTGTGCCTGTGCAGGCTGTTGCTGGTCTATCACATAGATGGGTGCGTGTGTACCACACTAAGTCTTGTCTAATGGCCTACTGCTTCCCGAGTGCACCTTGTAAATGCACATTCAACTGATAAATGTTCTTCTTTTGCTCTTGCGTGTGGCTTGCCTTATTGCCTTCTATTATCTTTCATGGGCCTAAGTTTTCAAATGGGCTGCTTCTGATCTCCATGTGCATCCATTGATATATGTAAATCTTATATGACCATATCTTTCATGAGCCAGTTTTATGCATTGTCATTTCTGCAGCCAAAAAAACCCCGAAATGTTTTAATATCTGGCTCTATTTACACAGAATTTTGGCTCATTTTGYTTTCATAAGGGAAGTTTTCCACCTACCCTGTATTCTTTCCTTGGAAAGTGCAAGAACCTCATGTGCCAAACCAGTTATGGCAATGTCACATTGTGGCCTTTTTAGCCTCTTGCAATGTGCATATTTCAATAACACAGAACTGCAGAAAACAAATATAGTCATGTTTTCACATAGTACTATTATCAGACAAGTAAAATAAAATAAGAAGAATACTTTAACTCAACCAGTACAGGTAGTGACTTTCTGTTTTCCTGCTCTGGTTATCCAACGCGGTCATGGATTTGTGACAGTGAGTAATGCAATATACCAGCAGTCAGTCCTTCTAGGGTGGGCACACGTCTATCTACAAATGCACAAAAACCTTCCCAGCTTTTTCATCCTCAGTTTCTGACATCTGAGTATTTGGATCATTAGCCAGTGGTAGATAAAAAGGGATTTAATAATAGACATTTGAGTACTTTTTCTGGTCATATCCAGCATCATTTTTCATACATTTGAAATAAACTGTTAATGAATATGAAGCTGTGAAACTTAGATTTTCACACTGTTGCTCATCACTTCATATTTAAAGCATTATATCACTTGATAGCGTGCTAGTAGTCGAAATATTTAATGAAATCCCTACAAGYGACATGGGGAATAAAACTTCCTTCATCTTTTAAACATAGACCTATACTCAGTGAGCAAAACTCCATCTCAGCAGGCCTGATATATCCCCCAACATACTTCAGTTGGGGACCTAAGTGTCCATAACCCTGTTTTTTACAAAAGTACTCTCAAAACCTCTTCCATATTGGTAGTCTTCTAAGAGAAACAATATTTCTTGCTTCCAAACTTCTTGCTATCCATAATTTCAGAACCTAGTTTTTAGAATATGTTCCCAGGCTATAATGTGTATCTGTTCCCCAGAATGCCTGTTGAGATTCAGCTGAAATTTCACGGCTGAAATCTGAAAAAAAAGTGAATAATACATAAATAACTATTTTTTATTTCAGAGAACCTCCTATCTGGGCACTGCAATTATCTGTACCTGAAGGATTATCTAGTTTCCTACTTATTTACCTTGTGAATAAACTACAATGAACTTACAAACAAGAAAGGCCCCAGAATAAGGATACTTGTGTAATGGCAACTGTTCAGCGAGCTCTTAATCTTGGTAGTGATTTAACCACATGTAACATAGAGRATTTTCTGAATGCCAGAAAATTTTTAAAGATTGGGCCAAAAAACGAAAGCTGTAACTGGCAGTGTGGGTAACTGTAAGAGCTGCACTAGGACATTATATAATCAAAGAAACAGTAGATGAAATGTTAATCAAGTGAAAAAATTTCCAGAAAGCTATGACAGCAAGGCATGAACTCTGGAAGCACTAACATAAAGTTTGCTATAAATCCCATACAGAAATGGAGATAAAAGCCCAAGAGTGTCAGATGAAACAGTGTGTACAAACTGAGATTTCTACTGTTTTTATTTTCCATAAAGCTAAAGAGCTTTGTCAGATTCCCACATTCACATGTTTCCTACAGGGAGCCTGGGCAAACAGCCCTCACTGGACCAGTCCTACGTTCTGCTTATCTCTCCCTCTATCGAATATCCTCAGTTCCCACTGCAGGAGGTGCTCAGTATTTCAAAGGATTGAGCCTGAAAAGCTCTATATATTTGGCTCTGGTTGAGCTCCAGCCACTCTTTTTTTTTTTTTTTTTTTTTTTTTTTTAAATAGTATTGGTGCCAGCTGTGCAAAATGGAAAAAACCCCACCCTTGTTTTGTCTCATTCTGTGTCTGATTTCTTCCGGAGAGAAGCTCTTGTATTCAGTGAGCGCGTGGCCAGGCGGTTTGTCTGAAGGCCAGTTTTTGTTCTGGGTTGGCAGTATAGTATTTTTGTGAGCTTCCCCCCCGCTATCACTGCAGCTGCACCTGGCAAGAGGAAGCAACCCACAATCTAAAAAGCTCATCAGAACAATAATGTCTGCTTCTCTCTTGACAGGTTAATTAATTGCATGCCATTATATTTTGTGTGTGGTTTTGGATGGTTTTGATACTTTTCTTTCAAGTGCGTTTCCCAGTAGGGTTTGAAAAGGCTGGTGCATTGTCTGCCTGTCTGTCACTTCAGATGGCGCTTGATGCAGAAAGAAGAGATGGAGAGGAAAAGAAAGAGAGAGAGAGTATGTTGGGGTGTTACAGTTACAATATCTTACCCACTAGGAACTGGGATAAAATCATGGTTATGGCTGACTGGAAAACAAAAATTTTGTTTCATGAAATTTTGGGGGTTTGTAGTCTATTGCATAGCCCTTTGAAAGGCGAGGAAAGGTGGACTCCGCATCAGTCCAAGGCTGTAGTTTGGGGCACACATTGACTCCTTAGAGACTTTAACATGGTCTTTCACCTCCCCTGTGAGCGTCCTAAACCCCAGCTACTGGCTGTTTTGGTGGGAAACCTCTTTTGTGGGAGGGAGACAGGGGAGAGCAGAGATTAAATTCTCTCCTGGAGAGACTGGAATTCCTAATGAAAATTTTGCGAAGAGTTTTTCTGTGAATAACAGCAGCTTTTCACCTTTTGGATTGCATTATTTTAGAAATTAAAGTAGTAGCATGCAAATGATGTGCTAGAACTAAGGGAGTTGACTAGACATTATGATTTTTCAAACTGGAACATTTCCAGAGGTTGTATAACACCTCTTTATGTCCTCCCACCCAAAAATATATTGAGACTTACGGGATGAAGAAGTTTGACAGTTTTCAGTGTTCTTGGAAAATCCACTGCCACAGAAAGTTTTAAAAGACATAAGTGCCATATTCATGTATTAAGACTATCTTGGATAAACAGGGTAACATAGCAATGTCCACATTCAGCATAGAGGAAGATGTTATTAGAAATGTGTTATTCATATGCAAGTCTGTAGGTTTGGAGGGCATCTGTCACATGGCCCGAGACAGGAGCTTTGTCTCCACACAAGAATTTGCCAATGGAAGTGCCATGAACTATGCAGTCCTTCCAAATGCTCTCAGTAATGTGCGAATGTGCTGGAGTTGCTAATGGCTGTTATTGGGCGCCGCTTTTATGCACCGCTGTATGCGGTACCAGTGCAGAAAGTGTGCCCTGGTATCGAGGGTTCAGCTTCACATGAATGAAGCAGGTGCAAGTGGGCATATTTGGACCAGGAGAAAAAAACAAACCAAAGCACAACGGACTTTACCCGTAAACACCCTAACTTATAACTGGGTGTCATTCACTGTATAGGAATTTTTTATTTCATCTAACAGTGACAGAGAAATGAGAGGTCTGAAGGCCTGGGAAGCAACCAGCCTCCCTGAGGCATGTAGGAGACAGGGTATTTCTATCTGAACTTCAATGATTTTCATCTCCGTTGTGTACGAGGAAGCTAGAAATAGTCCTTTTTTTGGCACTGGGACATCTGGAGCAGTGTTGTGGCCGGGGAGCTGCCTGCCCTTGCCATGGTGAGATGGAATTGAGCTCAGGATCAGGAAGCACTAGAGGCACCTGGGATCCAAAATCCCAGCCCACACAGTACAGATGGTATCACGGATCATTCTGGAGTACTTGAGCTGGGTGGATGAAAAACATTCTGTACAGGTGAGTTTCTTTATTACTAATTTTAATTTAGCAAGTAACGTCTCTTTTCATTGTTTTCCTCTAGAGAAGAGGGGGACTGGATTTGCAGACAGTAGTCACTACCGCTGTTGTGAAATAAGATGACTGTAGTTTCTTGCAATGCTAAAAATCCCTTTATAGCAACATTCTTCCATTTGTTGAGTGGACATGCTGCTCTCAACCTTGGTACCTTGTGCGAGTCCTGCATCACGCTCAGCTGACACCAGTCACTCCCTGCCTCTTCCTAGGGACCAAACTCATAATTGCACTGAGAGACATGCACCAAAGGTGCCTGTTATAAAACTGCAGGTCAAACACAATGATGTATAAGCAATCTGTATTTGAACTGGAAATAGCATATATTATAAACATATTTATAAACATAGCATACATGGTAAACCCTGCTCATGAATGGTATTTTTTTGAGCTGTTCATATGTTGAGGGCAGGGGAAATATACCTGACTGGCTGGGATAACATTTACATTATAGCATATCCTTTACTAAAGGAAGAAACAGCCTTTTATTCCCAAAACAGAGCAGAAAGAAGACCTCTCTCTGCCATGTGCTGCAAACCAGAAAGAACCCTCTGGTGCATTTAAGTTTGCCTCTGTTTCCCCCAGTCTTCCAGGTTTGTCACATACAGTCTATTAATGTGTCTCTGCTCTTGCTTGGCAAAGTAATCCTGCACACTGCAAGTGATAACTTTATATTAGACTATTTTAGTGAGCATTATCTCTCTTAGTAGCTTCAGTCCAAAAACCACACCCCCAAAAAAACCCCACCCCACCAACCCCTATTTGAGTAAAGGTTGATATTTTAATGCAGTTATTATAATTCTGAACATCTTAAGGGACAGAGAGTCTTAACCGTTAACAATCGTTTGTGAGTAACAGTGTTTTTGTTAGGAATTAGGAGGCTGTAAAGAACACAGTTGCCACTAGCATCCTGCTAATTTTTTGGTTTTGTTTTCAGTTTCCCCAAGAGTTACCAGGGCAAATTTCATTAGACACCAGGGAAGTGGGCTTTCATTCAAATCCTGAAGAAACAAACCATCTGGAAAATTCGTGATGAAATAACTTATCTTCATATTCTACATCTCGAACTGCAGAATAGTAGGAGAAGAGTGAGTAGGTGAACTGATGAAAAAGAGCTGAAGAAACAAGGTGAAAATGAAGTCTGAGCCTGCCACTAGACTTCTCTGCTTGTATGCTGTTAAATAAAGTTGTTTTTCTTGGCATGCATCATTTTGTCAAGATGTTGTATGACTGTCAATGATATGTAAACAAAGAGAATTTATTACCCTTCAAATCAGGACTGCAAAGCCCTAAATAAAAAACACAGAGTTCCCCAAAGCCCATTTTGCTACTTCATAAACACTACCAGTGACCGACCTCTGCTGGTATGACACGTGCATATTTCAGCAGTAACTATACTTGTAATTCCATGTACAAGTAACCTGCTCCTTATTTAAGAGGAGCATGYGGACAGACGTAACCAGCCTTGAAAGGAATGTGCCAGCAGTAAATATCCCATGTAGACCTTAAACTGGAAATGGAAACTGCGAAATGTGCCTCCGTGCAGCATTGCGTGCCACTCCTTTTGCAGGTTACATTCACAAACAGTCTCTAGTGGGCATAGTCTGCCTGGTAGTGGCAGCAGTGGCAATTCATTCTCCCAGAGTTCCTACTCTGTGTAATCAGCAGCAAGATCTCAAGTCATGTCAAAGACCCCCTTCACTGCGTGATTTCCTGACTCTAGTCTTTACCACAAAAACTCTCTCTAGAGAATTGTGTTCCCTTCATGCAAAGTTTCCTCTGCATGCTACAAACATTGCCTTTCGTTGCTGTGAGGATCGTTGTAAAGATACCAACCCAAACTATAACCAGTGGAGAGTTATTTTCCTTCAGATAGATAGCCCCAAATCCTAGTTGCACGAAGAACTGTCCCAGCCAACTCAATGGCATGTTGACTCTGATGCATAAATGATATAAGTATTGATATTGCTGGCTGCTTTACTGCAGATGAATTTTAGCCATCCAGGACATCCAAATGTTTATACTAAGTTTATATTTCTTCCCACACCCCTTTGTGTGGAGAATTTAATCAAAAAGATCCTGGAATGGGTCCACTGTGTATATTCTACTATTGATTTTTCATAAGTAAGCTATTAATGTAAGTTAAAAAATAAATAAATGGGGGCTAGAATCACAAGGAAAGATATTTATTTTCTGAATAACTGTTAAAACTCTGAAAGAGACAAGAGTTGTCATAAAAAGCAAAAGTGCAGCAGACAGACAGTGGCTTTCCCCGGCAAGTTGGGAAGGCTGCTTCTGAAGCCTGCCGGATTGGGATGAATGCTCTTGTCCATCTCAGGACCTGGTTCTGAAGAAATATATGCTATGGTGAATTGACAGGTTTGACACAGGAATTCACTCCTCGGTTCTTCTAAGGTTACAAGGCAAGTCCCGTATGGTTCCCCTCAGCTGCTAGCAAGCTCTCTCTCATCAATAACAAGCTCTTGGATAAAGAAATCTTCAGCAGGATGATGGTCTGTGCACAACGTCGCTGGTATTTGTCATTGTGCTAATTAGTCCAGCCCTGAGTATAAGGATTAGTGTCAGTCCCTAGGGCAAACTGGTGATAAAGCTCTAAGAGAATGTTTAAGCTAAATAATGTTAGCAATGCAGATGCTATTAAATAATAGGAATACGTTTGAAATGGTGCTGTATGTGGCTTCCATGCTAGTGCTTGCAATGGCAATAGCTTAGAACATAATCTATGTATTAAATAAATGTGTAAATTGAATTTGGAAATATTCATGGGGACAGAGGGCTGGAGGAGCCTCTTGGGTCTTTGAGTCCAATTCTCTGTTATCACAGGCCCAGGGTCATATAATCCCTCTGATAAACTTGTGTAATCTTTTTCATATGCTTAAACATGCTTCTCCCAGGGTCTAGAGGAGGGACTTGAACTATCTTTCATCTCAGTTCAAGTGTCTGCTTTGAACAGGGCAGGAATGAAATCTGAACGTCACAGTTGTCTGAGTATTCTAATAATTGTCATACTGGTCGCTTTTCTCTTTCTTACGTTCCCTTTCTCAGTTCAATTGAACTGTCACTTCTGCATCCCTGGAGATGGGGGTAAATGGAATTTTAATGTATTAAAAACTGCAAGTAAGCTACATACAGTTTTTTACCTATCTTTAGGAAAACCTTCAACAAGATTCTGGGCAACTGGTTGACCAATGCAATTTTTTTGCACCAGAAAGATAGATCTGAAAAAAAAAAGTGTATGTATGAACTAGTGTTGTCTGGGGTGATGTGCTCAGTTCCTGAGAGTCCGGATAAGCCTAGCTGACTACTGTTGCAATGAATAATTCACTGTCTCTAAATTTAGCTTTGATCCATGTGATTGTGTTGTGAGCTTGAAACATACATACATCATGCACAGGAGCTTTAACAGCCTTACCCTTCCCCCTCTCATAAAAATGCCCTTCTGACCTCTAACTCTTCTCCAAGTGCATCACTCTCTCAGCTGTACCGGGGTTTAGGGTACAGAGTTCATCAATTTAGGTATTTCAAAGATTTTTTTGAAAATCTTAAAAGACTTTTCAGAGGCTCCTGTAAGATCATGGAGAAATTCCAAGGACACTGCCTTGTCTGGCCTAGGAAAAGGTTAAAGCTGAGGTACTGTTTTTATTTTATAGACCATCCAGTGATTTGACTATAGAAAGGCATAAATCTTCCTCTGAAGAGGAACTGTTTTAATTTTATTAGACAGTAGATTTCTTTAATTAAGGTCAGCATTTATCCTATGCTCCCTTCCACTTTCCTGGCATCTAGCTGATATGGGGGAGGAGGCCTTCAACCTCAAAGTGAGGCCAGGTTTGGAGGAAGAAATAATATCTTTCATTAGACCAGTAATTCAGTTGGAAAAAGCAGATGAGTTTGCAGGCACGTGTGCCCTTCAGATTGAAATAGTGTTGTCTGGGGTGATGTGCTCAGTTCCTGAGAGTCCGGATAAGCCTAGCTGACTACTGTTGCAATGAATAAGTCACAGAAACCACACAGGGAGAGTATACTGGCATAAAAATCTTGATGAGGTTGTGAGTGGAAGCAGAAAAGATACCTGAGAGTGGCTGGACCAGGAGACCATGGGGTGGTATCAGCGCTGGAGCAGAAGGAAGATGAAGTTGCTTTTGGAGATGGGAAACAGGAGGGTAGTTGTGATTTATGTCAGAGAAGAACGGCTTGAAGATCCTCCAGAAATGAGGGAGGTAGAAATATACAGAGATTGAGACTAGGAGGAAAACAGGGTTGGCTGAGCAAACAGCCTGGGACAAAGAGCCAGAGCATGTGAAGTGAAGGCTGAGGCTGGAGGAGGACCCTGGAAGAGGGGAGGTGCATCAGCTCTGGAGAGAGAGCTGCGTATGAAAATAAGGAGTGATCAGAGATACAGGACATGGATATACAAATAAGGTAAGAACAAGTTGCTCAGAAGAAGAGAGGAGGAAGGTCTGGGATCAAGCTGTAAACCTGAGGAGTAGAGCTGGGGTTGAGAAAGGGAGTGAAGGACAGGGAAGAGACAATACCAGGGCAGGGGTACAGTGGAGTCTGAAATGCAGAAAGGAGCAAGCTATGGACACATGGGGAAAAAAACCTGTACTCTCTAGAGGCTTTTCATGTCAGAACCAGAGAGCTTGAGACTGCTGAGTCTCGGCACTGTGTGCTCTACCATGAGTCAGTTAAACTACTCCTGTTGTTGGCTACCCTGCTAGTGCAAATGGCAGAGGAGTTTTGTCTACTGGATTGCAACTGTGACAGTTCCCATAAGAAGCCATAGGATGAAGTTTCTGGGTTCACCATTTGCTTTTACTAGATCTAGATTATTCCACAAAACCTGCTGCATTGGAAGCTCATCATTATGACTACCATACCAAGCAACTAAGATTTAGGCAATGCCATAGTCTAGGTAGCCTGTTCATTATGTTTTTGCTTTCCCATAACTAATTTGCAATCATGAGACAAGGGTACCAGTTAATATCAACTGTATTGTATTACTGTGGTGTAGGTATGAAAAATTAAACCAATGCTGCTTAATTAGTATAAGGAAGAAAGAGCTTCCAGTCAAAAGAGACCTCAGCTGTTTGAAGGCTCTGCATACACTTTTGAGTATCTTGGAAATGGCTTTGTCCCTTCAATTTTTAAGAAGTAGTTTGGTAATTTCTATTCCAGCACTTGCAGTAGAAGTCTTATTATGTTGTACAGGAAAGACACAGGCCTGGAAAATATTGTAAATAATTCCAGTATGTTTTGATTAGATTTGAGATGGCAAAAAAAGGTTATATGGTTTGGTTATAAGGCTTCTCTGGTGAAAGCTAAGATGGGCTGTATTACAAATCTTAATGGATGTCAAGCCTCAAAATCTTAACGTTTTCTGAATTCGCCCAAGTGTAATTTTAAATTAGGCCATCAGACTTGTTTTGAGTGAGAGAAAAAGTAGACATAAATGAGCCTGAGTGCTTAAGTGAGACAGAGATGATAGGGCTGAAAATGTTTCTGTAATTTTAATGGACATGAGATTTATGTACTAGGAAAACTACATTATAATAGAATTTTCATGAATTTGTCTTCTTAAGAATTTCTCTCTTTTCTCCATTTGTCTGCATGGGTGTGAAAGTCTATTAATAATAAATAGTATTATACTGAAGATTTTTTTTCCAGTTTTGACCCATTGAGCCAAATGAAACCTTTTCATGATAAATCAAGTGCAGAAAGAAAGATACTGCTTGTGTAGTATTTCAAGTTGCCAGGTCCTAGAGCCTAATCTCTGCTGTAATGGTGTGAACAGCGGGTAGTCTAGGGAAGGGAAACAAAGCATACAGAGAAGCTAATTTGACTCAGCATGTAAATTTGGGATTGGCTGAAATGGGTCCTTCAAAATCTGCCTTCTTCAGCCCGTCAGAGAATTTTAACTTCTTTTTGGAAGATGCTCTTTTAGTAATAAGAAGCCTCTGAATGTCTGATACCAGACCCAGAATATGGACTGAGGATTCCTCTTTTTCTCACCTTTGCCTTGACTCCAGGAAGAACATCCATTGCATTTTTGCGGCTGCTAGAAATATTTTGCCTGTTTGAGTGCATAGATTTATAGCAATGTTTAAAGAATGAGTGGCAGTGGTTTGCTTATCAGGCCGCGTAACCATGCAGACCTTTTCCATAAAGCAAGGTCAAAGTGAGCCTTGCTGATGCCTTTTTAAAAAATGATTGCTAGAATATAAATGCCAAGTCTAGTTAAAAAAATCCACACAGCTGGCTGTAAAACCTAAAACATTGCTGCGATAGTCACAGCTCAGAAAGATCACAAGTGAAACACGCTTGATAAATTCAAGTGGATGGGAAAAGGAAGCTTCTGGAGGCAGCATAATTGCTTTTCAAGCAGTTCTGCTGAGTCTTCAGGAGGAAAAAGCAGGCAGTGGGGTATATGTTGTGTGTCGGTGTGACATGTTTGACTTAGCTGCTCAATGGAACAACAAAGTCAGATGATTTTGATTTGCCTAGTGGGAAATGGCACTGGTCATTTAGGAAATTAGTAATTTTCTTGGACGTGAGGCAACCAGGGAYGGAGTGCAAGGGAATGTCCTGGGCAGCAGATCAGTCCTGTCCCGGGGACTCCCACTGCRTGAAGTGTGGCCCCGCCACTGAAATGCATTGTCACATCTTCTTTCCAGTTGCTCAGCAGAGAAAAAGTTTTCCATGCTGAGCAGCAGAACTTGTGTCTGTATCAGGTTAGGTTTGTAAATCAGTTTTGAATCATTTGGGAATATATATATCACTTAAATGCAATTAAAATACAGCATAATTTGTAACTCTGGTTTTCTTTATGACCTGCTTTAAAATGTAGATGTGCCCAGGATTTGTTGAGTCAGATGTATCTGGGTCAAACTGGTGTCAGACTGCTGATTTACCTGACAGCTGAGTTAGAGTGACTTAATTGTGAACCTGGAGAAAAGAGGCATTCGTAACCTTTTTATTTGTGCTCCAGCTGGTAATGAAAGACAATTGCTTTGTAAAACTRTAACAAATGGGAAAACAATGAGCATGCAAGAGAACATTTGTGTTCGCACTACTGCGTACAGATGGTAGCCAGCCTGAGCTGTAAATACTCCCGCACTATAAATCTATGCATAGCATATTACTTATAGGCTGTTCTTAAACAGTGTATCAATAAAAGTGTGTTGATATATAGATTTTTTCATTCAAATATGACTATGCGTAGAATTGTAGCAGTGGAATGTTAACCGTTAAATTGAATGCCAAATAATGTTAGCAGGAGAGAGTACAAATGAGGAAGAACTGTACTGGGGATTTGAAAAGAGTAGGCTTATCTTTCACAGGATGAAAACGAAAATATTGGCAAGAGCTCTACCAACTGTGGCTTGATGYTGGTTGAGAAATTATAATGGCCAGAGTTTCCCAATTAGGATGCTAAGGTTGGGCTGTTAAATCTTTATGTAGACATTTAAAAAACAGTTTAATGCTAACATTCCATCTTATCCCCCAGAAGGAGGATGAGTTACAGATTTTKAGAGACATTAAATTGGCCTTAGTGCCTGATACTTCATGTATCATGTTTTTGGTTTTGCCTTGAAGATTTATTTAAAATGCTGTGTCTGTATCCGTTCCTTAATCTTTGGAGAGTGATAACATGAGAGATTATGATTTATGAGTGATGAAGCAAACTGATAGTATATTTGCCTTGAGTTTATATTTTAAATGCCAGTAGTTTGGTTAGTAGCTGCTGATGGTATTTGATTTCTTATCAGTATACCCAGATGCAATGTACTGAAAATGCATCACACCGTAAAAACATATGTGACTTTTCCTTTTTTTTTTTTKYATGAAATGATAATTTTCCAAGGGGAGCTTATAGCTAAGGAAGAATAGCAACTTTGAGAAATAGAGTCGTGAAGAGACAGATGATCTGTTTGGTGAGATATTTGGGTTTGTGTAAAATGAACGTTAATATTTAAATTTCACTGCACAGAACATTAAACCATACAGAGCGGTAAGGTCATCACAAGAGCTCATTCTGAAATCACATTATGATTTTAGCAGTCTCCTGATAGCCAGATGAAATTAAACACAGGGAAAAAGTCTATCGTGTTAAAATCAGAAATGAGGGCAATCTGTCAAATCTAAACCCAGAGATAACTCTCTTTAAAGCTGGAAATGGTATCTAATTCTGTGTTTTCACTCCAATGTTAGTTGCTACTCATTAGAGTGAAGCATGCCATGTACTTTACAAATGCAGTTTCTTTTTCTGCTTAAGTAACATCCATAATCGAGTCGTATGTTCACTGAACACCCAAATCCCTCAAATTTATTGCAATTTTTATGGGATTTTTTTTTTTTTTAAGACTTYGGTTTTATATGACTAAGCAGCTATAAAACTAGATTAAAAAATCAGCATTGCAAGTTAGTTGTGACTGATTGGAAACAGTACGTGACATTGGCTTTGTTCCTGTTTGACTGGGTCTCACTCCTACARAACTAGGGGGATTCCACAAAGTAACTGGGGGTTTGAATTCCTGGAAGAATAAAAAAGGCTTGTGGATAATATTACAGGGCAAATATATGGAAGATTTACAAGAAGAAAGACTTTTCTTTCCTGAACCTTGAGAGAAAAAAAAGTCAGTATCAGATTATAGTGTTTATCATGGGAATACTTAGTTTTGGTATAACCACTTATAACTGTCTTATTCTCAGAAATAGTGTTGATCAATRAGTCTTAAAGTACATATGAAGAAAAATTGTAAAATACAGTTTTGTAATGAATATATCTGACTAAATTTTTGCAGTCTATGAGATTGGATGCGTTTCATGCATAGATAAGCTTATTTCTTGTGGTCAGAGGGTTAGTAGGAGGAAGAAACTGAATCAGTTATTTTTTCAAATAATTTGTATCATATTCTGAACTATGAAAAGATGAGGCTTAAACTAACAGATGTGAACAGATGTCACTGGAAATAATTTGTAAATCTCCAAAGTATGGAAATTTATTTTTGATTTTTCAAAATGAGTATGATATTAAAAAAAAATACTGCTTTCCTTTTAAGTATTTTGTTATCCAACAGAAAAGTTACTCTGTTTTGAGGGTTCTGTTTAGCATGAATGATCTGGTGGGAAAGCAAAGAACTCATGACTGTGGAAACTCCTCCGCTCTTGTTTTGGTCAGGAAAAGTTAAGTCGTTCAGTAAACTCTTACCTTTTGTAATGAAAGCAGGATTTTGGTTTCAATAGTGAGCAAGCCATCAAAGTTGGTTTCTTTAAGAAATAAAACACAATCCCTTTTCTGTGATGGTCTCCCTGTAGTTGTATTTTCAGTCTACTAAGTGTGGTGGGGACGATTATTGTTTTTTTAAAATTGTTTTAAATTCCAGCAACATGCATGTATCAAGTTTCATAATGTGTCTGTGAAGATATTTATTTAAAGCAACAGTGTCATCTTTTTTCTTTAAAGGCAATTCTGTAACTGCATTAGAGAATGTTAAATGTTGTATTTCCAAGGGCTTATTAAATATTCAGTAGTTTTCTTTTTCTGTAGTCAAGTGTGTCAAGGGCAAGCCTTCTCAGTCCTGGAATGAAACTCAAATGAACTAACCGAACCTTAAAAGCTGCTATTGAATACTCACGTTAGAAAATATACATTACACAGTGAGGGGAGTTGAAGGAGGAGGTGTTGAGATCCAACCCCAGAACAAGCTGTAGTCAACAAGTTGTTGACTCTTTCTGGGAAAATACTGAAATATTGTGAGAGATTTTATTCAAAACTTAACTGTGAAACAAGAAGGGTGACTGTGACTACCAACAATTAACTGTGCATTAACCTCATCACTGACTATGACCTGTCCATCTTGGAATACTAAATAATGTGTAGAAATAGCCTGTTTTAAGGGTGCGGGAGGGACAGACAAAGCGTATCTTGAATATGGAGTAGTATGAGTCTGACTTTATGAATATGAATAACATACCTGAGTGTGAGGATCAATTTCTAGCTCTGTTGCTGTTTTATTTGGGCTGTGTCTAAGCTGATAAACCGTAGAATGACTGAAGTCAGGCCCTGGCTCCATCACAGGACAACGACAAGTTGTGCAACCAGTCCCATGTCTGGGTTTGCGTTGGAAAGGAGACTTGGGCAGTTGGGTTAGATGTGAGCCACAGCATCCTCTGACCAGGTGCCTTTTCCTACTGTGAAATCCAGACATGGTCTACGAGACTGTTGTCAGGTCATTTGCAGCCACAATTTTTAAAGTGACCTTAATTTCTTCAAGGCACTTTAGGAGCTATGTGCAAGGTAAAACATGACATTGGACGCACAGAAGTTCTGATAATCCACAGACCGCTCAATTTGCAGTGCTAGAATTTGTTGTCATTTTTGAAATTGCTTTAAACTCTGAGCAACTCAGTTCCCCATGGGACACTGAATCCAAAATAGGAATCATAAAGTTTTCTACTTCCAACAAGTTATCTGCAGGCATCTGACACTCACTTTAGATTTATGTGCTTCATTAAAAATCAAGTTGTAGATGATTAATCCACTTACTGTGAACATAGTAGGACTCGGCAACAGAGCTTGGCTGGTGATCTCATCAACTAGAGAAGCTGGGAGCTGGAATCTGTACCAACGTTGTCTGAAATGTGATGCTGACACACATGAACAAAATTGGGTGCACACTGCCTTCAAAATGTGAGCAGAGGGAATCAGCAGCCTCCTGAGAGCTTTAACTACTTAATGAGGAACGTTCTGCATGCTGTGTATTACATACGGAACATTTTTGTAACTTTTAACTGCTCTCTTCTGGCAAAAATGGACTGAACTTTTTATTAATTTAATTTGTATTAATTTCAATTTTGAAAAAGGCTGGTTTGGTGGCCCTGGAGTGTCTGTAMAACCATTCTCTCACTTAGAAAAGTGTCCCTCAGGGGAAAAAAAGAAAACCTAAATGAAGAAAGATAATTTTATCCCATCCATTGAAACAAACAAGAAACAACTATTTTTTAAAAACTTTTGAGAAATGAGAAAAGGATCCTGATTATTTGGATCTTATTTAAAAATTTTTCTTCAACTTTTTTTCCAAAGAGTTTCAAGCCATGTGCTTGGGCCACAATCTTTGGTTTAAAAAAGGGGGTCGATGAAGCTGTTTTGCTGTATACCAAGGCTGAATTTGTCTTGCAGCTAGTCAAAACCTAGGTTTTCAGAACTTTTCACAGTGAAAGGTTGCTAATAATTCAAACAAAAAATTGTCTCTTGCTGTGACCTTTCTGAAATGATGATCAGGCTAACTCCTTTTAGATTTGTGTGCTTCATAAAAAAAAAACCCAAAAAGTTTTGTGTGGTACCCCAATTATTGTGGACATTAGCAGGACTGAGGAATAGAACTTGGTTGGTCCCATCCACCAGAGAATCTGGGAGTTTGGATCTGTACTGACTTTGTCTGAAATGTGGTGCTTGCCAACATGAACAAAAATGGATGTGTTTTTAGAGGCTCATTACCTTCAAAATGAGAGAACATGGAATTAGGTTGAAGCAGAAGGAAAGCATAAAGTGAGGATAGCACATAACTTAAATTTCATTTCTATCATTACAACTGTTTGTGAAAAACATGCTAGAGTCTTTTCAACACATTGCCTAGTATTATGTAATATAATACTAAGGAAATATCTTTGTTAATGTAAAGTAAATCCCTAARCATTTTTCTTTGACTGATAAAATGTTCCTTCTTGCATTGGCCATTGCATTCTCTTCTTGCATGTTCTCTGAACCCTCCGACTATTGCAATAACATTGTAGGTCTTCTTGTGTATCAGGTTTCATCGTGCTAGGTGCTGTGCAAGCTCTGTCCAGAATGTCCTGATGCAAGGAGTTTACAGTTTAAAACAAAACACAACACGAGATAAAAGGAATGAGTGTCTTTGCTGAAAATCAGTGATATATATGCTATTGTGTGCATGGCGAAATGTGTACATCTCGTTGTTTTACATTGCTATGAATGGAAATTGCGGGATTATCAAGAAATCTATCACCAGATTAATAGTTTTTTCTTGCGTTTGTTTGTTCTAACCTCTGAAAGATGATTGCCTTTAGGACAACAGACTAGGATACTCAGCGGATTTTGGAAATGACTGAATGTCTTTTTCCTTTAGGGATAATGAAGCGCCGTTGAATGTAGGTGCACAGTTAAAAATTTTGATCTGCTTTGCCAAGTGCTGAGTGCCAAGTACACAGTGGCCTTTCACAGTGTCAATGTTGAGCAAAACAGTAATAAATAACTTGTCAGGCAGTTCTACCTGTAGTTAATCCCTTAGTATTTGGCATTTTTTTAGAAAGGATCTGAACCAGAATGGACTCTTTTTCTGAAATGCAGACCAGAAACAGGTGCTAATTATTTACCTACTATTAGATTCAGTGCACTGTTGAATGCACAGTTAATTGTTATTATATCTGAGTTGGTAAATTTTAGTTTGGCTAGGTTGAATGTAATTTTCTGTTCTTATCAGACAAAAAATGTTCACAGTTGTCTGAAATCACCAAAGTGTTGCTGCTAAAGAGGTTGCCCAATATTTTATCTATTAAAAGTTCCCACCCAGATTGCAAACTACAGTGCTGAYTTAGCTTCAGTGATCCTCAACCTCCACAGATTTGTTTGCTTCTTCCGTCCTTCACTGTGTAGAAAGATGCTGGAGGATGCTCTAGGAGCCTCCCAAGGGTCATTCTTAGCCCACCGGTGGCTTAGAGTCTGACAAATTCTCTATCCATGTTATGGAAAGGTTTTGCAAAGATCTGCTGAGATTAATTCACTTACTTAGGTTATATAAATCTGCTTGTATTTGCTGACTCTAGTTGTCTCACAAAAGATTGAGGCTTTTTTGTGTATATTGGTGTCAGGTGCCAGGAATAAATGAGCTATGAATGTGCAGCAATGTTGTAGTTGTGCTGGTTTTGGCTGGGGTAGAGTTAATTTTCTTCAGAGCAGCTAGTATGGGGCTATGTTTTGGATTTGTGCTGAAAACAGTGTTGATATCACAGGGATGTTTTAGTTACTGCTGAGCAGTGCTCACACAGAGTCAAGGCCTTTTCTGCTTCTCACCCCACCCCACCAGCAAGTAGGCTGGGGGTGCACAAGAAGTTGGGAGGAGACACAGCTGGGACAGCTGACCCCAACTGACCAAAGGGATATTCCATACCATGTGACGTCATGCTCAGCATATAAAGCTGGGGGAAGAAGAAGGAAGAGGGAGACATTCGGAGTGATGGCATTTGCCTTCCCAAATAACCGTTATGCGTGAAGGAGCCCTGCTTTCCTGGAGATGGCTGAACACCTGCCTGCCGATGGGAAGTAGTGAATGAATTCCTTCTTTTGCTTTGCTTGCACGTGTGGCTTTTGCTTTCCCTATTGAACCATCTTTACCTCAATCCATGAGTTTTCTCACTTTTACTTTTCTGATTCTCTCCTCCATCCCACTGAGGGGCAGTGAGTGAGCGGCTGTGTGGTGCTGAGTTGCCGGCTGGGGTTAAACCACGACAGTAGTTAAGGCAAAGGCAGAAAAGCCTGCTCGGTAAAAATCAGCCAGACAGTGTAAGATTGTTTGCTTAGCTCGTGACTAGAAATTCAGACTGGATGATAAGTGTTCAGTTCAGTCCCTGAGTCAGTCCTTTCTGAAAGATAACAGATTTAGATTGTTTGTAATTGAGGGGCTTGGTGTAATAACTTTGTTTCATTGATTGAGGAAAGGAAGCCATAAACAAGCTGCAAATCTCTGATATAGGTAGATATATGGGTTTTTTTGATAGATAGATGTATCTTGTGAGTCTGAATATAATAAATTTGCCAGGCCTGCATTGCAAATTTAAACTTGTTTCTCAGAATAAAAACAATTCTCTCTACTGGTTGTAGAGACAACATATTGTTGTCTAACTAATGTTCTGTGTTAGAAAAATGCAACCACTCAGTATTGTGCCAGCCCAAATGAACTCCTGTGGCACACAATACTAAATCTGAGTGCTAATACTAAATTTGGTGATTGATACCCGAAGTRCACAAAATCAGTTTTGCCTCAATGTTGCAGTCTGGATTAAAGTGACATAACAGAGGCATTCTTGCTTATGGCTGCTGTTCTGTCTCCCTTGTAACTAGATTTTTTCAATGAGATTCAAGATTTTGGTGTGGTAACATACCAGCATCCTGCTGCCACATTTTCTCTTGCCTGTACCACTGGAACCCGGACTGTAAGCTGCCCTTTCCAGTAGGGTGGTAGTAGAGAATATGATATTTTTTTCTACTTGCTGGGCTTCTTTAAGGTACTCGGTTTCATGTTGAGAATTAACGGATTAAAAGAGTGATACCCCGAGTGATTTGTAAGTAGTATTAAGGGAAACACAAAATACATTGTTTATTTACTAAAATAAATAATGTTAAAAAGGGTGAAGAGCCTGCCTCAAGCTCTGAGATCCCTATCATATATTTTTGTTTTACTAGCAAGTAACAGTTTAAAATTATAAAAATCCAAAGCCAAAAGAGTTAGACATTTGCTGCCATTTTGAAAGAAATGTGTTTCTTGATATTACACCATGGTAAAATTTAAAGCTGCTAGATATGTGAGGAAGCACATAGGCACTAGATATTTTCAAAAACCTGTTTAGGCATCTTTTTGTCTCTTTGGGTCGCTAACACCTTCGAAAATCTTCAAATCTTCAGAGAGTTTTTTCCAGGATAATACTGGCTATAAAATGTCTGTCAGGCTGAAAATCCAAAGTAAMAAACACATTGAGAACGTGTTATAAATCCTGGCTCAGGGAGGGATTTAAACACTTCATCTATTCATGTACCACACCATTGCTGTTGGAGTGCTAACATGGTGGTAATGTATTGTCACTTAAAAGAAGTTAACTATTGTAGCAAAGGAACAACTACCCTCAAAACACCTTTTCATTTGGCACGTTTTACTGGGTGTAAGAAAGTTTATCTCCCCCTCCAGCTGTTTGACTCAGTGTTAATTTTTATGAGATCCTGTCCTGGACGTTCTCTTTTCTTCAATGCTTGACTGTGATGACTGAGTTGAATATCAGGCAGTAAATGTTTTTTAAGTATATAACAATCCTCTGTGAGGGCTGTCTCCAGGTTATTTAACTGTATTTTATCTATTCATGTGCCTCTACTAGAACTGAATTTGTATTTCCCTATTTGTTCAGATTGTCCTGGATTTGTAACTTTGATAGCAGGATTGTGGATCCTGACACACTGGCAAAGCTCTGCCACAGCAGTGAGAGAGGTTCTGCTAGGTTTACTTTTAGTCCTGCCTAAGAGTATGAGTGATGGATGACTGCGAACATAACAGGCTGTGCAACCAACTCTATCTGTAACACAGAAGGCATTTTCCATCAGTAAATATCCTGTGTTTGTGAATCAKTGAAAATCCAAAGGAAACCCGGTGTTTGGATCTATTCCTAGGACGCTCTGAGGTGCCCTTCAGGCCGGGTGTGAATTCCTGAACCATAATCTCAAGACCATTAGGGTTAGCCTCATTTTGCACTATGTGACAGGTGAACAGCCTCAAATCTTGCTGTGGTTGGTGTGTATGATGGGGGCTGTTTGTAAGGTACCTTGACAACTGAATGGAATTCAGATGATCTAGCACAGATTAAAGATTTGTTGCCACTTTCTGAATGAGTTGCAGCCTGTCATGGTGTCCATCACCAAGACTTTTCCTGCTCCCAGACTCCTGACCTACGTGTGAGAGCTGTCTGATGCTCTCCTTTGGCCTAGATGCAAAGTTTTATGCATGCAAATTTTTGAATCATTTGGGGATGAATCAGTAAAAGATTTATAATGATCACAGACATTGTTAGTATTAATGTGAAGAGCTGTGTGGTTCTGATGTCTCTTTTCCCTCTTTTTGTTTCAGTTCATCGCCTTTGCCTCTTTATTCTTCATCCTAGTTTCAATCACAACCTTTTGCCTGGAAACGCATGAGGCTTTCAATACTATTATAAACAAAACTGAGCAGGTCGTCAATGGGACAGAAACTGTGCTACAGTATGAAATTGAGACAGATCCTGCCCTGACGTACGTGGAAGGAGTCTGTGTGGTATGGTTTACATTTGAATTTTTAGTACGTGTTGTTTTTTCCCCCAACAAACTTGAATTCATCAAAAACCTCTTGAATATCATTGACTTTGTGGCCATCCTGCCCTTTTACCTAGAAGTAGGCCTAAGTGGGCTCTCCTCCAAAGCTGCTAAGGACGTGCTTGGTTTCCTCAGGGTGGTAAGGTTCGTGAGGATCCTGCGAATCTTCAAGCTCACCCGGCACTTTGTGGGCCTCAGGGTGCTGGGCCACACTCTGCGAGCCAGCACCAACGAATTTTTGCTGCTGATAATATTCCTGGCACTCGGTGTTTTGATATTTGCCACCATGATCTACTACGCAGAGCGGGTGGGAGCCCAGCCTAATGATCCATCAGCGAGTGAGCACACACAGTTCAAAAATATCCCTATTGGCTTCTGGTGGGCTGTAGTCACCATGACCACCCTGGGATACGGGGATATGTATCCACGGACTTGGTCAGGTATGCTGGTGGGAGCCCTGTGTGCGCTGGCAGGGGTGCTCACCATAGCCATGCCCGTGCCTGTGATAGTTAACAATTTTGGGATGTACTACTCCCTGGCCATGGCAAAGCAGAAACTGCCGAGGAAGCGGAAGAAGCACATCCCTCCTGCTCCTCAAGCCAGCTCGCCCACCTTCTGCAAGACAGACTTGAACATGGCCTGCAATAGCACACAGGGTGACATCTGCCTGGGCAAGGACAACCAGCTGATGGAGCACAACAGATCATCAGGTAGGACCCCACTGGAAATGCATGTCCTCTGAAAACACTTTATAGACCAATATGTTTGGTAGGGGTCAGAAAGCAGCCAGTCTTTCTGCCAGGAGAAGACATAGCTCCCACCCTTCTCCCCTCCAGTGTTTGCGTGTGTCAGTCTCATAGAGGACAAAATAGGTATAGCGATGTTCCCAAACCTCTATGTAGCTGGTCTATACAGTTTTGCTTGCTCTGTTGAGAATGCTTTCCTGCTGATGATATCAACCTTTTCTTTTGCCTGTTGTTTGTTGCGTCGTATGGATGTTTCTTGTTTTTCTGCATGACTGTGACTATTTGAGCAGCCACCGTGTCCCACCCTGTTGGACTCCATGGTGTTTTGCCTCAGTGTCTGTCTCTTGTGTCAGCTTTGCCTGTGCCACATCGTGGCCTGTTAAGCAAGATCCTACAAAGAAGCAGTCATTTAAAAGGAGCAGGTGCTTTACATCAAAAGCCCAGCACTCAAAGGAAATAAGAAGAAATTCTCTTTCTAGCTTTCTTTCCATTTGGCATTCTGCTTCCCTGGCTAGAAGAACCTCCTTCGTCTGTGTTAGATGCGACATTGCATGATATTTACTATTAATTGAATGATAATAGCATAGCTGATGTAAAGTTTGTCAAGAAAAATGAAAATGACAGCCCCTAGCAACCTCATCATTATTAGTGTTGATTTTTATGATTTATATTACCTTATTTGTTAGAGTTCCAAATGATGGATAAGGAGTATTTTGTGCCAATCGCTGTGAAAATGCGTATCAAATGACAGCCTCTGCCCCTCGAAGCCACTGCCCCATATTCCATATCTCTTCAAATTAAAGAGTCAATTTTATCTCTCAGTATAATTAAAACAAATTTTTTAACAGCAAGGATTTTTTTGTTTGTTTCTTGAATGTATTTATTCTTAAGTCAAGCACAATCTGATTACAAAGCTCACATACCAGTCATTAGACTCCTGTTAGAAAGCTGCTAAAGAATAATAAGAGCAAAACCACCCATGACTGGTGTCATTCAGTAATTGAAATTTATTTTTTAAAAAGAAGAGTCTGGAAAATCGGTCTCTGAACAATATCTGTCTTTGGTCTGTTGCTCTGTTACTGAATAGCATTTATGTTCAAAGAAGCTCAGTTTCAGTCTCCGAGTGAGTGTTCACAGACAAAGTTAAAACAGCTCTTTGAACATCCTAAATATATTTAAGAGGATGGAAACCCTTGAAAGGACTCACACTGAGGGTGGAATATAGTTAGTTTTACAGTGCTTTGACTGATACCCACTTTCAGACAACGTCTTTAAAGTGTTAATGATAACAACTTTTTCATGCCATCAGGTCCTACTAAAGGTATTCTAGAATGGAGGTGGCTCAGTGTGATCAGAGCAAAGAGACACTTTTCCTTGTCTGTAGCTTTATTTACAAGGTGTTATAATCCTTGAAGTTAGAGAGAAAGGAGCCATTTTAAAGTGTTAACTTTCTCTTCAGTAGTGCCACCGCTCACATCGTGCACTGTAGCTTTATTTCTGGTAGAGAGTGCTATTAGAGTCACTAAGAATTCTGTGCAAAACTTCAAGGCTGAATATAGCCCTTTGCATTATCAGTTCAGAAAAACACTTGCCCAGGTTTAAATGCAAAGGTAAAGCTGAAGTCAATAAAATGCCATTATCTGTTATGTGCTGTACTGAGCAGAGATTTTTTTCTTGAAGTGTGGCCTGAATCAGAAATAGTAGATAATTTTGAAAAAGAGTCCTTTGGGAGTGCCAAATCAGGAGAGGTAAGAGTTTCACTGTTTGACAAAATAAACTACAGAGACCAAAGACAGCATTTAATGTTGGGTATTTATGATGACAAGCAGTGCAAGTGTGATAAGTATAGAAATGAAAGCTAAGTTTGTTATTAAACAGGTTTTAGTGCCAAATGTTGAAAATTTAACCCTCCTGGGGGAGGAGTTGTCTTTAAAATACGCTAAACAACATATTTAAGCAAAAATGACTAACGTGACCTCTTGTTTAGCAAAAAGGATAGCCAAAATAGTAAATACATGTTTGAAATATCCAAGGCTGACTGTACTCTGAAAAGTTACAGTCCATAATAGGCAACTAACCGAGCCTTGATTTGATTATTTCTTATTTCATGTTAGTTTAGTATAACTTTATATGAGATTTAAAATAAGAAAAGGAAAGTCAAAAGATCATTTGTTCTTGAATAAAAAATATACTTTTTGCCATTTTGTACTGATTAATGGTGAATTGCAATCTTGTTTTCTTCTAATGATTTACCTTATAACTATTTTTTGAGTGATGGGAATATCCGGCATTCAGCATAAGCTCTTTGTGATGTCTCATTTCCTCATTCATTATTGTCTGTAAATGGGCATGGTGCTTTAACCAGTGTTATCAGGTGAAGACAGTGCAGGAAGTGAGCAGCCACTCTCACCTGGTGAAAGGCTCCCTCCCATCAGACGCTCTAGTACAAGAGACAAAAACAGAAGAGGGGGAACATGTTTCCTACTGACGACAGGTGATTACACGTGTGCTACTGATGGAGGGATCAGGAAAGGTATGGACTTCTTTCATTAGATCATAAAAGGTTACTCAGCAATGTGCTTGTGAAAAGCAATCTTAGAGTAAAATGATGTGCACAATGCTCTCAGAGGAAAGACTGTACTCACAATGTATCTTTTTTCTTTATTCCTAGTCATTCTTTTCCTGCTTTCCTTTTAGAAACACTCATCTCCTTTAGTCTTCACAAAATGTGCTTGATGTTGGATGCTCATTTCACTTGTGTCTTCATTTGTCTGTTATCTTTAATGGAAAAGCCTGCAATTCAGACCTTGRTCATTCAGCCACTCATCACTCAATACCATTTGTCATTCTAAAAGACAAATTAATTAATTAATAACTTTGGTCTGCCCTTAATAACTTAGTAAAGATTACAGCTGAATAAATTACACTTAAAAGGTTGAAATTTCAGAAGTAAGCAACGGTTTTGTTCTGAACACAACGAAGCATATCATATGAGATGCTATTTAGATTTCTTTCAAAGAAAAGTTTGAGTTTATAATGCCACAAAGTGTTTCCTCTTTGTAATATACCACTGATGCTAAAAGGTGACTGTCTACCCCAATCAGAATTCAACTACAGTAAACAATGTTTGATCTTGCAAGGTGCTAAAAATGCCTTTCTAGTTACTCAGCCTCTTCAAATCTGATTACTCGCTGTTCAGTAGGATTGCGTTCCCCAGGCAGAGTTTGCAGAACCTTCTGTCGTTATATGTGTCACCCGTGTGACTGATGGTGTGGCTACCCCATCAGGCCACAGCTGGCTGTGGCTGCAAACCTAACCTCAGGGCATAGCCCCGAAATCAGCAATGCCAGTGGTAGTCTTGCTATTTCCTTAGATAAGAGTTGCTTTGGTTTCTTGGCAGATTGTATCATTCCAACTAGTTTCACGTTCCTGAGTGCTGATGTGCAGTTGTTCACCTCAGAGTTCATCTGCAGTAGCCGTGTGGCACTGGACAAACATTTTTGGCTGAGATTTTTCTGCCTTTTTTTTTTTTTTTTAACTTGCTTTGCGTACAGGAAATGTAGCTGTCCCAGCCAGCCATTGACCCTTAAGGAATTCTCTTGGGTTATTCTGTAAATGCTCTTTTTACATTTCAAAAGCATGAGCTCAGTAGGTTAAACCTGTGAAGGCAGATATGTGACCACAGTTCGTGTATGGTATTTGGAAAGAGTTTGATTGTCTCTATGCTCCTGCGTTTTACATATTCCTATACATAATGTTTAGATTAAATGGGACTTCATTGCAAACGTGTTTTTGCACAGATTTAGGATGCTTTCCACTGAGCGTATATCTTGCACTGTCTTCTCAACAACTAGGATTATTTAAAATATCTCTAATGGTAAGAGTCCAGTCTTTGAGGAGGTCAGGAACACCTGAATAAGGCAGATTGCCGTGGCATCTTGCAAGATAAGGTTCTTGACATCTTTTAGGAATGTTAGTATAAACATTTGAGTGCTGTTCACTTGGCAGTAACCATAATTAGAACAGATCAGAAATAATAAAAGGTTACCCACCAGCTGCTAAAGACATATTCATATAACAATAAAACATGTTTTATACTGGGACCACATGAACATTTTGATTTCAAAATCTAGATTCAAGAGAAAATTGTTTCATAGTTTTTACTATAAAAATGGGACTCGAGTTCAGAACTGACAGTTTCTCAATGAGAAATGTGCTCTTTGACTGGCTCTGATGATAACTTTAGTCTAGGCTGAAATGTTTTAGCCATTGGCTTTCAAGTTTATTGCATACAGAGTAGGGAAATTAGCTCATAAGCAGAAAACATCTTCAAGTAGCATCCAAATGGTTTTGAATACTTGAATTTAATTCACACATCAAGTCTCCTACTTTTCCATTTTATTTTTTCCCTTTCTTTCTTTTGGTACATCCTTCTTGTTTGGTTGGTTCCTTGGTTGGTTCTTGGTTGTGTTCAATGATCGTTTATTCTGAGCTTTTTTGCATTAACACTTTATCTCCATCTCTAAGATGATACTGATTCAGAGCTGATCCAGATCCCACTAAAATACCTGGAAAGTACCGATTTTGGTTCATGCCTCTATCTCTGTTCATCTTGTGTATCTGGTTTTCATTTTTTAGGAGTTCCTGTTTTCTTTATCATCTTTACCATCTCCCTCAATCAGTTCTTTGCTTTTATCATTAGAAAAGTAGCAGGAAAAATATTTWAAAAAAAATACTTTCCTAGTTTCTGTGTAAAAAAGCTACCTGATTATTTTGATTTTTTTTTTGGTAAGGTTTATGTTTACAGGGGAGGTTAAATATATTCACTAGCATTGTGCTTCCCCTCAATTCCCCTTTGAAACATGATTCTTTCTAATCTGTGTAAATACTGATAGAAACTCAGAAACTGGAGGCTGTTTCTGAAATGTATCAGAAGTCTGTGAAGCATCACAGCCTAGCCTGCCCTTGCAATCTGGAGATAACATTGCACAACGTTTTAGCAGACATGAGGTTATACATTTGCTTTAAGTATAGTTTTACAGTACGCAATTCTCAGTAGGTAAGAAATATGTTAATTGTTGTTAGGGGAGAACCTAAGATATGATTTTTCCTGAAGATGCTAACAACTGTCTGTTAACTGTCTGTTATCTGGAGAGCTGGAATTTGAGCCAGTAACTATTTCAATAAGAAAAAAAAATGTCTGATGACATCCTGTGTAATGTTTAGCTATATTGTCATTGACTTTTTATAGTTTCTGTGAGAAAAGTCTTAGTATTTCACTGTAAGCAATTTATACCTGAATGTCTTAACCTGACAAATGCTTAGATGCATACTTGTCTCCACGGAAATAGGTAATGCCGTTGAAATCAATGGGACTTCTCATGCTTGCAGTGAAGCATGTATCCATGTACTTGAGGAGCGAGGTCCTGTGCGGCTTCATCTTTGTTGTATTTCCTTGCTGATATCTCTCTCCAGACCGATGGGCTGATCCTTTTCTTCATAAGTGGGCTTATTCAGGTGCTATTGAAAATCCTTGAGTATGAAGATAGTGATGCAGTGAATAGCAATGCTTTTCCATCGTTTTACAGCATAGCCTCTACAAGGTGAAAACAATCTATATGTAGCAAAAAGTAGGTAGCTAGAGCTCACAGTGTATGTGAACAGAAATGTCTGCAAGTGCAATGTTCCCTCCAAATTGCGAAGCATTATGTCATTGCCTCATWTAATGATTAATTATTTGCTACTTGCTTATGTGGATTAATACCATTTATTTCATTTGAGTCAGCTGGAGAAGGAGCACAAATATGGTGTTTTAAATTTGCCAATCAGGAGGCATTTGCAAATATGTCAAACTCTGCTATCTTATTGTACTTTAATATTAGACACAAAGTCTTAGGATTAATATTTCTGAAGATGGAGCTTCTTTCCCATATTATCACTTAATCCTCTGCAGAAGTGATTTACACATACTGTATGCAATTTATCTGATTTTTGTTTTATTTATTTTTAAAGAAAAATCGTCCTTTATTAGAATTGGGTTTAGCAGAGATTATATAATTCTGACAGGTTTTATAGTCTGTCTTAATGGGTTTTTGATTATGCTTAGACAGATAGCTCACCCAGTAACCCTATTGGGATCCTTTATCTTGCACTCTGTGCAACCCTGCTGAAGCCAATAGAGTGGCATTGAGTGCAAGATGGGATGTGGAAGAGCAGGCCAGACCTCTTGTGTGATGGTCTGTTTAATTTTCTGGGAAAGAATAGCTGCATTAATTTGTAAATAATTTTATGTATTAACATCTTTTGGTAGTAATGTGTCTCAGCATTGAGTTCTTTTGCAGGCAGATTCTCTCTGAGTCCTAGATAGCTCCTTGGATTTCATTACATTGTATTGTTTTGTCTTTGTCTATTTTTTGGCTGAATTCAACTGATGTCTGTGCATTTTCTCATACAAGGCTATGAAAAATCTCGAAGCTTAAACAACATAGCTGGCTTGACAGGCAATGCTCTGCGACTGTCTCCAGTAACATCACCCTACAGCTCACCTTGTCCTCTAAGGCGCTCTCGGTCTCCCATCCCTTCCATCTTGTAAACCAGATGGCATCAATCGGCTACATAGTATTAATTCAAATACTGTTTACCACATATTGGAAATAAATGTAGCATTAACTATAGGCTCCACAAATATGGTATAACTCCTGCATGATATAACTGTCAGTAGTAAGAAATGCCACTTGGGTAGCTGAAGATTTTTATCTTGGCTTTTAAAGATTACCCAAGGTAGCGCTTCTCCTTTTATCTACTATATTGTCCTACTTTCCTGTGGCAATAAAAGGACAGTTAGTGGATGCCGTTGGCCAGTATATTCAATAAATAAGCATATTTTCAGGGAGATTTACTTAAAATAATGTGCTTCCAACTAATTATCCGTCACTCCATTGAACCTCCATTTCTTGTGACTCTAATCCATTCTGAAGATGTCTGGAATCGTGTCTTGGTTGCACACAATGTGACTTGGGTCTGCTCATTTGCATGGGCCATCCTGTCTCCATCACCTGACAAGCAGTGTTGCCGATCGCGGAGACCACAGAGGGCTCTGGATGTGTGTTCTCGCATTGTACCATCCTGCTGAAATGAAAGCACTGATAAACTGGTCTGCATGTGGGATTGTTTTTCTTTGTTTAACCTTTTCCTTTATTTTTTAACAATCTACTTGTTTATAAATGGCTTTATTTTGTGATTAACTTACTTCGGTACTGGATTGCTGTATCAGAGTTCTGAATGTCTCCGGTTGTTTGCACACAGATAACTGCAAAGAGGTTGTCATTACTGGTTACACGCAAGCAGAAGCCAGATCTCTTTCTTAATGGCTTGGGGAAGGCACAAAACATGCAAGAAAGGTAAACGCCATCCAGACTTGCAATTTTAAGCTAGCAAGTGCTGCTTGGTACTGTAGTCATTTCTCTACTCCAGGGTTCTTCAACATTTTCAGAGGCTGAGTACCAACTAAAATGGAGAAGATTATTGGGGGCTTTTTTGTACCACTGTAAGAGGGTAGTAGTTCTCAAGTCGGGTTTTTGGCCAGCCTTATACCTCTGGCTCATGAGCTTCAAAAATTTCTTCAGTCAATGTTTTTTGAGGTGCTTTGTCCTATATGTTGTTTGTCTGTCTGTTTTGCAACCTGTCTACTGTATTCTCCATCTGTCTCCATAAAGCACAGAGATACTGTTAAAATGCCCCCCTCTTTTAAGGTTAACTAAGAACATTTTTCTCCTTTTCTCTTTTTTTCATATGGACTATACTTATGTGTATAGATACAAATATATATATTTTTCAAGTGCAAGTTAGCATCATCTAGACTAACTCATGTGAGCACTCTGAAGATTTTTTCAGTGGGATTTAGTAGCGGCTTTACAGTACTGACCGGTTGCCTATTGCATCAATCTTCCTCCTAGCAACCAGCATTCATTACAGTTTTGAAACTGTATCTCCTCTAGTGGCTTTTTCATTCAATATTAACCTCTGTTTATGCAACAGGACAAATGCAATGGCAGATTTGATGTTCTGGGCTGGTGAGGAAAACTTACCCTAAACCGTAGARTTTTAAAACTATGTGGGGAAGACCGTAACAACCCAAATCTTAAGAGATCCTTGAGATTGTTGAATAATCCCTGATTGTCATGTTTTATTTTTTGTTAGGAAAAGAAATATAACTTACTGTTGACCATGTAACATGTTCTTCTGTATATAGCCTAGCCCAATAGCATGACCTGCATGTCAGAATTCTTGTACAATAATGTATTTAACAAAGTATACATTTCTGATATTTAGAGATGTACATTGATTTACTTTTGGTAAAATATTGTCAATAGAGAGATAATTGCAAACAGCTTTTAGCAAAGGAATTAATATAATATCTGGTGCTGCTGTTATATTAACTACAGTGTTGTACAGAATTTATCATGGATTTTTGACTGCTGAAAAAGGGACAATGGAATTTAGCCATACCAAGGACTGTACTGGAAAGAGACTGCTGCTGCTGAATGGGCCCTGATAAACAACCCACGCCTTGAGGAGGTCACTGAGACTTTACATGTGAAGTAGAGCTTGTTAAAGAAGATTAAAGACTGCTCATAATTACTGCTGCCAGAGGAAGGGGTGACTAGTCACTGTTGATGAGTCAGCTGTAAATAAAACATGTGTGCATGGAATATCAGTTTTTATCTATATCAAGGAAAGCTGAATTCAAGTCATCGTTGCTAAGGCTCCATGCAAAGACCCACACCCCTGTGTGTATTCTTCCTGGTTCCTGCAGTAAGTTGTGCTGTGGATCATACAAAGACACACACTTAATAATGATAGTGATGTAAACTACATCTGTCTTGACTTCTGTCATAATAATGGTATATTTTGCAAAGGTCACAAATATGAACAGAGTAGGTTTGCATAAGTCCTTGCTTTCTCAATTTGCCATGACCTATATTTGTATGAATTCTAGTGTACATGCCAAGTCTTAAGTTTACTTTTCACTTTGATAACAGAAATGTGACTGCAGACAAACATCACCGACTTTGTTCACAGCACACAGTCTTCTTTCATTGTTACCTCAAACTATAAGTATTATGAGAAATAAAATTCTGGCAGCAAGACTATTTTGGTTTTTTTTTTTTTTTTTTTTAATTCAAAGTGTTGCAAACCCAACATCAATAAGTATAAAAGATGTATTAAAATTATATCCTACAAATGTATATTTTACATAAAAGAGATATTCTTTGATCAGTTACTTTCTGTGATTTTTGTGGTGAGTGGATCTAGCCTATTCTATGTTTATGAGGCATTGTAGTGCTACGATGTGGTAATTATGTTCTCTCCATCCCATTCAGTGGGAAATTCTCCAGAATCTGTTTTGTCACCCTGGTGTCCCGATTGTAGGGACCTGTCCCAGTTGTGAAACTCTGTATCGTGGAACTTCTGTGAACATGTCAAGGTGCATGCACAATCCTGGTGGAAACCAGTGGAAATGTAATACCTGAATTGGAGAATAAAAGGCAAAAGACCTGGGGAGGAACTTGGAACATATCTTCTGAAGTGGCTCATGCGCTTTCTTTAGCTGTATCGGTCCCCTGCCTGCCACTGGCCATCCCAATTCTCAAACCAGTTTCCTGGGGTACATGAGGAGCTAATTCAAAAACTAGCATGAGCTGGCTTCTAAAACAATTTAAAATCTTCCTTCTTGTTAATGACCCCCCGCCTCCTGTGGAAGTTGTAATTGGGCTAGATATTATCAGACTCAAGGCAGTTTTATTGCATCCTGGTGTGAAGTCAACCTAAAAAGGAGGTGATAAATGGTTGCTTAAAACTCCTAATCCAATACTGTATTTGGGGCAACCAGTGAAATCCCAGAATACATGAGCAGAGTGTCTAAGGTGATAGGTGAGGGAGCTAGTACAGCTGTACATGTGAGCTGAGAGGCTGTTACCACAGTATTTTGGAAAAGGTACTGGAATGTAAGAAAGATTCCAGAAAGCAGGATCAAGAGGTGTTCAAGTTTTGGAAAATGTGTAATAGTGACATACCACGAAAGCTCTATGTGCTGAGTTTGCCCAAAGGTTAAAAGTTGTCTGTATTGTGACCTGTGAGCAGTACCCACATGAAGAAGAAGCATAGTGGTTAGCCAGAACAAGGCTCACAGCCAGCTGCAGTCATGCAGGTCTGATGTCTGCCCCCAAGCACCCAGAGAGGTGTCTGGCTTTCCTCAGTGCTACACCGGGATGGTGAGGAGCCCCAGATGGGATGCAGACAAGGTGGTGCATTGTGTTGGGCAAGACTGTAGAAAACACTGATGGCCAGATGGTGTCTGACATCTTCTACTGTCTCTGGATGGTAAGGCGCTTAAGCCTGGATGGCCCTCCACTGACACAGGACCTTGAGTCCAGAATATCCTGACTGTAGCTACTTATTTTTCCCCTAGAGAACCAAGCCCCTGTTTAAATGCTTTCTTTTAAAACACACCTGGAGGACAAGCTGATGGTGAGTCCGTTAACTATTCATGTATCTTGGGACTACAACCCAAATCTGACTGTTCTAAGAGGAAGAGTTGGCTTAACCACAAGCCCTCAAAGACTAGCCCCTTTCCGGTTCTTCCCCCGCTTCTGGGCCCAAGAAGGGGTGAAAGTGCATTTTCATGGGAGGTAGACCACCAAGGTTTAACTTTCTCAGACTGAGGAAGGCTTTGAACCTAGACTTCACTCTTCAGGGTAATGCAGTTCTTATGTCTCAGATACTATGTAAAGGATGGGCAGCACATTTACATTCACTTCCTCTTTTGGCCATCCTTTAAAAATAAGTAGGTACAATGATCTTTTGTAAAGGGGGTCCTCACAGTGTGATGTGCTCACGCAGAGCAGATCTATCCAAGCCCCCAGAGGCCTTCAGCCCTGCAGAAGCAAAACTACRCCTGGAGGAAGGAGTTTTGGGTCAAGCAGGAAGATGCTGTGTGAGTGTGGGTATCCCGGGGATCAAATACTCACCAAGAGGTGGTTGTGGGTATTTCTGGGCCTGCTTTAAGAGTCCAAAAACTTATTTAATCCTTGTATAAGTAAAACTTGAGGGTTAGAAGTCAAAACTAGATAAACATGCAATGAGCTTAGAAGCAATGCATCCATTAAGACAATTTAGCAAAGGCTGTTGCTTGTTCACCTTTTAAAGTTGTAAAGTCAAAATGTCAAAAATGAGCATCTTTTTGAAAGATAAACTAGTGCAACAGGTTGGTGCAGAGATCAAAAGCTGTAACATATTGTGGAGATGAGCAGATTATGGGACCTTCGGACTTTGAACACAGTTATTGTTCTGATGGGGCCTCATTCTGCACTAAGAAAACGTTGGTGTTCCAGCACATTTTGGGACACTGTATTACGAGTGTTACAGGTGTGTACTGTAAACTGGTGCCAGAACTGCTAAGAAGCATGCAGCTAACAATAATTAATATAAAGCTGTGTGGCAGGGGGCTTTTTCATGTGTGAAACAATTATTGTTCCTAAAAGTTCTCTTACAAAAGGTCTAGATTAAATTAAAACTGTTAAAAGAGAAGGAAATTTAAGGAAGCCTCTGTTCAGATGGGTTATTGAAAACTAGAGGGGGAAGGGACCAGTCGGACATGAGCAAACTTGCCAGCATATTTAATGTGAAGATATGAATTTTAAAAGTCATGAATGAATTAACTATATGAAAGAGGAGGGCATTTTATCATCAGAATAAATCATGCAGAAGTCAGATAAAAGAAATTGGAATGGAAAACTGCTACTAGAAAGAGAAAATGAATATATTAATATGTTGTATTACAAGCAGTGGCTTGAACGATTCCATAGTAGAGCCTTTGAATACTAACTGAGTGAGAAGAAATTATAAAAACCCCAAAGGTTTCTATCAGGTTAAAGTTATCAGAAATATCAATATTTTTATAATACATTATTTTCCCATTGGAAATATTTGTTATTTATTTAATTTCTAAAGAGACAAGTTATTTAAAAAATGGTGGTTTTTAAAGTTGAGAGTTAGCTCATGAGCAAATACTGAGATGTTAGTGTTGGGTGCTGGGTACCTAGCTGGTGTGCCATTACCAGCATTTCCCTCCTACTTAACTGAATACGCCGGGACATGTTGAAATTGCAGAGGTGTCTGATTCCTGGCCCCAGAGACGGGGATCTGTCACACGCCAGCTCTGCAGGAAAGCCGGGGTGCGCTTCAGCCAGGTGTGAGCGGTGCAGAGCTCCCGGCTCCGTGGCACAGCCTGCAGAAGCACCCTGAGCTGTAGTCTACATGCGGCTTCTCATTGCCTTCTGGCAAAATATGCATGCTTCCCCCACCCTCTGCAACCTCCTCCCCAAAACCCAGCCTTCTGTCGCTTGCATGTTTTTCTCATGAGCATGTTGATGAACAGCTGACAGATTTCAGATTCATACTTTCACAGCTTCACATTCACAGATGGCAATATTCTAGCATATTTAAAAAAAAGAAATTGGAGGTGGACACTTTTTGAATATTTGGCACCAAAATGTTATGCATTTCATTTAATATCTCCTGTATTATTTGCAGGTGGAAGACTGGAGATCAGTTTAAAACCAGGGCCACAGCTAGGCTATACTGAAACTTTCAGGATGTGTTCATTGTATATTCTGCATCTGGTGGTTAGAGCATCGCTGCATTTTACTATCACATGAAGCTCTCAGTTTTCTCCCCAAATGGAATTTGAAGATAAGATGCTAGTGCAAGTCAGAGAGTACTATTTTAAGTTAAATGTTTTCTCTATAGAATGGTTGTGACTCCTATAGGACTGTAAACAGGAATTGTAATATGAAGAAAAAGATATTGATTGGGAAATAGTGAGGCTGTAATAGATGGCTGTAATCCATCTTTGTCTTGCAGAATGGTACAGGCACCCTTTCTTTAAAACACAGAAAGCAGACGATTTCGTGTCGGCCTCCTCAGAGCAGCATTAGACCTGCATAAGATAATGAACCACCAAAAGAAGAAAGTGGAAGTTGTTTCCCTTGACCTTAACACAGCTTATTTGCAAAAGCAGCAAGACCAGACTTATTTAAGAAGCTTGGCCTTTGCAGTGAAACAATGCAAAACTCCATCAATCTGAAAAATAGTAAACCGTAGCCACGTTATCCTATTAGGCTGATGCTAAATATAGAATGGATTTTCAGTTTCTTACAGGGATTTCCTTGCTTTATGACTAAATGCAGCACCAGGGTTTTATGAAAATCTTATTTTCTTCATGCCTATGAATGTTGTTGGTACAATGCAGTGTTTGGCACTCTGAAAGTCTTAAAACAATGCCATTGTTTAGTAGTACTTTTTGCATTTTGCTGGCATGAAAAATCAGGTTTCTTCTGAACTGGAACACAGGAAAGGGGTGTAGAGGGAGCACTGAAGGACACGGTTTTCTTGAACTCTTACGGAATCTGCCACATATAACTGCGACCACACAGAAATAAAAATACGCAGCTTTCCCTATGTCAGTGTCTTGACATGGACTGTAACTTTTCCAGTCCTGAAGCTCCTCTTCTTAGTTTTGATTGGAAATCATGGCAACAAAATTTATTTAGTTACTGCTGTTTGTAACCTCTACTTAACCCTTGATAAGTTTGCTTTAAATCTGTGAATAATGGAGCAATTATAGAGCTTAACAGCACTAGGACTGAGCTCAGAGAAGAACTTATGCACAACCTTAATAGGTCCATCTGTAATTATTGAAGAGTGTTCTCAGTACAGGACATTATCTGAACAAGTTCCCAGCATGAAATGTCCTCACTGAAATGAATGGCAAAACTGTCCTTAGCTTGCTTAAGCAAGACTAGGTCTTGGGAAGCAACTGATTTATGTTGTGGACATTTCCAGGACATTTATCACCAACATCTTAGTATACAAACATATTTCAGCTGTAATAATAATAATAATAATAATAATAATAATAATAATAATGTGATTTATCGCGGTGGTCACCGATTCTGGTTTGAGTACAAGTAGCCATAAGGATATGCAGCTGCAGCTTTTATCTGCGCCCCATTCCCCTCTTCTCCATCCTCCACCAGCTGCTGCAGCAGAACGGCCCGTGCAAGTGCCTGGGGCTTCACGCTGCAGCTGGAAGGTCCAACCTCTCCCCCTTCCTGGCGCAAGGGTGCGGAGGAGAAGGCGATTGTCACCTCCACACCCAACTCACCTGCAGGGTGTGCAGCAACACCTTTGTCCCGTGCATGCCTGGTGCCCACTCCAAGCAAGCTGCTTGGGTTTCTCCAGAACTAAAGAAGATGGATCAAGCATGTCCAGAAAGTGATTTTACCCGTATCTTAGATACCTTTTCAGCATGGGTCAAATTGATCTCTGCGAGTGCCTGTTGACAGAAAAAGTAGCTGGATCTGTCTCCCTCCTGGCACAGGGACAGAGGCTCAGCACAGAGGCAACGTGCCCCTGCTCCAGTGCCTGCTCCTCCTGGTGCTTTGCCTGCTCTTGCAGATGTACGGTGCCAAGGCTACTTCATGAACATTTCCCCTCCACTGCCCCAGAAATAGTTTCTTTTTCAGCACTTGGGTTCTTAGAAGAGGAAGGGAGTGTGCAATCAGAGCCTGCCTGGTGGAGGTGGCTCATGCTCAGGTGTACGTGGGACTGACATGTCCCCACATTGACTCCCAAGCTTACTTCTCTTTTTTTTGTTGCAAGAAATACATCTCTGACTGAAACCATCCTATCATGTGAGCTCCAGGCGTACTTCAAAAACACTTCTTGGAAGAGCATTTGGCTATCGGAGAAGCTTTAAGCAGAGTTCATGTTACTTGTTTGCTTTTTTTTCCTTCTGCAGTCTCCTGAACCCACTATGTAGATTATTCCCTTGTTTTCTTTGCACGTGCCTTTACTGCTCTCTGCCTTCTGCAGCTTTCCTAGCTTCAACTCTGCCCATCCTGTATTCAGGACTTGCCCACATGCCTCCTTTGCCTGTCTCCTCATTACAGTGCAGCTGTAGCCTGCATGAGAGTTGCTGGGAAGGGAAAAGGTAAGTGAATTTAGATCTTAATCACAAAGGTAGAGGAGTACAGGACTGAGTCTCCTTGTGAAGCTGACTAAAACTTGTTGGAGTTTTCGCCTTATGCAGTTGAGTCCAGCCCAGCTTGGAATGAATTTGCAATTCTCTGCAGCTCCTTTTGTATTGTTCCAGTTGGGAACATTAAGTTTTGGAACCACAAAGTGCGGTCTAAAAGCAGCACAGCTGTCAATGAAGAGCAGTTTGCAACTGGAATATGGCCAGTGCCAGGGACACTGCAGAGGGACATGCTAAAAAATGGATAGAGATGATTGCTTAGAAACCAAATATTCAGAAATTAGATTTTCCAACCACATATTCACTGAACTATTGATTTACCAATCAATATAATAGTTCTGAGCAGAATGATTTGAGTGCTGAATATATCATAATTTATCAAAAATAATGACAAATACTGACATGATTCTTTCTGCCCTTTTTTAAGGCTTACTGTAATACCAAATTTCTTTCAGACCYGAAGATAAATACAATGAAAATAGGTGCATTATCTAAATTAATGTCAGGGAATAAACATCCCTCAAAGGTAACTATAAGAATTTACTTTAGAAAAGTTTTTATATTCTAGTCCTAGACAAAAGCTGTTCATTAAGTTTTATTCATAGTCCTCAGTACCCTTCAAATAGGGCATAATTTCTAGACTTCTGCTGTCCTTATTACTGGGAAGCCTGTTTCACTTATCTGTATTTGAATCTTTAGGCAGTAACTGCTAAGTTTTTGATTCAGTCACTCCTGCATTGCCTRTGTCTATTTAAAAATACTAGACAAACTGTGTTATATGCTTCCCCAAGTTTTCAGGTGAGATGTTTTGTAACGGCTGGCAGGGCAGGCAGACATAGGCTTAGCAACAGAGATGCTCCAGATTAATGGTCTGTAGTTCACAGCAGGTCCTTGGGGTGTTTTGTGGGGCTGGCTTTGCCTCASTGGGGCTGTTGCTACCATGTCTAAGCTAAAGGAAGGGGCTGGAACTGCAGCCGTCTGACTCCCCATAAAGGTTTCAGGACGCAGAGCTGARWGGTGCCAGCATCTGTCTATGGCTGGCACAGGGATTTAATTCCCTGCCTCCCTGTTGCGGATGAGTGATTTAGATCGCTTAAAGAATCACCGTCAAAGGTATTAGCAAAAGCGGTTTTAATATGATGTTGTAAAAGTGCGACTTAACAAAGTTTGATGGCAAGGTTCACTCTATTAATTACTGCATGGAAGAAACATACAAAGGAAAATTGAGTTACACTCGAGTTGGGATGATTCACAGAGAGACCGGGGACGCAAAAGGTTAAGGAGGAACCTCCCGTTGAGTCACGAGGTTCAGTGGACCCCCTTGCTTCATAAACTCCTGATGGAGCTTACGTGAGGCTAAATCCAATCTTAGACACAGAGCTGGACAATGGTTTAGGTCTAATAGAAGAAATAGAGTAAGGAGGACCCTCCCGTTGAGTCACGAGGTTCAGACTGGACCCCCTTGTTTTCTAAACTCCTGATGGAGTCGAGGTGCGGCTAGGTCCAAACCTAGTCTCAGACTTGGTCAACAGTTTATGTCTAAGGGATTATACATGCAGAATTTATGTAGTGTTTCATGCATGCAGTCAAAGTTACCAAGACAAAATCAAAGTTACCATACTACAAGGTTATGCGCGACATCGGTCACTTACCAAAGATCTGCCGTTGGTAAAAGGTCTCTCTGCCTCGAGGAGCAACCTTGAGAGGTGTCCCAGCTCAAGGGGAGATCACTGCCATGCAGCCACGCTGCCTAGCAGGGAGAACTCAAAGAAGGCTCACCTAGGCTGTCATATTTATGGAAAGAAGTGGTTGGCTTGCAATCAAATTACATGTGATGGGAAAGGTGTGCATGAGACTCCCTGTACCCACAACTTTCTTTGTTCCTTGATAAATGAGTCTTGGAAAAGCCACCCACTGTTCATGTGTTAATCGCAAGATCGGTGTTCCAAGCCCATATGCATTCTGTTCCTTTGTGGGTTTTCAGAGAACAGATGGAAACTAGAGGAGTTCATGGCCCGGGTGCGGCTCAGGCCTTTACCTCTTCCGGAGCCTGTACCAAACCACCACCCGTCTGGTTAAGGGGTTGAGTGCATCCGTCACACTCCCTAAAAAGCCCGTCCCAGCCCACTGAGCAGTGTGGACATCCTCTGCAGGGCACAGCTCTGGTGTTACACCTGCATTGCCAACAGCATTGCCAACACCCTTTCGGCTTCTGGATCTGATTTCACCCCTGCAGCCAGCTGCCTTGTTTGGGACCCAGCGGCGGTGTGTGGGGTAAGTGTAACAGCATTCAAACCTTAACACTAAACTGCAATCCCTGACAGAAGTTTTAGTGAGTCAGCTGGAACCTGCTGTCTGCCCAAGAAGCAGTGTTATGTGACAGCCACAACGCTGCTGCAGCACGCATCTGTGTCCTCTTGTCCTGAGGCTTTCATGAGGCTGTTTTCTCCTGTGCGGTGGGCTTCGCTCGCGGAGCTGCTGGCAGGGAAGCGGAGCTGTGTGGCAAGCGCCGAACACGTCGCAGCCCTCTCCCCCACTCCCGCTTTGGTCCACAGCTTCACAGAATAGTCGCATCATCACAAAAACGTTTGAATAATACCACATCTTGGTGTTTTACAATATCATGTGCTCGGTACAAATGAGCATGGYACAAGGCAGTGGGAGGCAGGGGATCTTCTCCAAGTGTCTCTGCAGGAGTACGCCTTTGGGAGATCAGCTGTTAGTGATTTTTTTTTCAAAGATAGAAAAGGAGTTTGTGGTTTTGCCCATTGGGTAGGTGGGTGGATTTGGAGGGTCATGCAGGTCCAGGTGGGCCTGAAAGGGGAGACAGATRTGCACCGGATGGTCCCTGCTGGGCCTGCCCACACCAAGATCCAAGGGATCTGTTGGATGTGGACCACGCTGTGAGGCCTAGAGACAGTATATCCCAAATCAGTCTCAGTGGCCAAATCCTGCTGGTCCTCATCTGCCGGGGCTCTGGCTGTGGGCAGGAGGTGAGTGAGCTGTGCTGCACAAGGAGGTAGGCAGCTGCAGAGGCTGCAGGTCAGTGGTGAGGCTGCTGCCAGGGCCTGGGCACAGGTATGGGGCAGCCCAGTGGCGTGCAGCATCACTGCCCACGGCATGTCCCCTCCTGCTCACAGCCAGAGGCGTTGGGCCCTTTGCCACAGAGCTGTACCTCGCTCCTCCCCAGCCCCTGCGTTTTCTCTTTTAGGGCTTGATTGGACTCCTAAAGACCAAGGGAAAGCACAGAACATCACCCAGGATGGGGAACAGAGAAACATTTGCCCTCCTTTCCTGGGCATCACTGCAGCCACCAGCTCCTCTCCCTCCTGCCCCATCTTGCCCCCCATGCATTCCCAGCAGCTAGAAAATGAGAAACCACTGTGCATTTCTGGTCCTAATGAGGTTCTTTCTTCCTTCCATGATGCTCTATGTAATGCAGTGTCATCGTGAAGGTGACACCAAGTACATTTGTCACCACAACCAGCCCAAAACAATGTGGTCAAGCATAAGGCAAGGTTTGTTAAATGGCTTCATGGGCTAGGTGGACCCTAGACCCCTAGAGATGAAGTTGTTATTACTCATTTTGCACAAGGGATTGTACTGGTTTTGGCTGGGGTAGACAATTTTCTTCATAGAAGCTCGTATGGGATATTTTTTGGATTTGCAAACAAAACAGTGTTGATAACACGCCCATGTTTTAGCTATTGCTGAACGGTGCTTACACAGGGTCAAGGCCTTTTCTGCTTCTCAGATTGCCCCGCCAGCAATGGGGCTGGGGGTGCACAAGAAGTTGTGAGGGGACACAACTGGGACAGCTGACCCCAACTGACCAAAGGGATGTCCCAGACCACCATATGACATCATACTCAGCAGCAAGAGCTTGCGGGCGGTTGAGCTTGCCAGGGCTGCTGTTGCTTGGGGACTGGCTGGGCATCGGTCAGCTGGTGGTGAGAAATTTTTTGGGTTTTTTTTACACCACTTGTTTTTCTTGGTTTTGTTTTTCTTTTTTGTTGTTTTTTATTTTACTTATTAAACTGTCTTTATCTCAAACCATGAGTTTTTACACTTTTACATATTCTCCCAGAACCTGCTTTTGGTTGTGTTTAAGGTGATAACAGGGCTTGTTTGTTTGCTTGGATGTTTTTGCCTCCAAATAGTCAGGCTTAAATATCCAATTTAGCTTCTACATAGGAAATTCCTTTTTTTCCTGTTTTTGCAACACTATTTTCTCTTTCAAGACCAACTTGAGGCAGTGTCAAGGAGACATCAAAAGCATAGCAGCTGATGTTGAAACACGAGTGCCGGCTCACAGTTTCACAGCTATATGTGGTCTTTAGCCTCATCAGGATTACAAGGCCACCAGTGTTTCTGAATTAATTTTACATAACTTCAAATGGGTTTCTGTTAAAAAGCATACTAAAATAATACAAGTGACCACCTCCCCCCTCAAAGGATTCAAACGAAAAATAAACAAGGGAGAAATTCTATCCTTTCATTGGCACTGTGGATCTCTGGTAATGGGTTTTATGGACAACAGACTTACTGTCAAACGTGCAAGGAAGGATCCCAGGAGCTCTTCCTCCTACCAGTGTTTGACTTCATGTTTCTTCTGTGTCAAAAGTCCTGGCTCCCCAGAGAAATGTGGTTCCTGGCTATACCGTGGTTTTGAGCATGGGTGCTCTGGTCCTACAAGCTTCTCCCCCACTGCTCGTCCACATATGCTCAGTCGGGTGAAAATGTCAGGCTATTCTGTTCTTTTAGCCAGGGAAAAAGAAGCAGCAGGGACCAATGGATAAAAGCCAAGAAGCTAGCATGTAGGACCCTGGGATTCACTGAAATCAATGGGGTGTAGGCTCCTAAATGCTTCTGGATCTGGCAGATTGAATGGATCTGCTCCAGATGTGGGAACCAGAGCTCTGTTAGTCCAACCCTGATCATTAAATTATTGCATTGTCTTAGCTTAAATGCTGAGTGACTGGGCCTCTGTTTCCTTCTTTAATAAAAAAACCCCACAAACGGGGATAATATTACTCATACACATCTGAAAGGTTTGTGTATAAGGTACTCTGCAGGGGAAACCTGGGACTTGGGTACTCTCAGCCTTGCGCTGACCCTGGGGGTAAAAGAGGATAAGATGTAGTTGGAAAAAGCCCTTCCTTGTATGCACGTCGAACACAACTGCTGTGAAGAAGCTGTTAGTCTCTTTGGTCACAGGTCACTCGGGAGGGTGGCTGGTAACCTCTCTGACGTTGCCACATACCAAGCTGCAGATGAGAAGGCTGCAGTGGGGCTGTGAGAACTGAGGCACTGCCAGGGCTCAGGACCTCCAGAGACAGCTAATTCCTCTGTCATGCTGCACTAGCATGCAATAAAATAAAACTCTGTCCCCCCCAAAAAGGGAATTTTATCCTTCTCATCAGACAATGCAGACAGTAGTGCTTGTGAGTGTGAGTGCAGTGAGCAATACGTATGCAAATGGACCGCACATTTCAGAGCTTAGCACTGAATTTTTAGAGCTATCTGGGCTAGCATATTGTGCCAGGGGTTTCCATCACATCATACACAGCTGCCTGAAAGCACAGGGAAGCCACAACCCTGCCTGGCAGCTGCCACCACCAAATTAGACTGCTTGGTGCCCCAAGCCAGCGAAGCCACGGCAGGAGACATCCCCTCCCTCTGGGGAAAGGCGTTTGCAGTTCAGGACATGCTCTCTCAACACGTTGGCTCTTGGGCAGCATCCCCACAGACTCCATTCCCTCAGCGTACGGGCACTTCACAACCTGCCACCAGCTTTAATTCAGACAAACTCATTCCGCCTTTGGAAGCCCTCCTCTGTGGACCTGGATTACAAATGAATTTACCAGCACTTTCTTTTTTCCTGGAGAAAAAGGAAGAAGGATGAAGAAAAGCTATAGTTGCAAAGCAGTACTGTGTAGCTTTGGAACACTTTAATATAATGGTTGTCCAAAAAATTATGTTGACAGGGAAATCCCAGAAAAAATAACTTAAGGAAGCAAAATTCATGTAATGTAATGGATATCCATTAGTGCACTTCCTTAGTTTTCGTCTCCTGAGTCTTTCATCAGAAAGATTCCTATTTACTGTTTATAAACAATCAAACTACAATAATAACAAAAGTGACCCCTTTCAAATGACTGATATTGTATTTTTGTCATCTTGATCACACTGAGTTAATTTTTTTCCCATCTAAATGAAAACTAGAAAAAGAATTCTGTTTTACTTTCTTTTAATATTTGACACTATCAAAATACATGTCTGTGTTTTATGGAGTCCAGAGACTGCTATACACTGGAGAGATACAAATTTCCCCAACACTAATTTTTAACTGATAGCATGTAAAGAAGCGATAACATAATGTATTACTGGGCAATAATGAAAGAGGCTATGGCAGCAACCGTGTTGTGTGGGTGGTGTCCAGAGTTAAGGGTTCTTAACCTTTTTGCTTTCCTCCCTCGCATATAAAACACTTAGTGAAAGCCATTATAAGGTGGTATTAACATGAATTATTTTTAACAAGCTATGATGGCAAGCTGAAAGTCGTACGTTACATAAAAAGTCTTCATCGAACTTCCATTTCAACAAAGTTATTTTCAGATGCCATATGTATTAGCCCTTTCCATTGAGACTGCGTTCAGCTGTCGTTAATATCACTAAACATTTGCTGAATCTGCTTTAGCTTCTGGGTAAGCTGTTTCCACCATGGTAGCCTTGACTCATCGGTTGKGACACACGCACCGTTCTGAAAAGGAACAGCACAGTGACCCATACATCAGTCCTATTTTAACCGTGCAGAGGTTAACACGCTCCTGCTTGTCATGCCGACTCTGCACAGGCTGAATCTGAGCAGACAATGAGTGCAGCAGAGAGATGAGCTCTTCTGCTGCAAATGTGTGACACACACAAACATTTTCACAAAAAAACCCCAGTAGTCATTAAAATATTCAAACAACCCTAACTGGTATAAACACTGTTCAAACACTCCTAGTTGACACAAATACTGAATGTCTCATATGTTCTTCTATTCACATCATAGCCAATCTTTCTAGGGAAGACATTTCTTCCCACCATGTAGATTAGGAGCACCGTTTCAAACTAAGGAATTGAAATTTGCTGATGAAAGCGCTATGAGCACTACGAGAGCACACGGTGTTTGCCCACCACACAGCGACAGGAGGGATGAAAGACAAGGGGGGCGCTTGGCAAGGCAGAAAAAAGTGCCCAAATCAGCCGTATGTGGGGCTGCTCCCCAGTCAGGACATTATGGAGCAATGTCAACAAACCTGCCTACGTATTGTGGGGGAAAAAAAGAAAAAGAAAAAACCCAGCCCTCCACCTATGAAAAAGATGAGAAAGATTTGCTTTTCTGTTGACCTTGCCCAAACTTCAGTGCAGCTTGTTCTCAGAACTTTATAAACAATAGCAAACTGTCTACATCAAGAATTCATTTACAGTTTGACGAAAAGAAAACCTGGTGGCTCATGGCCAGTGTAGAGAGCTGACACTGGTCCATTGACTGCAAATCTTGGGGACCAGTATAACACAACTCAGATCAAGGTCCACCCAGACAGCAACCCTGCCTTTGACATGGGATGCCCATGGTTCACTTCCCTTTTTGGCCTCTAACTGCAGATGTGAGAAGATCCAGATTGTTGCCATCATATGCGTGGTAAGAGCAAAGTTGAACTGCAGGAGGAACAACTAAGAAATAAAGAGAAGTACAAGGGCAATAACACTTCTTCTTCAGTTTATGTGTTTTTATGTCTCACTCTGCCTCTCAGCATGGAGACCTTATAAAAATGTAACTCTCTTGGCCACCAGAAGAAGGGTGTAAATGGCTTTGATAGAATCAGTCAGGCTGTGGAGCTGCGAATGCTGCATAATGCTTTATACACAGCCTTTGAGCTTCTGCCCATGTTTCACGTATTCCTCACCAGCAGCAAGGTAATTTTCGAAATGTGACTTTTCCAGAAAACTCACATGAAAGTGCACACCAGCTTGCTTTTTGTTCTTTTCCTCAAAACAGCATCAAAATGGCAGCTGCTTTCACATTTTCAAACCAGAGTGGCCCAGTGAAATTTTCTTTTGAAATTGCAAAGACATGAAGAGCACTAATGCAAGATGAAGTAAATATCTATTACTTATAAAGAAGACTGGAGCTGAAGATTAAGAAAAATAGAATTGCAGGAAAAAGCATTAGTGAATGCTGTCATGTGCAGACATCAGAAACCACTGGTTAATATACGGTGTGCCAAGAACAGGCATCTTTGAAGTATGAATGTATCTTTGTTCAGAGCAGGAAAAAAACAGCAAAGATGCAAGAGAAAAATAACATGCTGAGTCTCAAAGTTTTATTGTAACCCACTCATCCAAAGTCTGCCCCTGAAAAGTTYAATGTTCTAGAAATGTAACTATGAAAGGAAATCTAGATTACCTGTCCAGCTCTGAAAGTGAAAAACAGTAAAGGAGTAAATGAAAAGCTAATAATTCAGGACTAAAAATTCAGCTTGAAAGTTTAGCCTTTTGAGGATATAATCCTCTTTTAATAAGCAGGATATATCCTGGCTTTGATGATAGATACAGAAAATGATTTCCTGGAATGGGTCTGGGGGAAAAATGATAGATATATATCTTTTAATGTATTTAAAGTCTATGGATGAAATCTGAGGCATACATTCTGGACCAAATTCTTATTCTCCTCTTCTTGTAAGGTTGCTCCTGCTCCAAAAATGTTCATATTGATAGCATTTGGGAATACTATCTAACATAAGAAAAGAGATCTGAATGTGGCTTATTGTGAGTGTGGAGTCCATGGGGTCTGTGAGTAGTCCATGTTTCATCTGTCTGTTGTTATCTGTGATTGACTGTAACAATCACATCCCTCAGTGGACTAACATTTCTGGAATAAACATTACTATGTGTGAATTAAAAGTTCGCTTTTGTACAGTCATGTGCATCCACAACTTTGTATTTTGCTTCAAAGGCCAGTGCAGTAAATATTCAATATCCTAAAACTTGCTTGTTCTTATTGTGATGATTGAAATAGTGTATCGAATTCATATCATAGTCTGCACAAAGATGGGTTTCACTCAAATTAAACTGAGGTGCCAGTAAGATTCAATGACAGAAGTGTTTGTTTAAAGCAAATCCAAAAAATTCTTATGGGTATGACTCCAATAAATGCATCAAAAAATAAGTGATGACTCATGTAAAATATTTGACAGCATACAACCAGATCTAGAAAGGAGATTCTGCTAGTTTTTTAAAAATATATCTAAACAAGAAGCATTTTTTTTCACCAGGTTAAACAAACTGATGCTTACTTTGCTCCAGGCAGCAAGTTTTTCCCTTTTCTGTACCACCAGCATGGGCTGTTTCACTTGACTTGTCTTGTATTTTGGCACATGTGACAAACCTTTAGACTTTCCATAATGCCACAGTTCATCTGAGGTCAATCTAAAATGTCTCTGGTTCCCCTCTGAAATTTTTCAATCCCCGAATGACCCTCACACAGCCTTTTAAATGCATTTTTCTGTAAGCATTTAGGAATGAGGCACCATTCTGTTTCTAGAAAAAAAATAAAAAAAATTCCACTACTGACGCAAGGGGCTGAGAATATGCTGAAGGTAGTATTTAATGGGGGTGCTAATTGCTTTAATTTCCTTCTGCCAGGCCTCGTCCTTAGCTGCACTCACTTTTTGTCTGAGCTCTGGCACAGTTTTCATCGAACAGTACAGACAGAGTCTTGTGCTGGTCCTTGTTGGCTGCACTTGAAGTATGGGGGTCTCTGACCACTGAGCCCCTCTTGGGCTTCCCACTCACACCTGTCTGGAGGTGCAGGAGTTGGTCCTACCCTTTGGAAGCGGCAATGCTTTGGTCATTTCCTGGTAATACTGGTCTCCTAGAAAGTGCCTCAGCATTTTTAATATGATCAGCAAAGGCCTTCGTTATCCGTGTGTTTAAGTACCCAGGAGGATTCTGATCTCCAGTTTTACTCACAGTGTTGTGAAAGTTGCCCAGTTCTCCATGGAGCGCTCAGAGTGTATCTACAAAGCACGTGTTGGTGTTAAAGGGTCTATCTGGCACTCACAAGATCTAATAAAATCAGTCAGCGTGGGTTGATTAGCCTGTTCAGGGGACTGGCATAATGCAGTTATATTTCCTCCAGCACCTGATATAATTTTTACAGCCTCTTACTATCACTTCTTGTGCCATCATCATTGTCTTCTGCTGTCATAAAACTTCAGGACTCCTTCAGCTTCTTGAGCTCTTGCTTGGATTTTCATCCCCAGTCCACCAAAAGCCGCTTCCTAGTAATTGCTCTTATGCTGGTGATCTTGGCAAGAAGATCAGCCCCAAAAGACTCAGTTCTCTATTTAGAGTCTTTGGCATCCTTCCTCGCCTGGGCAACACCCACTCTAGTGAAGGCACCAGAGATTTTAATCTTTTAGGGTAATTTTAACCTCTACATTTTTCCACTAAGGATTTTGTCTTTGTCCACAGCACTCCTGACCCTACGTTGTTCATCAGTTACTCGCAGCCAAGGCGTCTGGAGGTTGTCTGCTTCATCCTTTATCTTCAAATTTTGGCATGTCCATCATTTAACTAGCTCTGACTTGAGGCAAACTGTTTCTGAGATTGAGTGTGTAAGTCAGTCCTTTACACAGTGCCTGTTTCTGCCAGAAACACTTGGTCATGATTGCAGACCACCCAGATGAATGTCAGGGCTAATACCTAAAATCTTCATTCTTAGAACTGATCCCTTTCCAGCAGAGTGGTTAGGTACACTTGAATGCATGCACTTATGCAAGACCCATTCACTTTAGATGCTCTTAAAACACGTCTTTAAGTGTCTTAGTGAATCACCATTATGATCAAAATCTAGACTGCAAAATAATGCCCTTTGTGCAGATAAAGATCTTGTAAGGTATTTCTGTGAGATATGGCTTAAAGATTGCTTCCTTTTCTAATTCTTCAATAAGGTGACTCAGCTCCTTCCGATCATTCACAAAAATCTGCTGGAAATGTTTAATCAGTTCAGGAAAATTCTGGCAGCTTCAAACTGAATCTTTCTTTCAAGGGCGACTGTTGCTTCTTCTTACTAATAATCAGACAGCAGGAAAAAAAAAAAAAAAAGCCAAGCATAAATTAACGTGGAAATAGCAGCATTAAATGTTTAATGGCTCTGGAGACTGCACATCTTTGGATTATTCATTAACATAATTATATGTACTGTTTTGTCCAACAAGATTTTTTCTTGGGAAATCTCATACCTTTATCCATGGATTATAAAACCCACCACTCTGGGGTGTTTTTCCATACCCCTTTTGGTCTCACCTTTAGCTCAGTGTACGGAAGGACTTGGGTACTCACCTGACTTGCCTGCTCCACTGTTAGTGCTTACATCCAACACCCAGAGCCTCCAAGACACTCCTTAGTAGTGCCTAACCCCAAAGGGGTCTAATTTTCCAGCACCAGCAGTAAATCCTCACAGCTGCCTGCACAGCTGCCTCGGGCATGCCAGCTACTTTCCCTGTCTTGGATGGATCAGCAGCTGGGAGGTTGCAGCCCTTCCCCAATTTTGCAACGATGGCTTCATGTGCTCAGATTTGGGGATGGAGGTACAGTTGTCAAATCTTGAGGACAGTAAGATGTCTCTATGCACGTGGAAGTAGGTCACCCGTGTCCTTGAGCCCCCATCCCCTCAGCCTTCCCTGAGCTTCCTTGTCCCCAGATTATGCTCTCTAAAGCAGGGCCTTGCAACTTCCATATACTTTGATCTTAAACTCTTGATAAGGGTGTAGCGTAGAGAAAAGCTGGTAAGGTAATATTTTAGCAACCACATTAATCAAATATTTATAAACTACAATATAATTCCTTAGAATATCATAGAGCTATTTCACACAAATGGAGCATTGGTAAATTTTTAAAACACTCAGACCACTCTGAGCTACAAATTTAATAGGAACACCTGAGTGACAGCTGGCTTTCATGAACAGAAATTCAGCTCGGAGAAAAGAAGTGATCAGCAGGCTGGCCTATTTTGGGGAATGGCTGGCTGTCTGGCATGAGGGATTCACAGGCATGGAAAGCATGTAATTCGCAGACAGGCATAAGGGAAACTCATAGGGTCTCAGGCTTGCTGCTGTGATCACTGATCCATCTCTTTCTTTATAAACTTCATTTTTACAGCAGCTAAGAGCTGCTGCTGTGCTTTCTCCACCTTGTACAGAGTGCCCTTCTGAATTAAACCCTGTTCATGGAATACAGCCTCTTAAAATTTATTCTTTTTTCAGCATTTATCAAATATCTGTTGACCAAGACCTGCTTTCCTGTATACCCCTTCTCAATCCACTGTGGTAAATATATTATCATCTTACTGATAGGATTTTCTCCTTCTTTCCTCCCTTCTCAGTTTGACTTCCTATCTGTTCATGATGCTTTGCCTCAGGTGAGATCTTGGCTCAGGTTACACAGACGAGGACTTGGTCCTGGGAGGTTTCTGTCCTGCAGGCAGATACAACCTGGCTGCCCTTCGGTGGGCTCGCCTACGCAGAAAGCGATACACACGTCTTGTTTGCAGGATCAGGCTCTTAGGGTGCAAACCGGTGTTCTCTCCTCTCTTTGGTTTCTGGGGCTTGCAGCACACTTTGCGACAGCTGGGGATATACTGCAGAGATGGCAACACAGGTCTTTAGAAGGGGAGATGTGGCCTGATGCACAGGAAGCCTGCAAGTCAGAGTACTTAAATTGTCTTCACTAGGTTTGCTTCTGACTTGCTGGGAGATGTTAGGCTCAGCCTGTTCCCCAGTTCTTATAGCTACATTAATATTGTAATATGTGCTGAGGTCTTTATTAAAGTGAGTTTTATGAATGTCAGAATGATGATTATTTGGCTCAGCCGCATTCTTCTGAAATGCTTACTCACATGAAAGATTTTTTTCTTTTCAGAGGTTTGAAAGATAATTTGGCTAGATTGTTCCTTTCAAGTAAAGCAATCTCACATTTGCCATGGTTGGATGCGAAGTTGTTCAGTAGTATCATTGCATTACTAGCTTGCCATTCATGTTCTCAAAGAACTTCAAAAGGGATGCTTTGATGTACTTATGGACTTCTTCCAGCTGGTGTATAGCACATAGTGTCTGTGTTTTTGTAGCAAATCATAACTCGACTTGTGGGATTTTTAGTATTTTACTGACTGCCTGAGGAAGTATACTGAGGGGTGCCTTTTGAACAACATACAGGAGCTGGATAACAAGATGACCGTCATAAATGGAATATTTACATCGACAGCAAAATACCCTGTGGTCCTGGAAAGAGCTAACCACTTCTTAAATCTACACTTCCCTGTAGCTCCTTAGATTTCTGCAAAGGGAAATGAGGGTGTGTGGCATGTGAGTTGCTTCTGGCTTCATTTTCCCCTGTTTCTCAGCTTCCCAAAGAGGCTTGTTGAAATCCCAGTGATCAGCATGTGGATCTGAGCTTAATGGTCCCGCTGGTTCTGCATGCCAGTGGCACAGTTGTTATCCTCACCAGGTGGTAACGGGGTTATTAAAACTCCTCTCCACGGGAGCAAATGGGTAGTGCTGGGAAGGGACCCAAGGAGCTTTAGAAACAGTTTTGCCTGGTGAGAAGGCTTACCTTTCCAGCCAAAACTCTCTGATGCTGGCTTATCAGATGAAAGACACTTGAGGACTAGTGTTACCCTGATGCAGTCTGGCAGTTGCTGTGTCCCCATGAGATGGTGCTCTGCTGTGTGTAAGGGGGATGCAGGCAAGGTGCTAATGACACCCTGCATCTCTCCTGGGGTTGTATATGGAGTGATCAGATTTGGGACACTGTGTCACCACTGCAGGATCCCTCACCTGTGGATTTGCCCCAGTATCTCATGGCCGTTGGGTAACCTAAGGCTAAATGCTAACATGTGAACAGCACACGGTTGAGTCGCTGCTCCATCAGTCCTGCACTGCAGCCAGGCACAGGGTACCACTGCCTCAGCTCAGCATGCAGATGAGATTAGGTCATAGGACTTGTAGCTAATTGCTAGACTTTAATCTTTATTTTGAACCTGGGCCTAGAATATCTACAAAACATCCTGACATGCTGGGATCAGGACCAAAGCTGGTAATAGCCAAGTGATGACTGGCACTTTCTCTATCACAGAGGTGAGGCTTGTCTGTCATGGGCATGGACCTTTCTTGATAGCTGAGCCGAGATCGTGAAACTAATTGTGCAGGAACTGAGGACCATCACTAACCTGGCCATCACATACTCTGATGGTAAGAGCCATTGCTTTGACTGACTCAAATACAAATATGTTAAAAGAAAACCTGCATCAGACCAAACTAAATAAAAACCCTATCAAAACGGAATGTTCCACATAGTCCAGACTTCTACCTCTGGGGCAAAGCTGAGAAGCTAAACAGTGTGTGACTGATTTTTAAGTCCATTGCTTAATGCACCATGGGTCTGTTGCTCAGATACTATGGTGATGGACATGTTATAAGAGCTGACACAGAATAGAATGAGTATGAAAAAATTCAGACATCATGTTGAATTTGCGATTCAGATTGAAGTGCATTAATAATAAATTGAACACATGTATTATATATGGAGGTTCCTATTGAAACATTTCTTGAGGGCAGCTGAATTTTAGTGCCATAGCAGAATGATAATAGTTTTAGAGGAAATGTAGATTACTGTCATTTCTCTTGCAAATTGTGTTGAGCAATAATTATGAACAATGACAGGGCTCACACAGGGTATAACACAGGAAACTCAACCTATTGTTAACCTCTGCATTCCCACCTCCGGCCACAGAGTCAGATCTTACCAATCACTTTGGTGAGGGAAGAATAAAAAATATGCTGCAGGTTATAGGTCCAAAAATCACAAGGAGTATGTCCAATGATTTTAAAGGAAAATCTGTTGATGCTGGAATTAAAGACCTCTAACTGAAGTCACATTGTTCCCAGAAACCCAACCCGCGCATCTTATTAAAAATACATGAAATAATGGAAGCTTTCTGAATACTCGTTTATGAGCTTAAGGATGATGGGTTGCAAGTCGTATCCAGAGGGATTTCTCAAAATCCCTCCCTCCTCCATGAGAAGTCAGGGAGAGGTAGACCAGGGGCGTAGTCACAACAGCATGTGCCCTGAACTCCTCTGACCCTTCAGATCTCCCTCTGTCCAAAACCCTCCATACAACCCTTTTCCTGTTACAGAGTGACAAAGTTGGTTTTAATGTGCTCTGTCTGTCCCCTGGAAATAGCAAAATTGGTAGCAAGAGACATCTGGTACTCAAGAGGGAAAGGGGAGATTTGCTTATGCTGGAGGGCAAGCACTGCTAGCTTCTTAGCTAATTTTAAAATCTTTTTCTGAGTACAAAATCTCTTTGCTCCTCCCCAGACCTTGTAATTCAGCTCAGGAGCAAGTCAAGTGGCCCTAGGGGCTCTGGGTAACAGCGTTGCCTCTTCCAGAGGTAAAGGTGCCTGTTTCCCCTGTGAAAGGTATAGTAGAGGTCCTCTTTCCCTACAGAGAGACAGAGCAGCTTTGCAGTACCTTTTAGTACTGAACCCAAACTCTGGTCCTTTTCTTTCCACACACAGACTTTTCTGTTGACAGAGTGCTTGGGGACCCCCAAGGATTGTGTTTAGCCTTGAACATCCCTTCTGCCAAGCGTCAATACCTCATGCTGGCAGGACACCCCTTTCATGCTTCCTGCCTGGGCCATGTTGGTGTATTTGGGCCCTTCAAAATGTCTGGGATACCTGCCCACATTTCAGTGCCTTTCTACTTCCCTAAATTTAGAGCAGAGAGGAGCAAAAGCCAAGGGAAGGGCAGCTCCCCCATCACTCAAAGAGTCCCTTGAGGTACTGAGCATGGGGAGCATCACCAGCCTCAAACAGGACATCCTCATTCAACTATGGGTTTCCCTCCCTCAGCTGCTGCTGTTGCTACAATAAGAATTTTGTCCCCTCTTTCTTGGACACTTCAGCCCTGCCTTAGTGTTGCTGGCTATCTCCACTCTGGGGCTTTCACTTTGGAGCTGAAAATGTTGAGAAGGGAGGATGCTTTCCCAATTATAAGGGCCATTTTTTGTTTTCAGAAATGCTACCCATATGCAGGAGCTGGATGCAGGAGGAGAGGCAGGATGATGCCTCCTCGTCTCCTTTTGGTGCTCTCTCTAGCTSAAGTTTGACCTGCCTTTGCCCTCGCTTGGATTCCTGCATTGATTACATGGGGATTATGTGTCCAAACTCTTTCCCTTGAACCTGCGATGACTAAACCACTTTTTGTGTATTTGCTTACTTTTTTTTAAATGAAAGCTGTGATCCTGATGTAATCTCAGGGTTCAGAATCGGAGATCAAGGACTGAGCATGAGTCCTGGATTCTCAGATATGCTTAGGCGCATAAATTCTTCGGGGGCCTGGGACATAGCACCTATGCCAATAACATGCCTTGCTTTCATGGTCACCTATTTCCAGGTCTTCTACTGCTAACAGACAGTAAGGACATTCAGGGAAGAAAATATTGCTTCCAAATTAAGGAAAGTAAATGACTTAGTTGAAAACCAAACCAAAAAACTTGCTGAACCTTTGCAGAGTTTGTCAGGAGAAAACCACTCAACCTAGAGGTGGGAGAGACCGTCAACATCAACACCTCTTGGCTCTGCCTCAGCCCTGGTTGTGCAACTGCAGTGAAACAGTCCCAGTTCCTGTGTTCAGTACTCTGCCATGGAGCTAAGCCTTCATGTCAGGATGGGCAAAATGGTGATATGGGTCCCATGCTCCATTTCCTTCAGTATTTCAAACAAAGACTTAGGCACTAGTGTAGGCAATTGCATCCTGACCCAGGAACAGGGGATGGAAAGGAGCCACATAAACTTACTGAATGTGAAACAGTAAAAACCCAACATCCTACAGACACTAGGAAGATTTTTATCTTTTCATTTGAAGAACAAAAGGTGGGACTTAAAAGCATTAGGCTTGGAAAGCAGACTTGTATAGCTCAGCAGAAGATGTAGACCTCTTGAACCAAGACACCAGGAAAGAGCGCCTTTATCTGAGAAGAAAACGCGGAGACTTTGTAAGGGAAGTCCTAGCAAGCTATTGGCACAGCTTCTAATAGCTTCTAGCAGGTCCTATTAACCTTTGGAAGAAATATTTGCAAGGAGCTTGAAATTTCTTTCAAAATAAAGCAGCCATATTTGACTGTTAACTAGCAGAGCAGGAGAATAAATTAAACAAAGTCCAAGTACGTGGCTGAGTAAAGATAACAGAGCAGTGAGAGTTAGACAAGGCAGAAGAAAGCTGGGTTTTGTGTGACATTTGCATATGAGCGGGGTGCTGGGACTCCCACGCTAGTTGATTGAGAGCTAGTCAGGAGTTAGTGGAGCCTAGAGAATGATTCAGTTCTCTCCAAAGGAAACCGAGGGCATGATTCAGATGTCATTTACAATGCCTTTGAGGAACCTAGACATCTCCATGGGGTTGTCAGATATGTCACAGGATCTACAGGGGACCTCAGGTCTCCTGTAGTGGCTGCTGGAGGCAAAGCAGATATACCCAACGGCATCTCAGATGGCACCAGAAGGCTAAGTTGAAGCAGTTAAATCCATCTGAAAAGGTGGCCTGCAGCCTAGGCTCCACTGACTGTCTTTTCTTCACTGGCTATATTGGGAGCTAAGGCACCCAACTTACATGTAGACACCTGCATTTATGTGGCCGGAGCTGAATCTTGCCAGAAAAGCCTGGCTAGGAAAGGGAGGGGATTTGTCCTTACTCAAGAGGCTACCTACAACCTAAAATATGCATCAGAACTTGCAGTGTTAATAGAAAAAAAAATGCCAGGGATCTGGAGGTACACTGTGCTATCCGTGCCAGGGCAGAGCTGGGGGCAGAGCATGTGGGGCAGGTGGTAGTCTGGGTGCATGCCAAAACCATGAGGCATCTGGGGCACAGGAAGACCAAGAAGCCCCAAGTCACGGAGTTACTGCTTTTAATCAAGCTTCTGCCACCTCAGCTGGAATTTATGACTCTCCCAGCCCTGGCCATCCTCAGTGCCAGCTAGTTAAGCTGTTTTATCAGGCATGGCGATGGACTGTGGGCAGAGTATGGACAGATACAGTGCCTCAGGTGAGAGGTGTGTATTTCCAGCCAAGGGGTGGCAATTTGTAACATTGCTAACTCTGTTTTTCAGGTTTGGCTAACCAGATCTTGAATGCTCAGGAAGCCTGGGTCAGCCTTGGGCTGCTCAGTTACACAGCCCAGGTAACTTATGCCTTAATTTTCTGTATCTGTAAAAATAGAGATATTGATCCTGGTCTCCTCTGTAAATTGCTTTAAGGTGTCATGAGGAAAACTTTTATGTAAAATTCAGGGGGAAAAAAAAGAGCTAATACCAGTTAGTGCTAGGTCAAATGCAAACTTACAAAAAACCTGCAAAAAATTGGTGAGCTACTACCTTGTGAGAGCACTGCCAGGAGTCCTCAGCTTCACTGTCTTCCAGATGTCAGCATGGGGACACCTTAGATAATAGCATAACTTCTGTGGCCATTTGATTTAGGAAACCATAAACTAATGTTATTTGAATTTCTTTACAAGTGGAAGAAGTTGGACTTAAAATTGAGCTTCTTACTAGATCTATAGCTTCTAATTTTACAGCAAGACTATCGGGACCACTTAAAGAAGCAAAGTCACAGAAAAACCTCATTTTTTTCATGTCTAGATGGGGATCCCTCACTCATCTGGGTGCCATTAGGCAGAAGACAGACTGTAATGATAAACAGTCCATGTTAAAATTTTATGTTATGAAGAAGGAGTAACACACATTATTTCATTGGCAAGTCATAACAAGCCAGCGGGTTTCAAAAGAAAAATTATGATATCTGGTTGAAAACAAATTAGCTGAACTTTTCAAAGCTTATATCTTTCAAGATGGAATCATAACTATAAAATAAAAAAGGCAAAACTAGACTTAGTAAAATGAATGACTTTTAACTTCTGAAAAACTCAGCAAGTTTTATTTTATATCTGACAGCAACTATTGGTTTCCAAGCACACATCATAGAGAGCGCTGTTGAAGAGATCAGAAACCATATGAAAAGTCATAACTGATTCCTATACATTTTGGTTACACTATTTAGGGAGCAGGGAGATGTAATGGATATACTAGTATTCCAGGAGGTTATTTTTCCATCAAGCTTATCTGTCCAGTGAAATTCCAATTGGGAGAATTTGTTCTCTTGCACCAAACTCCAACTTGTGTGCCCAGTTTTCAACTAGGTACCGTTATCCACAACTGGGAGCTGTTTCCCCATGAGAAGAAGCCAAGCCACAGCCTGTCTGGGCTAAGGTTTGTAGGATGGAGCACCCATGAGATGTGGGCAAGCAAAGCCATAGTCACTGTGATGGTCACTGCGTTGGCCAACTGTCCTGGCCAGAGGGCTGTTCTCTGCTTGGGGTCTGCAGGGCTCCCTTCTCACAACAGCTTTCTTATTGTAGAGAGGGCATGGACAAAGATCTTCACTTGTACTTCTGTACTTACACTCCCTTTTGCATAACCCCTTTTGCATAGCATACATTAATGCCAGTTTGTTATCCAGCTGCTGACCTTTTTGCCAGCTTTGCCAAACRCATACATCAGCTGTAGCAATTTACCTGGGAGAGGAAATCCCGAGTTTGCTAGGGTGAAAAAAGTGTTTATGAGGGCTAAAGAGAAGGTGAGGAGGGAGTTGGGGCTGTTTGTTGTATAGCTCATACTTGCAACCTACTGAAAATACACTGGTTTTGAGAATGTACTAAGTCAAGTCTAAATTGGAGTGGCTACAAAGTAAATCTTCCCCTTCATTACTCTTCAAGCATTCATCATGCTTATGAAGTCCCAGCAAAAATGTCTATGACAAGAAGGAATATGACAGATTGCTTCTGCAGTTTACCAAATTTCAAGTCATGCTGTGAAATGATGCCTCTGCATTTTAAGCCTATGTCAGACTTCAGCAGGTTTCTCATGGCTGAGTTATGGTTCTTGAAACACGACAGCGTTGCAGAACTGTTCTTCTATATGACAGAATATGAGAGAGTTTGCAACTCTTATTTTGAACTTTCTAACCCTAATTTTTGTGTTACTTTTCATCTCACTGCTCTTGTTATAGTCAAGCATTCCTTTCACCTGTTTCCTCATTCTCATAGTAAGTTTTATTTAGCCTTGATCTAAAATCAAAATAATAATAATACATAGATAATAATAGTGTTCACACAGCAGTGAAGTTCAACTAATTACAGCCATTTTTCAGTTCCTGTGTTTTCAGCAGACTCTTAAGATACATTTCACTGCTATCTATCAGAGAAAGTGTTTCCCATTATTGGAGGACATAATTATATTCTATTTCAGCAAAATTTAACTGTGAATTTCCAAAGTAAAGGCCACCATAAATATGTTCCTTTCAAAAACACCCCAAAGAAAGTCACTGAAGTTGAGCATTCAAAAACAAGCAAGTAAACCAATCCATAATCACGAATTAAGTAATACTAGAAGAATAAGAAAGAAAGTGTAATATCTAGCCCACTTATCAAGACTTTCCTTAGAGGCAATGGAGAGAGATACGCACCTCCTGTGGGCAATTCATGCCATCCCTAAGATAAGAATCGAAGCTAAATGGGATGACATGCTTTCAGATGTCATTTTATTGAATTCAGAGAGCAGAAATGCATACCTTAGACCAAATGCCTGACTTTTATATGGTGACAGTTAGGTGTCCAACCTTATCAACCATCATTACAGTTAACTATGTTCGTGGGAAACACTTCAAAACAGAGTCAGCCGCTGACTGCTTATGGCGATGATGCTGAAGACAGGCAGATATTGGCAAAGAGTTTCTCATGCCCACTATACACAACTGTTTGATCCTACCATGGATGTCAATCTATCTGTATTGATGAGCTCTCCACACCTTTCGGTGTCTTATTTTCAGCTCCTACAGAGAGCTTATTGGAGCTAAATGTCTCTTGTCCTGCTGCACTGGGAAATCAGTCTTACCAAGCTGACTGAAAATGACAATATAAATACCTAAGGAGGTATTAAATGTTTTCTAATAAACTTTTTCAAATCATGCAGTCAATGATTGTTTGGAACAAGAAGAGAAAGATACCTTTGTGGTAGCAGAAGCAGCTTTGTTGTCCAGCACTGAAGTGCAGCTTGGAGCAGTGAAATTGCTTAGCACAGGTTCAGATGCTAAAATTTCCACTGCTTCCTTTATCAGCATTCAGAGATGCAGACTTGTTTACCAGCATGTAGTTATGATGGTACAGTATATAGCATTAAACAGGAATCTCATTAGCAGGAGGARCATATATAACCACATTATTCTCAGAAATGGGCTGCCTTCTGAATATTGTTTTCTATACTGTTATGCAAGCTAATGATGAACAGGTCAGCACCAGGATAAACAAACCTCATGCAAATTCTGGTACCCTGCTTTTATTTCTGTGCATGCTTTCATGCTTCTCTTTGGGCTTACGACCGCATCAACACAGCAAAGGGAAGGGGTGCTTTCYGACACTTGCATCCTGCAGCTGCTTGTTCCTGTCCCTCTGATGGTGCTTATTGTGCCTGCAGCGCAGTCCGTGGCCACAAGAGCACTTGTCAATCATTTCTGTGCAAAGTCTGGTGGCCTGAGCTGTCCTCTGAGGTGTTTGACTTTGCTAAAGGAATGATCATATATCTTTTCTACTGCCTGCTGTCCTGCTGGAATAAAACATATGGCAGAGAGGAGTGATAACATCTTAAATCATCGTTGTCTATTGCTACGTGAAGGTATGTCTAAACCCTGGGGTTAACTCAGCCAGATATTCAGAATTCGTTGATCAGAATCCCAACCATTTTAAGGATGTCTTAAAAATGAGGACTTAAAAATAATAAATGCATTAATTTCTAATTGTTCCCTAGCTATTTAAGCACTCATGGATTTTCCAGGTTTTCTTTGCAACTAGGAAGGTTAGATGATAAAATGGAGATTGTGGTTATTCGCATGATTTCAGAAGCAGGACTTACCAGAAAACATCCAAAATATTAAGATGTAATATTATGCTGCAACAAAGAGAGAGGGTCTGTATATTTACCTATACGTTTAGGTTAATAAATAGTAATTGATGACATGTCAGAGTTTTTTTATATTGTGAGCTGAAGTGTGTTTCCTTACAAGTTAGTATTTTAAGTTTGGATTCTGGAAATATAGCATTTCCTCACATCTTTTATATGCCAATCAGAAAGACTCAGCAGGGATGTATGTATTTTTCCTGAAGTTCATTAGGTTCCAGGGTGATCTGCAAATATTTAACTGATGGTTGCCTGGTCTCCTATTGAAGATGCTTCTGACATTATTTGGTGAAATTTTTCTTTTCTTCAAGGAGATTTAAAATCTTGAGATTGTGGAAGAATATTTCTAGGTAAGTCCTCCTTTCTCTAAAAGTGATTTGAGCAGTTTGTCTCACTTTGTGTAGCTGTTCAAAGTGCAAGAGTGTCATAGCCCTAGGGTTCAGCTTCCATCTTCTTTCTCTCTTCTGGAACCAAAGTGTTCAACCAGAGTGCTCTCCACCAAGTTAGCTGTATTCACTGCCATCATCAAAATGATTTCTAACAACACAAGAGGTTTCTGATACGCCTCATCTGTCAGAAACAAGATGAGTGACAACCACAGCAGTAGTCTCTAGAGGAACAGCTCCAAAAGCCATCACTGAATCTGTTTTTAACTCTAGCATACATATTCATTAAATGTTGATCCATGATATTTAAGTTACTATTTTTCCTATGTTCATAACTGAAGCCTCTTTCTTATAAATACAAATTCCTTTCTTACTCCTTTAATTCAAAACACTTCTGTACTGGCGGTACCACCACATGAGAGAAGATTGTCATTGGATTGTACAAGGGCATCTTGATAGTGTAGTGTGGGAGTGGTGTAAAAACCRAGACTTTAGGCACACCGTTTTTAAATGCAGGGCTAACCCAAATTATTTAAATATGATTTTTTTTTCTGAGTGACATATGGACTGGTGAAACTGAGAACAAAAGAGTTTTTTTTCTTCATTCTGAAGCACCTTGAATTCATATAGTGCTCCAGGTTTATCAGTATTCAAGCAGAGGAATAGACAGCATATAACAGGCTAATGCAGATGTTATTTTAATACTAATATTAATATCATAAAACAAAATGTAAAGGGTTACTCTGCACCATTCATTCATTTGATGAAAATAATAAGCTAAAATGCCCTTCCTGATGGTGACTGAAAGCCAATATTATTAACACAAGGCTGATGCCTGGTGTTCACATGCAGCAATTAAGTTCAGTTAATTGCAACTACTTTGAAAGGATTTTTCAATTTTAGTCTGTATTTTTTGATCTCTTCAGGTCATGCATCATCATTTTCTGTTATGGCACTATAATTTTTCCACTATTTTCTTTCACCCTTGGCTCATTTTTATGACAAGCTGGAAATGTGTGTTCCCCAGTGAATGACAGAACTTGTGTTAACCAATGAATGGAAATTGACTGCAGGCCGCCCTTGCAGAACGGCACAGATTAATACTCCTGCATTTTTTCTAGCATAGAAACAAATGGCAGGAGCAGCCCTTATTTGATTAAAGTAAAGCTGCAGGCTGTAGGGCTTCGCCTCTAAATGCAAATGCTTTTTTTGGATCCTGGAAGATCAGTCTAATTGAGGAAGGAGCAACTTAATCAGATCACCCACTTCTTTCTCTTGAGCAAACTATGTTTTCTGGTCTTTTTCTGAAGAGCGAACCCTAGGCTGTACAAAGGTGGTATAGCTCTCATCTCAGGAAGTGGATCAGAGAGAGCTCTCCGTACAGATTCACAATTATCCACAACTGCAGGGGAGAAACAAAACCTAGAGAATCAGTAATGTCAAAAATAAAAGTGTACCAATATAGCATTTGCTAAACAATGGCATGCTGTTGGGAAGATTTACCTACAGAGTAAAYGAGCCATGGGGAGAGAAAAGGAAATAATTAAGACAAAAAAGGGAGAATAAAACAAAAAGAAAAGCTCAAAATGATATGGAAGCATGGTAAAGTTCCTGTGGAGTTTGATGAAAGAAGATGGGTTTTCCCAGAGACGCACATGGAGGACAGCGGTCTTGAAGATGAAAGGATAATTGCTTCAAGACAAATAAAATGAAAAAGACTGAGATAATTAAGAGAAACAAAGTCTACACAGGCAAAAAAGCAAGACAGTGTCAGGAAAGAACTGGCTTTCCACTAAAATCTAGTGTTCATATGTAAGAGCCTGTGTTTTCAAAACTGAAAAGCAAGCTTCTTCTGGATACTACCAAACAAATGCCATCCTTACGCCTGATGGCTCAAGAGTTCTCAATTTCAAATTTTTATTTTAGCAGCAAAATTGAAGTGAATACATTGGGAAAATGCCCTTCTATTTTATTGCTTTTCACAATTGTCAGCTCTTGTGAGATTTCTGTTCCTCTGTAAAAGGAAATCAAAATGACCTGAAAAGTGTGTAGAATTCTTTATCAATAGAATATCAATAATAATAACAACAATAATTATTCTTAATAATACTGATATGGGAGTGCTTGGTTCTGCAATCTCTGTAGGACATCATTTGTAGAAACTGAAGGATAATAAAGATGATTTGTAGCAGATGTAACATTTCTGTACATTAATTAGTAAATCACTTGCTGCAGTGCAGCATAAGGACCACATTGCTATCTGTATGATGAGATGTGTCAGACCTTTGATATTTTGTCATTGTGCCCTGTTCCTATACAGAATTGATTCTTCTGTGGAATTTAACGTTGCATGTCAGCTAATAAAACATGATTATATGGTTTCCTCTATGGTGTCACGTGTTGCTGTAATTAAAATGTGACCTCTGTGGAAGAGTTTATGCAGAGTGGATTTTAATGTCAGGTAGAATGGCAATGCCCAAGTCAGAAAGAATTTTAAATAAAATATAAAACTGTATTTTATTTATTCTGTGACTATTCTTTGCACCAAAATCTGTGGAGTTTGATAATCTACAGTGATCTTTCTTCATTCACTTAATTAACTGGATAGTTAGAATAGGTTGTTATCAAACCTTCCACCAATTCCCAGGGCCAGCTGGCTTCCTTCAAGGAGGCTACTGATTTCTGCTACCTGCAAATATGGTTAGACTTACCAGAAAAAAAGTCCCATTAGCAGAGAATTGCCTGATTATTCAGTACAGCTGACGTGGTAGGAGAAGGCAGTAAGCAGGCTTGAAATATCATCCTACTGCTTGAGTACCYGCATCATTCAACAGCTTTTGAATCCTGAACCCTTTGAGGTCCAAAAACTTTTATGTTGGACAATGTTGACAGACTCTTGCCCCTGGTTTGAGTTTTGAAGTTGGCTACAGAAATCCTTGGAACTTCCCAAACCATACACAGAGCAGGAAAATAGACCCACAGGGTGCATGATCACTTAAATAAGCAGTAAAAGTGAATGGGTAATTTCTAGATACTTTTTTTCTGATTTGTGTTTGTTTTGCCCCACTCAAAGCAAAAATCCTCTGCCTATGTAATGGGGGATATCTGTATTCAGCCAGCCTACAAATGCATGTCTGGTCTGGTGCTGGGAGAGGGGCCATGGTGTTGGCTGGAGAACGTCCAAAATGGTCTACATGGCTCTCTTGGCCAAAAGGTTTTAACCAAAGAAAAGCCTCCCAAATTCCATGCTGTTGATTCAGACACAGTAGGTACTTTCATCAGTGGAAGGCTATACTTACTGTAACCATCAGTGTTGTCAGACTCCAACTATGCTGAGGATAAATGCTTCAAAAAGAGAAAACATTTCTCACGGCAAAATCAGGCAATGCAACCAGAACATTCACATAGTTTGCATTGCTGTTCAACAGCCTGGCCAGTGGCAATACAGAATTGTATCATTAAATTAGATTGGGCATGTATCTTTTGATATTTTGCAACATTGTCAGAAATATCTTTCCTTTCCAAAAAGAGAACCCTGCACAAAATTACATAGCTGCTTTACAGGCAGACCATATCGAGCATTACATTGCTTCAGGTAGTAACAGCAAGATATGAACTCACTTTGTTTCTTTAACTATACCAGATGAAAGCACCCTAGAGTAAATGGGGAAAATCCTTCCTTTTGACAGAGAATGGAATTGAATTATTTTGATTTAATGAAGAAATGTAGTTTAATTGCTGTAACTGGGCTTTTTCCCTCTATAATGTTAGATATGTTGTCTTGAATGTAATTAATTCTAACTGAAATAAAGTGCTTTGATTTGAAATGTTGTCAAATGAACTTCCCACCCAACCAAGCTTTTAAAACCAAATAAAATAACCCATAAGTTTAATAATACTTGACATGGAAGGAGTTGGTATTGCTGATTAAAATTCTACTGCCAAAAGTCTTTGCTTGGTTAATTTTAGGTGGTTTTAAGTAGATAAAATGCAATGCAAAAAAATGTGACATCTAGATGAAGCTAATGTTATTAAAAACCTTAGTTTTAGTACTTTTACTGTAAGGAAGGAGGCAATCAAGTACTGCTGAAGTGTTTGAAGCAGGTTGTTGGTGCCAGTTTACAAACCCAAGTTGGAATGGCAAGGGAGAGGTAGTTAAATTTGTGTATGTATGTGATTTGTGTATATTTCTAAATGCTCATGAATCTATTTGAATTGCAAGTTTCTTACTAAGATCCAATTAAAAAAAAATCCCTCAGCTGATGCATGCAGTAATTATTTGCAGTGCTAGAATAGAGTTAAAAGTGTGGGAAGAAGCCTGTTATGAAGGATTTATGACTTTTTCTGTCTTCACTGAGTGAATTAAATCCAGTCTGTGGTGTCAGTTTTCCTTAAAGGTGGACAGGACTGTAATGGAGCATTAATGAATGAAGGTACCAGCAGACACGGGCAATGTAAATGAAGTGATGAGAAGGAAAATTCAAATTGCAAGGCAGATCAATACAGCGGCGCGTGAATCTTCTACACTGTTGTTCCTTCTCCTGGAAATTAAGGTCACCATCTAACAAGCTGCAATAGTAATTGTTCTGGAGAACTGCAGAGTGAAGCCACTTGGTTCCAGCCGTATTTTCTAACCCTGAATGAAGTGCTTTTTTCTCCCAGGAGTAGCAAACATCAGAACAGATTAAAAGTTTCTTTTGATGTGTCTGTGCTTCTGCAAGCAACCTGGAAAATTATGTATGTTTTTTTCCTTTGAGACCTTGAGCTGAGGTAGCAGCACCAGGGAGCCAGTGTACCAGAGCCCAGACTGGTATGCTAAAACTGCTGCCCTAATGCAACCTGGGGCTGCACTTCTCCTTTGTATTTCAAACCTAATCCATAATATTTAATACCCTTGCCAAGATGATTGACTTCTTCAGATAGTCACACCTGCCTCCCTTAGCTCCCTCTGTCTTTCCGTGGAAATCTGGAGGCTTTTCAGTCAGACAATTCTATTTTATTTTTGCATAAAATGTGAAGGAAAAGGGTCTTTTTAATCCTCCCCAAAATTGCAGTGGTGGTGTTATGAAGTAGATGGGATTTGGGTGAAGCTATTTAGTTGTCAGTTGTTTGTCATTGCAGGGTTGTTTAAGTGTTGTGTTAAGTTTTTGCAACAGAAGGTGTTGCGTGCAGGTGGAGGGAGGGGGCAGATATGTTGTGCTGAAGTCCTGTGGAGATTATGTGTAGAAGGTAAAAATSAAGATGTAATTACCAGTGCTGGATGGAAAACAACTTTCTTCTTTTATAAAATGAAGAAATCAATGCTTTGAATTCTTTTTACCTTACATTTTCATAGAATCACAGAATACTTGGGGTTGGAAGGGACCTCTGGAGGTCGTCTTGTCCAACCCCCTGCTCAAGCAGTGCCACCTAGAGCTGGTCGCCCAGGACCATCTCCAGATGGCTTTTGAATATCTCCAAGGATTGAGACTCCACAATTTCTGGGCAACCTGTACCAGTGCTCAGTCACCCTCACAGTAAAAAAACGTTTCCTGATGTTCAGAGGGAACCTCCTGTGTTTCAGTTTGTGCCCATTGCCTCTTGTCCTGTCACTGGGCACCACTGAAAAGAGCCTGACTCTTCTTTACACCCTCCCTTCAGGTATTTATATACGTTGGTAAGATCCCCCTGAGTCTTCGCTTCTCCAGGCTGACAGTCCCAGTTGTCTCAGCCCTTCCTCATAGGAGAGATGCTTCAGTCCCTTAATTGTCTTTGTGGCCCTTTGTTGGACTCTCTCCAGTAGCTCTATGTCTCTTGTGTACTGAGGAGCCCAGAACTGGACCCAGCACCCCATGTTTGGCCTCACCAGTGCTGAGTAGAGGTGAACGATCACCTCCCTCAACCTGCTGGCATCACTCCTCCTAATGAAGCTCTGGACACCATTAACTGCCTTTGCAGGAAGGGCACGTTGCTGGCTCATGTTCAACTTGGTGTCCATCATGGTCCACCAGGTCCTTTTCTGCAAAGCTGCTTTCCAGCTGGGTGGAAAGAAGCACATTTTGCAGAAATCCAAATACTTCCTTAACAAAAAGACTTGACTGGCTTATATTCTTCCAGGGGAAAATGCCAACAGCACCACTACTGCCTGCTCTCAGTGAGAGTGCCCTCCTGGAAACAAAGCCATGCAGTTGTCTGTGACAGCAGGGTAGAGTGCCACAGAGAGCCCTTTCAGGTCTCCGTCCAATACATTTCCACCAAAACAACATCAATAACAAAAGCTTTCCCTGCTGATTAATTGTTGCAGCCTTTCTCAACTGAGTGAGGGTTTCTCCTGGCCTCTTCTTCGATCAGTAGCAGCCCTGAGATCAGGCTGAACACAGGTTTGCTTTTGCTTCTAGCTCATGACTGCTTTAACAATAATCTCCTTCCTCACTACAACCCCTGTGCTCTTTCACTTACCCACATACTTTCATTTTTACTATACCTCATGGTTACACTCTGTGTAACTCATAGAAATGAATCCTATTTTGCTTTAGATTCCTTTGAAGATGATAGAGATATCAAACCCCTTTGAAGGCTATTGGTATCACGGACATCTATTTATAAAATGTTAGGTATATTTAAGTCTTCCATCATCATGACAACCTGTTTGTATTAGTCAGAAAAGGAAAGGAAATAAAGGCTTTTGCTGCAGTTGTTACTCAATTGACACCCAGCACTCATAACCTCCTCCTGACGGTATTTCCTCTTACCAGTCCTTCAGAGTACAGGATTTCTTCATTATGCTTTCAATGTCTAAAACAGTGTGTGTTGTTGGCACCTAACAAACAGTACCAAGGCCCACATATTTAAATATGTTTAACCACTTGACCTAGGTTTCCAGGATCTGTCTCTAAATTCTTATATGGCACCTTTAATCCCTATACTACAAAACTCTCTTCAAAGGGAGGCAGCACTGCTGCCCACCCTGATGCCCCATTCTTGGGCAGTTCTGCCTGCCCGATCACTTACTATTGAACTACAGTAATCAAAGGGTTTACACGCATCAAAGTAAAATCCTTACATGAGAATGAGAAAGCCATTCAGTGAGAATAAAAAAAAAAAAAGAGGATTTAAGAAAGAACACATAACAACATGCAGGTCCAAAGGAAAAATACTGGATCCTATGCCTCATCTTCTAAGAAGAGCTACAGTTTTTACTGACTTATTTTAACTGTATTTTGGAAGAACTCTTTGAAAAATAGCTTTTAGCTGCTTGGGTAAGTTATTCAAACATGCAGAGAATTTGTAAGTCCTTTTGTTCAAGCATCAGGCTCATGTGCAAAATGCTCCCCCCAAACACATCTCTCTTGGAGATTCACGTGTGGCTTGCCTTGGCCCCAAATTCACGTGTGGCTTGCCTCACCCCCAAACAAATGCTTTTGCATGAGTCATAGACTGTGGAACTATTAACCCTAATTGAAATGCACATCTAAACTGACACTTAACCCTGAATTTTTAAGCAGCACATGAGGCTGTGGGCGATACTGTCTTATTTGGATAGCACCTTGCAGCCTGGAGGCTTTAAAAGTGTATTATTTACATAATGTCTCATTTATTTTGTAAGAATTACACTCTCCCCATCACTGCTATGATCTTCTTTGGCATAGAAAATATCCAGCAGCTGTTTATCAGCCTACAGAAATGCTGTGTAATAAGAAATAAAAAGAGATTGTGCATCTCTCTGAAACCATGCAGTGAATCAAGAAGAAACACCATCAGGAAAAAAAAAGAAAAAAAGCAGTCACTGGGCTTCCACCCTTCATTTGTACAGTCCTGTGGGTCACYGGTAGACGCAGAATCAGATGGGAAAAAAGCAGCCACTAAGTTTCCACCCGTGGTTTGTACAGTCCTGCTGGTCACCAGCAGGCACAGTGCACTAAGGCAGAGGAACCACCCTGGGCAATCTCTGTGGGGAACAGTATTTTACATAACCTGAAAAAACGAATGCATAAGCCAAGATTTTGAGAAGTGACACGTTCTTTGGCTGCTGAATAGAAGGTATTTTTAAAGGGGGTAGGGTCTGTGTTTTTTTTTTCAAAAGCAGCTACCTGTGAGGGAACAGTAATTTCACCACTTGGGGTAGCCAGTGACAACCACAGGAGGGTGCAGAGAATAAATTGCAGGAGATAAATTGCACAAACCTTTAGAAGTTACACACCTGCTGAAGTGGTTTTCATTTTTTAGTGTTTAAAATAGTCTGATTAATGTTCTTGTTTGTGTTTGATTAGGGTAACAGCACAGGAGAAACATCAAAACTTTATTAGTTGGGGCCGCTAGGTGGGCAAAGCTTATTGTAGTTTAGACTTGTTTGATTACCTCAGATGTATAGTGGGAGAGATATTTATAGAGCAATAGAGAAAATACTGCTGGTATCTTACAGGTGGGAGAATATTTAGGTGTAGAGAAATGCAATACAATTTGAGTTGTGAAAATTATAGCTCTTGCTAATTATAAGAGACAGAAGTTACAAAATATAGTATTAAACCTGATGGGAAAAACAGGAACTTTACTAAAAAATAATACATTTTTCAAGATACAGTGTAAGTAAACACCTCAAAAACCAATTCACATGAACTTGCCTTGAAATACAGAAAAGAGTGAAAGTTAACTGAGCAGCATTTGGGATGACAGGCTTTGTGAATTTATCTCTTCAGAAAGAATGGAGCATTTGGAAACAAGTACATTGCCATTTATCATTTTCAACTGTAATTGAAACTGGGGCAACTCAACACTTTGCTCTGAAACTGTGAAAGCTGTGTCATCAGGTATTGGACTAACACAACAGCGGGCTTTAATGTTCACAGACAAGAAAGCTTTGGAGTATTTAACGCCCTCCCTCATCAAAATTCTAGGTTATTAAGTATGACAGTAGAATATGTATATAGGGAGAGAAAGAGCCTCAGCCATAGTTTTTACATCTTTTTAAGTAGTGCATCCCTTGCAAAGGTCTTCTAGGTGCTCTTGTTGTCACTGATACACGTCAGTGATTTTATTTAGGGATTGTGTATCATTCCAGCATCAGTCAAGCATATTCAATTGACTGCAAGAGAATGTAGATATCTAAATTCTAGGCTAGCAAATAAATTTAACTGTTACATATAAAGACTAGTGATTAAGGAAACACAGAGCTACAATTTGTAAATTATTCAGGTTCTCCAGGCTGAGGTGTTGCGTTCAGCACAAAACCTCAGGTTTGAAGGAGAAGAGTGACTGCTCTCATCTATATTTCTTGCCTGATGGCAGGGACTTGCAGGAGGGCAGGATGGCTTGCTGTGAGTCTATAGCCTGCAGACTACAGGCTATTTAGCTGGCTTTCCTTTTGTAATTTTTTTTCTATTTAATACTTTTCTTCTTTGCCTGTCAGACTCTTCTGTAAATAACAGCCTTCAGGTACAACTACAAAGACTGATATAGAAAAAGACCTGTACATTAATTTCAGCATATGATCTTGAAGGTTAAGGATGAGATATCTGAAGAAGAGGTGTTTAGTCATGCCAGTCACCAAGATCCCCTCTACAGAGAAGGGAAAGAGTTCATACTTCAGGAGGGTGATGCCTTCCATCTAAAGACAAGGGTTTAAAGTTGGTAGGTTGAATTGCCCTTCAAGGTGCCTGACTCCATCAACTGTAGAGGAGATCAGATGGCAAGCTTCCGTTATGTGTCTGAGCTTTTGATGGCTAAAAATAAGATAATTCCCCAGCTGAAATGAGACAATTCCCACATTTGGAGGCCAGAACTGCTCTTCATATGTTCTATCCTGGTGAGATGAAGAGCCTGGACAACCAGCTGTGATGAGGGAGAGGAATCTTCTCAATCAATACTGAAAAAAGGTGTGACCTCTGCAGTTTCTTCATCTCAAGAAACAGGAAGCTCCAAAGGGTAGGCTGTACCATCCTGAAACACTTCAGAAAGATGAGGTGGAAAAAAAATGAGAAAAACATCTTTAGACTTCTAAATGGTGAAAGTTAAGTGAGCTGAATCTCACTGATATGACAGCTCAGATTGAAATGAGGCACTGTATTGGGTGTAGGTGTCAAAGTGTTGGCACCAGGGGGGCTGCAAGGGTGGCCTCTGTGAGGAGAGACGAGGGGCTGCCCCGTGCTGGACACAGCCGGTTCCAGCTGGCTCCAACGGACCCGCTGGCAAGACATGGCTGAGCCTATCAGCCAAGCTGGTGGTGCCTCTGGGAAAACACACTTAAGAAAGGGCAGAATGCCACAGAGAGAGGAGGAGAGAACAAAAATAGTGAGAAAAAGCAGAGGGAGCACCAAAGCTCATAGGAGCAGGAGGACGAGGAGGTGCTCCAGGTACCAGAGCAGATATCCCTTGCAGCCTGCGGAGGATCCGTACTGGAGCAGAGGAAAAGTGTGAGAAGGAGCAGAGAGAAACTGCTGTGTACTGACCGAAATACCAGCCCTGTGCTGCTTGCCGCAGGGGAGAGGAGGGTGGAGTGGACCTAAGTCTGAAAAAGGGGGAAGGAAAGGTRGTTTTTTTAATGTTTGTCTTTTTGTTTCCCATTACCTGAATTAGCAATTATGTTTTTATTTTTGTTGGGAACAAATTAGGTTAATTTTCCCCAAGTTGAGTCTGTTTTGACAGTAATTGGTAAATGAACTCCCTGTCTTTATCTTGACTGATGAGCTTTCTTGTTCCTGTTCTTCCTATTTTCTCCCCCACCTCACTAAGGGGATGGAGTAAGCGAGTGCCCGGGTGGGTGTTTGGGTGTTAGCCAAGGCTAACCCACCATAGGCACATTTACCCTTTAATATTATAAATTAACTTCACGTACCTTTTCTAGGAAAAAAAAAGAGACCCTGAGTGTACAGAGTTGCTTTGGAAAGTACAGCAAATTTCCATATGTGGTATCTAATACATGGGAGATACAGTTAAGGAGAAAATTCAGATAATGACTTAATATTTCCTTTTCCAGATAATTCAGGAGGGAAGATTAGAATAGTCTATCAGAAGGTGAAATGGCTTCAGCAATATCAAAATATTTCCAGACATATGTGCAGAATATGTGCAAACCTATGCTAATGTATGCACAAACCCAAGTGGCTGTCAGATTTGCATTGTAAGCTGAATAATTGAATTGGGAATGTATTTTCCATACAAAATTCTAATTTTCTGAATGTTTCACTTGCTCTGAAGCAGGAGAAGAGCAACAACCATTCCAAAAACTGTATTAAATTAGCTGGATTGTTTGGTTTTGATTTGGGGAGACAAAACATTTCATTTCAAATTTCACATTTCCATGAAAGTATGATTATATTAATTTTTACTTTAAAACAGCTTTTCAATATTGTTTTTCAAAAATGTTAAAACTGGGGTTTTCTATATCACAACATTTTTTTCCTAAATGAAAAGCTGTCAATACTGACACATACTAAAAACATTTCATTGTGGGTGTGAATACTACTTACCCAGGAAAAAAATTCTGACTAAAATATTCTGACTGGCAGACCATTTATCTCAGGCCATCCTTTTCTTTAACTCCTCTTTGCCATCGATGGTGGAGCAGGTTTTCTGTTCAGAAACAGATGCAGTAGCCTTCTGGGTTGGTGTCACAGCCATCACCTTCTCTGTAGTCGCTATGGTTACATGGCAAAAGCAGCGTGCATCCTTTGTGCTCGCTATTCAGCTGTCCCTGTTCCACTTTCTGCCAGGACTACCACCATACCAGCAGGGCTGCATTGCTTGTGAGCTCCTTCATCCTTTTCTCACTGGGAATGAGCGAAACCCCTCGTTCTGCCTTTCTTTCAAGTGTTAACCCTGGTACGTGGTTTTGAGAACAGCAACGTCTTGCAGAAAGTGTTCACTGATAGCCATCAGGTGCAAAGGAGGTATTTAGTGTGTGGGACTGCAGCTTAATAATGGGGTCTTGCAAATGGTATCTGAGAACGTAATTTTCAAAGCCTGGGATTCATTAGGATAGGTATAGTTGTAGCCGGGTACTGCTGGGAGCAGAAAGCAGTTCTGTAGGTATCAGGGTAGAGTAAAATGGACAAAACCATCTGAATAGGATAGGCAAGATGATTGCATAAGACCCAGCTCAATAACTTGCTTCAAAGGTAARTCAAACTGAAGTCAGGCTTCTTTTAAAACAAGCTTTTTGGTGGCTCTTTTACATTTCTGCCATGGCTTTTCGTTCCTTGTTTTGGGCCAGGACCAGCAGAGCTATTCTGAAGTGCCTCAGCAAGCATATGGTGCGTGTGCTGTTTCCATCATTAACTACCCAGGCGGCAAGGAACGGAGCGCCTGCTTGAAAACATTGTGGGAATGGGATTTCTGTTACTTGAAGTGCAGGAGTTTATGACTCAGACTGTGGATATGCCTCCTTGCCAGCTAATATCTGGTCGGAGCCAGAAATTGAATATTATAAGGCTGAAGTATCATTTTGACACACATTACCCACCGATTCTCTTCACGACTGGTTATATTTTCGCTAGTTAGAGATACCTATTCACAAAAACAAGCATTCATACTAGGCTCTTCCGACTGCGGTTTAAAGTGGTGCTGTCATTACAGAGCTGACACATTGCGTACACCCTGCCAACTTGTTGACAAAAAGAGGGAAACATGTAATTTAATACAGCTGTTTTACTGCAAAAAGTATCAACAACACTTCAGCCTTTTTATTTCAGTCCTGTCAATCAAAAAAATCCACTCCAACAGATAAGTTAACATGCCCTGGAAGAATGCCTGTTTTTGATAGGCATTGAGAACATGGTGAGACTTTTTTTTCTCTTTTTTATTCTCTGTTCCTTTGGCCTATTCACACATCTATTTGTTCAGAAGACGACAGCCCTCCTCATTGACTCCAATGATGAATTCAGAGAAAGTTTTGGGCACACCCCTAGAGCTTTGCAACCTTTGCATGTAAATGAGTAATTTCAGCTGCACAGCAGATCACTATGTACCTATGAAATCAGTTTTCTTTTGAGTGTGAACATATCGGACAGGTACAGTTGTTGAATTGTCTTTTCAAAATTTGTCCCTTCTCTTACAAGTAAGATCAGGTTTCATTAAAGATGAGGTCAGGTTTATTGATGCTTCTTGGATTATTACCTGTCCCCACTTACATATTTCTTTGACTAACTTCTTGTGCTTGCTCAGCATTGGCCTTTCTGCAAGTTTGATATCCAACTTTTGTTTTATAAACCCTTTTTTTTTTTTTTTTTAGTGAAACTTGACAAGATGAAGTCTTCACAGCAAATTCTGCCTCCCCCCCTGCCTTTTCCTTTTCCCCTCTTCCTGTTAACAATCCTGGTCTATTTGTAGTTATTTCACCCCCTAGCTTATGTTAAACAGCCCATTTGAAGTTGTGAATGAACCTGTCCTTAGGGTGGATGTTAGACTTCCGTGGTTTAGGTTTTTTGCAAGACTTTTATTTCTTCCATATAGTTCATTTTTATTCTTTCACTCATATATTTTTAAAATAGGAGAAAAATTCTGTCTGAAGACTACCTGATGATGTTGTCCGTTTCTAGCCGGTGAGATTTCTGTAGCATTAATTCCTGAATTAGTAATATCCTAATGCAATACAGCAAATCCTGACTAGGCTACCTGTCAGCAGGTAAATAACATATTTATGAGACTTATAATCCAATTTCTAATTTATAATGAATTTCAAAAAAGGAACTGGAAAAGGTAGTCAGCTAAATTTTGACCTTGCTTACACTGAGTGTTTGTAACTATAGGGAATCTGAGATCTTCCTGGTGAGCAGGAAGATTTATGATCTGTTCATTGAGAATTCATAGGCTGAGATCTCTCTGCCAATAAATCTTGATATTCGCCTTGCCTAATCCTCTGTGAAGTTAATGCAGAAAATTCTTAAGGCAAAAAAGATGGTTTGACTCACTGTAAGTTTTTAATAAGTGATATAGGATGAAGTAATTCAGAAGGAGAAAGAAGCCATTCTGCTCTATGCTGTTTTTCATGGATTCTGTGACAAAGGAATGAAGTAGCATGGTGGGCCCAGGCAAGGTGCATATTTTTGGCAAGGGCCAATGAATTTTACATTCTGCTTCAGACAGAGCTGTCCTGATGTGAAATTTGCCATTTCAGCAATGTATTTCAGCATTGACAACAGTGCTAAAAATATAGCCACCGTTGTGCACAGAAGGCTTGTTAGGGCCAAATTTAGTTGGCCAAGCGTGGCTAGGGAGGAGTCCAAGAGACTCTCTGGACCCCACAGCTCTGTCCAGAAGAAGGAGCCAGAACCTTGTATACAATAGATATATTTGAAAAAGACAAATATGAGACAAAGATGCAACTGGCACTGGAAACCATGGCAACAGGTGGGTGCATCTCAAAAGAACAGGGAATCCAGCAGCAGGGTTTAAGACTAAAATATATTCATCTCTCCTCTGTGAACTCCCTWTCATCTGGGAAATTGTCTTTTTGCAACCTGCAAGATTTCACACTGCGGAACGTTTTAGGAATGTGTTCATTTCTTTGAAATATTTCAGATACATTATCATGAGGCAGGTATCTACATGGAATAACAGCACTGAGGTGAAGATATGCAGACAGGGCAACTGTGCCCCAAATGTGCTTTACAAAATTCCAGCCTAATAAATCATAAGAATGCCAGATCTGTCCCTGAAATCAGAATTCAGAATCCTCTAGGGTCWGTTAGCACTCTCTCTCTCTCGGCTGGAGGGAACCTGTCTGTCTGTCCGTGCCAGGTTGAGGTGCAACAGGGCACATGGTCACCCAGTTTGTGCACAGGCTGGTTTCTCTGCACCGTAAATGACTTCAGGACCAGTTGCCACTGGGTGGAAGCTTAAGTGGCTGCCTGAGACTTCTCAAGTGTAAGGAAATTGATTCTTAATCATGCACTTAATTCCACTCATCACCATCATTATTCTAGCAAGGCAAAATTATCATGTTTTAATTCATGGAGCTGTGCATAACATTTGTCAGTGTCTTGCTACTTTTTACTCTCAGAAATATGACACAACAGTCTTATTCGGTGGTAATATTTTGATACCATATTGCACATCAGGATTAATCACAAAGTCTCTATGCTTTTTATTAACATCAATGATCTCTCTTGGAATTTTTTGTATAAAGATGATGAGATGTGTTTCTCAAAACCTCTGAACACCGAAGTGCTAGATCTCTGCTTTATCTGCTTTTGAATGACTTAACAAGACACTGCAAACACAATAGTTCAAAGAGATGGAAACAAAGTCAATATATGCACTTGCACACAATTTTTAATTTTTTCCCCTTAAATTAGACCCAAAACCTAGAATTTTTAAGAAATTGATTGATTCCTTAAAATATTTTAAAATTATAGACTGATGGTTGTAAAATCCAAACATTCTGGGCAAAAAAAAATTTAACACAAACACCTGAAATTCAAAATAAAGAACAGTTTGCTAGCTTTCTTCTTCTAGTAATATTCAAGCTGATAGATCATCTAAAGATTTCACTCAGTTTAGGTGGGTCAGAAAGTCACCTTTTTACTCAAAAGATCTTAAGTGCATTTTGACATTTAAACTTTCCTGTGGATATTTTGTTTCTGTTCCATGTAGGTTCCTAAAGATCTCAGCTACTCCATCACCAAACCCATGTTCATCCTAAAAAGACAATTGATATCCTGTTACTTACCCACGGTTATTCTAGCAGCATTGCTGTCTTCCAGAGTACCTGAACATATTCAGAATTGACTGACTTAAAATTCAGTGCAATACGAATGTTTTCAGACAATTTCCAAAGTTTTAGGTTTGGCTATGCAGCTATTAAGAGACAAGTATGCACATGTTTTTATTTTTATTTTCTCACTGAAGAAGTCTGACTGGAATTTTTTGAACAAGTTACCATTCTTGTTCAATGTATGTGTTTGTTCCTGGAGATCTTTGTAGTGCTGCTATCTGTGTCGCTCCAACCTAGCTTTTGCTCTTTACAATAGATATCCTGTCTTTTGTCTTTCTGCTGATGGCAGCGAAACATGTCTATCAAGCCAAATGCTGTCCTTTACCATTTAATTATCTTTGAATTTATGTCATGATCATCAATTTTTGCATTGACTGCCTCCTCTAAGACTGACTGAGAAAATGAAATATCCAGGTTCACAGTCTATTCTCTAAAAATAACAACATGAAAAAGCATGAAAGGCTTGTCCTGAACCCTGTTAAGAAGTCCTGCTCAGCCTGCGGTTTAGTAGAAATTCTGTCATGGGACATGTGGAAACTGAGTTAGATGATACTTTTACAACAGTAAAAGGCCAGTATTTTGTTTGGTAAGTTTTGATGAAATAGCAGGTAAAATGCTGGCTCCTTTTGAAATCGTTGGGAGTTTCACAATAGAGGTCAGTGTGCCCAGGATTTCATTCAAGGGAAAACTCGGTAGCAAGAGGTGTGCCTTGTGTCTTCAGGACTCCAAACTGATCCACGCTGTGGATCACTCACGGTCACTTTACTCATTTCAGTGATTTGAAAGTAATTTACTACCTAACAAAAAACGCCTCTAATATATTTTATAAAAAAAAGGGGAATAAATAAATACATTCATTTCTTAAAATAAGTTAATTCTCACAACTGTAGGAGACAGAGGCTGCCTCCTGTCTGCCTACAAAATACTCACTTTGGCTCATGCAACATGAATTCTGAACCTAGACCACTAATCTGGTCTTCTCCTGACTCACGTAAGTCAGGGGAGTTTGTCATTATCCTGGCCCCATGGAGTCCCAGTGTCCGAGATGTGTGGGTGCTAGCAGGCAGTGCATGGCCGTGGGGACATACCTCCCAGGGGTACCCCAGGGGCACAGCGTGGGGAGGCACCGCAGCCCTCCCGGCATTGCCGGGAGCTGAATGCAGCCACCGCCTCTCCCTCCGCTCTGCTCCGACCCCCTGGGGCCGGGTACCTGGTGGCCGCCGGCTGCCGCAGGGTGGGTAGGAGACGGAGGGGTGGTAGCTGGCTGCGCCTTCAGAGAAGGGTTTCTGCCATCAGTGTGCAGCAGGATTGTTGGCAAAACACAGCCAGTGTCTGACTAATTCATAAAACCTGCTATAACTGATCAGGTGACCAATCCAATGCCGAAAGAGAAACAACATTAAAAATTGGGAGAAAACGCTTAAAATAGAAAGTATGAACACATGTCTGCATATAGCTAGACAGATGGCATCTCTTTAAGCAGGGCTTATCCATATGGCAAGCTAGTAGATTGAATCTGAACGCTGTATAGGATCCCAGTGGAGCAAAACCCGGATTTTTTGACTCAGAGAGTGTACGCTATATATCTCACTTACGCTTCAAATGACAACATAAGCAGTTTTATGCCATCAGCTTCTGGTAGTAGGTGCAAATAATCAGAGAGAGAGGGAAAGAGATGAAGAAACATGAACTTATCAGGGAGTTAGGAAACTCTCTCGGTGAGGGTTTGAATAAATAGAAGAATAGGAAAAGAGAGACATTCAAACCCCAGTAAAGCAGCTTTCATAAACAGCCAAATTTAATAGCTGACTAAGAGAAAATTGCAATTACTGCAGCTGCCCAACTACCCAGCAATAACTCGTTCACTGAAGAGGCCTGTTCCTTTAGCATTGACGGACAAGAGAGCCCTGCAGTACCAAAAAGTCTGTGTCAGTCTGGGGGAAGGCTGCTGAGGACATGAAATGTCTCTAATACGGTAGGAAGACCGTCTAGGTACAGAAGATTTCTGAATCATAATAAGCACATCCCTCGCCTTTTTATCCCTCCCAGAGCTTAAGCATTCAGCTCATGCGCTGGTTACTGCTCCTGAGCTGCAAGCTCTTCTCAACGGAGATACTCCAGGCATGAAGGAAAGGTTTTAGCTGAGAATGTATTACCTGCCGTGGCACAGGGATTACACTGCTTGCGCGGAAGGAAGCCTGCCCGGCAGTCTTACGGTACAGGAGAACTGTGAAGAAGCCAATTTTATCTATGAAGAAAACTCAAAAGATAGTTACACCATTCATTTCAAACCAGAAAATCTCCTTACCCTTTGAGACGAAGCATAGCGAGGCTATGATGTTTGAAAACAAAGAAAGTGAATGTATCAGTATGAAATATCTTCATTTTAACAGAAGTTTAATTGCAAGAGGCTGCTGACAAGTTCAATCAATCTCATTTACTTGTTGACATACGAAGCGTTGAAAAATGTTTCACTTTTTTAAAAATATAACAAAAGCAAAGAAAACGTAATAATAGAAAGAGCCCAGTTTAAATATTTCTTAGCTAAATAAAACATGCATATCTGCGCATTTGGTGGAATGGCTAATTAAATATAAATACTTTGTATATTAACACTTCTGTGGAGATCCATATTTTCAATTCAGTTTAACAAACCCGTTATTGATCTCTTTTACAGACAACGTCATCTTTGAAATCGGGAAAAGACAAAGGGCTGAGTATGACATTAAAGAACTTCTCAGGAAAAAACCGTACCTGTGCTTACCTGCAAAAACATAGGAAAGGCTGATGATTTGATAAACTGGTGTGCTTTTACTGCTACATGCCACAACAGATTGAACCAGTTAAAGTAAGACTGGAATACCAAACAAATTGAGAACCAGCAGAACTTTATTTTCAGGCTTATATTTGTACTTTCAAATGAAACATGATGTCTGAACACATCTCTTGTTATTTGCAGCCATCCTGTGCTGCAGTAAGACCTGAATACACAGATAGCCGTACCTGTATGCTGTCTTGCAGAATTCAGTGGCACGTTGAGGGCGATAAGATGTCCACGCAAATTATGGTGCAAGACAATAATCAAAGCCTGTCTTCAAAACATTACTAAATTGTTTCTGAGTCCCTTATTTCTGAGTCCCATACAAGACTAGCATGCATGCAGTGGATGAGATTTCAGTCATTTACCATCTAGGTACCAAATCCCACAAAGTTCTGATGAATTTCAGGTTCCATCTATCCCAATTTTTATAATTCTTCACAAACATTTCAGTTTTTTGGGGGGATAATTTTGTGTTCTGTAGCAAGAATGGGTGCTATTGCTAGCTATAACTACCAATAATTATTACTAGTAGTCGTCAGTGTGTTGTTAACTTTTTCCCTAATCTTGTTCACCAGACACAGAAAGCATCTTTGACCTTTCAGTCTGGAAGATGAGGCTCCGGAAACCATTCAGCTCTTTGACACAAGGAAGGTTGAGGACTGACAGTTCTTCCCTTCCCTCATTTATTATCTATAGAAAGAGGATGTAAACTTGTGAATGTATATCAGGCTGGTGAGTCATGCTGATTAGCAGATATTTAGCCAGGCTCATTTGCTTAACCTTAATGCTCGTCACATGTCATGCAACAAACTCCACTGTGCATTACAAAGGATTTGACATCATGGAAGTAATTATTCCAAAATGATTCTGATAGATTAAAAAAATAAAAAATGAGGCAATTTGGCCCTAAAAACAACATTCTCTAATGAGAATGTTTCTGGGTCTGCAAATCCATAGTCATGTTTTATTTATAGCCCGGCCTATGATTCATCATTAGAGTTTCTTTCAGATTTTGGAAGAAAAATTGTTCTTCCATGCACGAGTGTTTTTGGATAACCACAGCTGCTCCTCACTAGCTGCTGTTTCAATAGCAGAAAGCCTAACACTAGCATTCTTATGCATCTTTGCTCCTATCTGCTCACATTCAAACCCTTTTCACCACACACAATCAATCCCATTGTAAGGGCTTCAGGCATCAGCCACCGCAGCCGTCATTTGGCTTGTCAGCAAACCAACCTCTTTTCGTTCCAAGGAGGAACAGCTGATGGGATGAAACTTGCTGCTGGCTAGAAATCTTTGAAAGGATGGTGCTGCCCCACCCCTGCTCTCATCTTCTCCCAAAGAAACGTTGCCTGTGACAAAACGCCTCTGAAACGTTTTAAGGCAATTGTCAGAAGCTCTGCTGGGTAGGCAGCAAAGGAAGGCAGGATACTACCTAGCCCTTCTGCTGCTCTGGCATCAAGGGCTACAGTTTGAATTTTTCTGTGTCTTGCTTGCTGGGTGATAAAAGGAGGAATGGTCTAAAGTGATTTGTCATTGAGAAAATTATTTTTGGAGGTTTGGTGGTGGCAGTTAGCATTTCTGTTCTTTTGTTTTAAGAGCCTCCTCTGCAAATGGACAGGTTTACAGGTTGTTTAAGAAGCAGAGCTTGAGTTAAACTTTTCTGATAATCCTGTCCCCAAATAAATTTTGCTCATCTCTGCACACACGTATCTCTCTGTATACCTGGTAAGGTTTTTTCCACTAAGATAAAACTCTGTTGAACTCTCTGGGCTGCAGGGCTTCTGTTTAGCAACAGATGCTTCTGCACTTTCCGATACCATGCCAGGTTTTTATTATTGAGAGAGACCAGAGTCTGTGCCTGAGTTAATGACCAGCTCACTGAATCCGGCATCGCTTACTGAGTACCTCTACAGACAGCGTTGGAGAAACGAGACTACAGCTTCACACACATGCCTGGCATAGCGATACCAAATGGAGCTGTTTTGTTGTCCCACCTTCATTCAGCTTTATGTTGGAGATGGGTATGAATAAAACTTTCATCGTTGCCGGTGGGGGTGCAGAGGTGGATGAGCGGCAGAGCAGCGCGTGCTGCACTTGCAGCGCTTTGTGAGTCAAAAACAACAGCAGCTTTGTGACTGTAATCAGCAGGTCCRGGGAACTTGTAGGCTGAGTTTGTAATCTTGGCCTAAGGTTGAGGAAAGGAATGCTCCTGTCACTTATCCTACCAGCAGTTTACTGCTGTCTGGCAGCTTGGAGAAGGCAGAAAATACTGTAGGGAGTAGCTAAGTGGGTGACTTTTGACTCTCTGTAAATAGAAAAGGAAAAATTGAGGCCTTTGAGCAGTTCTATAGCTCCAGTACATGGAATCTGCAGGTCTGCTATCAATTTCATTCCTGTGGGCAGCCAGAAGTCTTGTCCTGTCATATTCCCTCTTCAACAGTATTGTGATCATATGGACCTACAGTGCAAACCATCTCATACTGCATGAGTACTTTGTCTAGTTCCCGTAAATAATAGTATATACACCCATCAAAATAGACCAGCTTCACATGAATTCCGCTTTTTTCATTAAAAACTACATGATCATAAATATTCACTAAATATGTATTTGAACAAAACTCAACAGTCGTCAAAAATTAAAAAAAATTCTTTCCATGAGAAAAGGAATCACAGAAGAAATACTCATACCGGGATCTGTTTTCTACTGTTGGTAATCCCATATTCCATGTGTTTGGGAAACAGTTGCATGCCCCTTCCTAATTGTTCCGTATGTTCTCAGTGCAAAATATGAGCATGAGATCTGTACCTCTTACAGTTTGATTTCAGCATAAACAGTTTTTATATAACTTTACTTCCTGTGCCAAATTTGTATGGCAATTACCTTTTAAATATGCTAAGCAGAGAGGTCAGAGCTCTCTCTATTTGTTAAACAAATTAGTGTCAGAGATCCTGAACAATTCCAAGGCAGAAAACACGAGAAAGGCAGTGAGGGAGAGAAGCAGTTAGAAAAACCCAATGAAAAGTATTTTGTGTGTCAAAAATCATAGAGTTGCTAATAAAAAGCTCAACTTCCCCAAAAAACTCCATGCGGAGGAATTAACTTTATTTTAAGTTAAAATGTAAACTCCTCTCTGACTGCCCCACCACAGAAAATATATTAACTATTTCTTTGAAATGTGACGTTGGAAATGTGAACCTGGTAATTGGAGTGACTGGGGAACAACTGAAGATGCTTGACCTCTGTTTAGTTTAGGTAAAGATCCATGCGTATTTGGATACATAGTTGAAATGTGTCTTTGCCTGATTCATCCCATCTATGCTTTTCTTCCTTTCCATCTCACAAGAAAGCCTTCGGGCTATCCTGCTTCTTTGAATGGGCAACCAAGACTCTTAACATACAGACCACCTCCCTCCCTCCCTCCCTCTATTCCCAGCTCATCCCTGGCCATGTGCAGCTCTCTCCTTCTGGATACGCGCACCACTTGCACTAGTGCTACTGCATGACTGAGCATATATCCAGGGCTCCATGAAAGGCTCTGATCAGCATTCAGTTTACAAAGATACCCGGGGGTTTACAGCCAGAGTAGTCTCTGCCTGCAAATTTATAACTTGTAAAGAAAGTCAGGCAGGGAGGGTACCTTTCATGCTCATTGCATAAGGAAGCCCTACAGTAATCTTAGACTTAGATGAATAAGAGGAATGATGAAATGGGGATCAGTCTTATATGAAGAAATTGAAATCTGAGAGAGAGGAAGAAGGTGAAGGATCTAGAGGGAAAGAATTGCTGATTGATCAGACATCATGGAAGAAAAAAAGGAAAGAGAAAAAAAAAGAAAAAAGAAGCAACAGTCCCTGTAGGGGGAATAGCAAATTTGAAAGAGGAGGAAAGACCAAAGGAAAAAGGTATAAGGCTTCTGATTGGTCTTTTGGTGGTGGTTGTTTTCTTTATTAAAGGCATCAATATGTTCACATACCAAGCAGCTGTGGTGGTTTAAAACCTTACTGCCTGGGGCTTGCTTGTTACCACCTTCTGTTGGAGGTTACCCAGCCCAGCTTCCCCCAGCAGAGCAGAGAAGAGAGAATAGCAATGGGCACCCCTCTCCACTATGGCCATTGGGCATCCTGGGTTTGACTGCCCGTGATGATAAGCTTAAGCTTAGATGCCTGACTTCTCACTAAAGTAGATAGGGTCCCTGCACACAGTAACTAAAGCAAAAGTGGTTCATGCACACGATCAGTAAAACAGACAGGGTCCATGGACAGTCACTAAGGCTGTGGGTCCAGCAGGTAGGGTCCACGTACACAGTCCCGTCAGCTGGCGCAGTGGGAACCTCTGGCAGAGGACCGAGGGATGGTAAAGTGTTTTTGCACTGCCACAGGTCGCTCCCAAAAGCCACAACAGCTCAGAGGTTTTTGAGGGAGTCATGTGTCTGTTTGGTCAGATGAGTTATTCCAGCCACATAAATAAGGTGTTTCTTCACTAGGACCACTTTTTAGGAAGTTGCCATGCTTTCTATTAATTTATTAAGAAAAAATCAAGAAAAAGCATGGATTTTTATCCTCTGTCTGTGAAGCACAGGAGAATCAAATGAAAATTGTACTGCAGCACAGCTGATTCATTTAATGAAGGGTATCACTCTTTCAGGATCTTTATATGAAATCTCTGTGAAGCTGCAGGGGAGAAGAAGTGGGCCTCAACAATTCAGTTGGATTATTGTATTAAAAATATCCTCCAAAGTATAATACAATTAAGTTACCAGAGGAAAAAAGAAAAGGATAATTAGACCAAGCACATGCATCACAATATGATTGGTCTCATGACTTCTGGGGAAAAAAAAAAATCATAATGATACATTTCCTTTTTGAAAGCTAGTGGCTATGCTTCCACTGCCTGGAGCCCTGGTCAAACTTTTATTCTCCAGAAAATAAAATAAAACTTTCTGAAATTAAACCTGGTGAAATAAAACCTTTGCATACTGAATTTTTGTCCTTCATATAACCAGTTGTATATGGTTAAAGTTAATTCAAATGCACTCGTTTGGAAGTTACAGCTATTTTAAGAAGTCTTCAAAGAGATATTTGAATGCAATCTTTTGAGAATAAAACTATAATTCACCATTTTTTCATAATATTCTTATTTTCCTCAAAATTTTGCTGGAAGTGGTGGAAAAAGAATTGATATAGAATATTAGGGCCAAAATTTTCAAATTCGAGCATCTAAAATTAGGTTCCTAACTCCATATTTAAATAGCTAAATATAAGTAGCCTGATTTTCAGAGCTGCTGAGCAATCCCAGCTGCCACTGAAATCAGTGGGAGCTTTGGGTAAATACCAGATTGCCTATTTAGGCTCATTATCATGTAAAGACTAAATAGCAATTGGGACATTTTAGCCAATGTTATTAATGAAGGTTACTGTGGTATGACTGGGATCTGTAGAAGCACGTAACAAACTCTCCGTGACTTTCAGAGGCCAGAGTTCACCCAGGCCGCCGCTCATGTTGGCACAAGCCCTTCCGGAGCCGTCTCGCCCATTACCTTAAACCATATGAAAGTGGCCCCGTGCCACTTTTGTATGGTCTCTAGCAAGTGGGCTCCAATTGCTCTCCTAGAAGAATCATTGCGCCAATCACCATTATTGTCTAAAGGCTTTTCCTAGTGTATAGGCTTGATATAACCCTTTTCAGCTTCCTCCCATTCTTGCTCTTACAAACGCAAGGCGCATGTTTCACTCCTCCCTATCCTGTTCCTGATGCCTACCCTCAGACGGCACCATCCACCTGTGCGTGGGCACCAGCACCTCACCCCAACCTGCTGCTGGGGGCCCAGGAGGTGCAGTCCTGCAGCACTCCCTGGCCCTGGATGCTGCCCACCTCTTGCATGTTGCCAGACCTGGGAAGAGCCAGCATGTGGTTCTATGCATATTCTGGCTGTAGCACCCTCCCTCCCGGGGAGCCCCCAGGTACCCCGTGGCTCTGTGTAAGGGTAGCTGGAACTCACAGCCTTGCATTTCTTCTGTGCAAGGTAGTATGAGATGATAGCACAGCTCCTGGACTGCCTGCACACCCCGGAACAAAAGAGGCTTTCTTGCACGGGTGCTGCACTGGGAGCCGCACTTTCAGTTTGTATTTTTTGAAGTAGCACTGTGTTATGTTGTTTTTTCTCCATAATCTCCTCAAGCCAATCTTTCTCTATGATAAGAGCTGCCTAATGTTTATCTTTACTCCACATGGCTACGGCAGCCTCAAAAGCTTTTCCGAGCTCTCCGCAGAGCCCAGAAGGAGCAGGCGCCCAGCTGTGGGCCTTGCTCTCGCCCTTTCTGCCGAACCCCGCAGCGACTGGGTACCACTGACTATGAAACGAAACAGAAGAGAAGCAGCTTCCATTGAACATGCAATTGATACAAAGATCAAAGCAGAAGCAAACAAAACACAGCTTGAAAGAGAACAGTTCAAGGAATCAAGCAGGTGCTTTTTTTCCCTACCTTGTGGTGCTGATGCAGGATGAAGCCTCAAGTTACTGAAGTCAATATCCAACCTGACAGGAGCCAGGATTTCACCTCCAGTGTTTTAATCCCTGGTTTATGTCAAAACCGCTACATTCCTCACTTTTTTTTTCTCTCATTCCACATTATTTTCACAGCCAGGGGAACTCTGCTTTTTAACATAGTTCCCCATCTTTCCTGGGAGTAAGATGGATCTTCTGCGTGTAAGCCTTGCTTTCATCAGGCTTGTGACCTCCAAGAGTTATATTTCTGTTTAGCTTCTGGAAGCTCATTTAGCTGTCATGGTCTCATTTGTGGCCATGACTCTGGATCTGGCAAAATCTAATCTATGCTTTAAGTTACTAATGTTCTTTTTGATGGTTTGTAATTTCACCAGACTTTAGCAGTTTGTGTTCAAGTCTTCCACGTAAAGTGTCTGCTGTGTTGTTTGTTTTTTTTTTTAATTAATATTATTTATCCTTTTTGGTAAAAGGTCAGAGAAGCACAGTTAATATTTCATGAGAGAAGAAAGGGCAAAAATTATTTGTTTTTTTCGTGTTAAGAAAAAAAAAAAACAAATTGGCATCCATTTAACTGAGAAGTTTAAATGCTTCCATGCCTGGGAGCAGGCAATTCTTGGGGCAAGTGGGGTGAGGAGAAGAGAGACCCCTCTTTTTTGTATTGGTGTAATTTTCTGTATTTAAAGGAAGTGAAGTTTGTGCCTAAAGTCAGCAGACAAATTGCTGTCCTTAAAGACATCAAATACGAAGAAAAGAGAACTGAATGTTTTCAAAAGTATTTACAAGCATCACAATGTGAATACTGATGGGCAAAGAAGAGGACATTAGGTTTTCTGAAGTACCTGAGTGAAATTATAAGCCACTGCATTTGAATGGTGATTTGGGAAGCCTGCCCGGTGCGAGGCAGCACTGCACAGTCACCCCCAAGCGAGCATCAGGCGGTGTGTCTCGGGCAGGAGGCTGCACCGCTGCACCAAGCCCTGGTGCAGTGCCATGCTCAGGGAAAAGTAGAATTATTGTAAAAAAAAGCTGCAAGTGTTGGCAGTCAAGCAGTAATTTTCGTATTTCACGTGATTTAATTCTTTCCAAATGGCAGGAAAACTTTGCAATTCATTGTGTAGGTAAATGTCTTTGGGCACACGTTCTTGAAGAATGGATCTGATTGTCAGATATTCAGAGGTGAATTGTTTTCCACTGTTATTTCTAATGATGATGATAGAGATTATATTTTGATACTGTAAGTTATGAGAAAATATCGTGTCTGACAAGAGTCACCCCCTATTGTTTTCATTGACAGTATCCCCATCATTGCTGCTAGACTGTATTGCCTCCCCTCAAACTTCTTCACCATCTCTTACAAAAATGAGTCCAACCAGAGTTTCTGCCTCTTCCCATCCTTTTGCTGCCCCACCATTAATTTCCCCTTCCCTGTCACAGCCTGTCTCCAGTTCTGAGGTCTGAGGACTATTATCTGCCTCTGACTCCTTCAATCCCTGGTATCTCAAGATTCCTTTCCTCCTTTATTTCTGTTCTCGTTATCTCAGCCTCACCTTCAACTCTGCTGGCTCCTGTCCCACTGCCTGCAAGCATGCTCTTGCATATTCTACGTCAAAATAAGGTTTCTTTATTCAACTTGCCCATTTACAGTCCTATCTCCTTCCTCACCTTTGTTTTCAGTACTCTAGGGCCCACATCCAAAGATCTATTTAGGCTCTTGACTTGTCCTTGAATGCTGAAAAGTATTCTGAATACAGTCCTACCTCAGTTTTCTTTCCTTAGTTCTCATGATGCCCTTTTAAATTTCTCTTGTACCTTCCCTACTCTTCTGTGACAGCTGAATTCCTTTTTGGGAAACAACCTTTATATGTTTTGGTTCTTTATGGAAGGGACATCACAGCAGCTGAGCAGGTTGTACTTGTGCTGTTACAGCCCTAGCATTGCTCCCCTAATGGTGGCTACTTCCAAGAAGGAGCTGAGAGGAAACTTCCTACTAAGTCCATATTGGACCAGTCAGCACAAATTAGTTTACAAAAATAAAAGGAGAAATTAAGAGTAATTCCTACATTCGTTATTCTCTCTCCATCAACAAGAAACTTTCCCATATTTTAACAAGACATATTACGGCCTTCTCAACCCTGCTGTGATTCTCCAGTCAGACAGACTCCTAAGCTGAACTAACTAATAGGACAATGAAATACATGACTGCTTCACAATAAGCACATCTTAAGGTTCCTAATAAGCCTAGTTGTGCAGAGGCAGTGCCCAGACCACAGAGACAGGAGCAGCTCAACACAGAGAACAGAGGCTGATGGAAGGGACTCTGCCAGCAAGCATGGAGAGAAAGACATTCCTACACTGGGGGTTTTGTGTTGCACGGGTAGAGCTGTTGAACCACTTGAAGGCTGCGACACAGGTTGCAGAGGATCCATAGAGAGGACCTGGGTGTTGCAATGTGTCATACCACAGCATCTTTTAGCTTCGTAGCCACCTAGCAGGACTCACAATACAGTGCTTAGAAACCCAGCTGTAAGGGTCCATGAACTGGGATTCATAAAATCCAGCTGGAGAAGGCAATTGGGAAGTGCTATGGAGACGTCAGAGCATTTGAATGCTTTCCCTGCTCTTTAGCCTTTCAAGTCACAAGCACTTGCAGAAAATTATCTCATCTTCTCCATTCCTTTGGGACTAACAGTGCTGAACTGTTTGCTGGAGTTAAAAAAAGACAAATGAAAGTCCCCTGTTTTAAAAAATTGACAAGGAATTAGTTTTTCTTCTTAAAGCGGGCTGGGAGGAACATTAAGACACTTAGCAATACCAAGTAACTGGTGTTTTCCTTAACAACTCCCTGGTGAACACGTGCTTCTGGCTTGTCAGAAGCTGGCAGAGGTGCTATAAAGATCTGAGTTCTGTGTTTAGGTGTCTGAGGTTAGTCAGCCAAGGTCCCTTGTTTGGATTCAGCTCACAGGTATTATCCTCTCAGTTGTGCCTGACAGTATTTTATGTTTCTTAGTTTTGTATATGAATGGTAAATGGGCTGTAACAAATTTTGGAAGGACACCTAAACCAGAGCAAAACCGTAGAATAAGTATTGCTCTCGGTACTTTTGTACATGCAGTAGGGACCTGATTTTCTCACTTGGGTTTCAGGCGCTAGAACATGCACAGTATTGCCTTCCAGTGCTCGCTCTTTGCAGTGCTGTACGCAGAGGTTAACAGTGAATCCGTACCTTTACAGTGTCCTACCTCTAAGTTGACCTCGTTAGTATAAGCTTAGTTTGAGTGTTTTATCTTTGACTTCATAGCTCGTTGGAAACGACATCCTGTACAAGCAGGGAAATCAAAACCACTCATTGCTTTAATACTTATCCACATACAGTGGTTGATTGTCACGTTTTGGAGCCTCTTTATGTTTTAGGGGAATGGAAAGCTATGCTAGCTTGCGTCAGTAGAGCATAAAAATATCTTCCTCTTATAGAAATGAAACATAGTAACAGATAACATTTTAAGTGATGTCAATAGCTACATTTTCCTTTTAATAATTTAGAATGCATAATCCGATTTGTTTAGCTAGGTCACTTACTGCCTGTGTATCATCTCATATCAACCACAGAACAACATAGTTTATTAATACAACAGAAGAACTTAAAACATAATTCCCTCCTTAAAAATGCCATTATAGTATCACTAAGTTCAGCTGACTTTGAGATTGTGAATACTTTTGAACTCTTTGCTATTAAATGCATGATCATTAACTAAAATCCAATGGTATACAGAGTAGGAGTGGGAGAGGGGAGCTCCCATGGTGACATGATGTAAGACACGATGATCATGACAGAAGGCACACTGGAATATTTTGTGAACTTAGGGCCAAAGACAACACTGAAGTTTCCATTCACAAAGTTCAGCAAAACTCAATTGAATTTCGTAGAGCTGCACTCATGTATTCTAGTAGAGGTTTATCAGACAAAGATAAACCTTCTTGGTTATTTCTCTTTTGATGGTTCTTAGGCTCACTTGCTCCAGACAATAAAGAACTGGAGGGAAAACAAAGTAAAATTAAGTGTAATAACATAGATTCTAATAACCCTCTGCAGAAAAGATGGGAACAGATGCAACAGATGGAAGCTAGGCACTAAAAGAAGTATTAATTCACCTCCGTCGGTATGGCTATGAATGCTGAGTGACTTCTTTTTTTTATTACAAGTCATTAGTTTCATTAATTTTTGAGGCAAAAAAAAAGCGCACACTACTGGAAATATTTTATATTCCTTTCCCTGTGAAGCTTTATCCTTTGGTTATCACAAGGGCTAGTAATACCCGTCTCAGAAAGAGACACAAACTTGGTTCAGAAATCTGAACCAGCAACCTTTCAGTCATGTAACAATAAAAGCTGCCCACCTTGCACATCAGAGAAATTTAATTTGGGAAGTAAAAAGAAGAGAGGGGAAAAATGAGAAACAGATCTGAGATGAAAGAATGGAAAATCAAACATTCTTCTTTTCCTTTCTTGCCTTCTGTCCTGGAGTGTCACAGGAGCCCACAAGAGATGGTGGTCTGGTGCCACACTTCACCCCATTGAGGCTGAGATTGCAGCTGCCCTGGAAACAACCCTCTTGCTGCAGGGTGAGCAGAGTTGGGCTTGCTGCCAGTGAGAGGTCTTTGCTGTGATTTTGCATTTGTTTGAATTACAGGCTCAGTCCTTCCTTTGGCTTGGCTGCTGGGTAGGACCCATGTGCAAATACTTGGCAGCTCTATACCCCTCTCCAGAGCTGGTCTGGAGTGCTGAAGAAGCTGGAAGCTTCACGGGTGTGCTGGGACCCCCACTGTGGTGGGGACAGCAAGGCAGGGCTCAGCTGGGCGCTTGCAAAAAACTGAGTCTCACTGCCACGTATCTGGCAATACTCATCCTCTCCGTTGATCTGAAGAAGGGACACTGTTCTCACATATATTTAGTAACCCAATTTTAATGAAGTCTGGAGAGCAAAATAGTCTAAGGAAACATGTGTTTGCTTTGCTTAACCTGGCACACAACCATCATTCTTATCTGGATGGACAGAGAATGTTGCCAAGATCAGACATCATTTCTTCTGCTTCTAAATACTGACTGATATATAATACTCAATGTGATTGTGTGCATTTATTACTTGAACGTTAACAGTATAACTATGCACACAAATATACAAAAGAGATATATATGTATATTTTTATATCTCTTCAGAGACACAGATGTACTTAAGATAGGAAAAAGTAGACACCTGTTTAAATAATTTTCTTATTTTCTATGCTTTTTTCAGATATTTTCCCCTAAAATCATATTATAAAAAATAATAAAAAGTTGAATATAGTACAAAAGTGATAGACAATTCAAGTCATGGAAAGAAAACAGAATGTTGTTATTCTGTAGTGATACTAAATAAAAAATTGTCTCAAAGTCTGGATTTCTTTTGCTTTCTCTTGTGATGAAAGCTGATAAACCTCAATGAGCTTTCCAAGAAACTCCAGATTCATTGGAGCCAATAATGTGAAAATTCTCTGTGCAATAATAAATTTGGAAAGTCATTTATTCTTAAGATTGAAGTCTTAGGCTGCAGGGGTAACAGCACTGAAGGTTCTCACTTCTTGCGTTTTCCCTGAAAATGGAAAATAAATAACTCTGTGACTAAGCCTTTTTGATCTCTATCAAAAACCCTAAAATCAAGGCTTTGAGATACAAACCAGTTACTCTACAGTAACAAGCTCCCACTAACACTTATTGTACCCTCACCCCTCTTATGTGGCACCCCCAATAAATGTGAGGTAACTTATCTCTTTCCTTGAGGAGAAATTCCTTTCCAATTGCAGCACTAGTGCCAATGCTCAGAAGTACTGCTTGAATCATTAAGGTGCTGAAATATCTGGGGATCTGGGATCCGTGCCTGAGAGCTCCATCGATTAAACAGAATGGAGCTGGCAGTACTTTGTGTTGCGGCATCTGTATTTTAGGCACTTGGCCCTGCAGCAGCACCCATGGTCGCTGCTGAGCTGGGGTGCCTGCCCCGTGCAGCACACCCGAAGCTGGGGAGGAGCCCGGGGGAGCCAGCACAGGAGTGCAGAGCTGCATTAGCCAGAAAGGAGGAAACGTGGGGAGAGAAGTGGATCTTAGTACAATATATGGGCCTTTATTCTGACACTTCCCATTACTCAAGAGTCATAAGACATCACGAAATCAGGTTCCTAGGGCTTTTCCTGCAAACTGGAGATGCGTCTTTACCAGCTAATAGGTCAGGCATGACGGTGGGACGTGGGAGACTGAATTTCCGTTAGGTTTTTTTGTGCATTAGGATTTAATCTTGTGTTTACTGCCTTCCAAAAGCATTCTGTGACAGCAGCATTACAGGCCTCTCTCAGGCCCCCCCTCCTGCTTAATTGCTTCATGTACGGTGGATTACCATACATCACGTGTGTGGATGCACAGGAGACAAAAAGCAAGGGGCACAGTTCTTTATCCTGGTGGTTTGGGAACTCATTTGGAAGTGATGAGACCTGGGCTTCAGTGCCTGCTCCTATTAATGTTTATGAGCTTTATATTTAGTGATCACTGAATAAATGTATTTTTTCAGTGCTTCAAAGACAAAATCATTCAGCACTGAGGTGCTTCTGGGCATGCTTAGACCTTTGGGCACCTAAGGATTTCTTTTTTGGAAAAGAGAGATTTCTAGATCTCCCAAGTACCTTTTTGGCGAGAAATGAATTTCCAGCTTGCAATGTTTTGAGCTTTTGGAGATGCGCTTTGACCTGCTTGTCCAAAAATAGAACTTGGATTTCTTGCAGCTGACAATCCACACTCATTAGTGTTTATACCTTTTCCTGTGGGAGRAAAACAAATAGATAAAATACAGACAAAATAACCTTCTGAGCAGCAAGGACTCCCCTTATAATATAGTATTATTCATTCCATTTTCTGGGTACAGGATCAAAAGAAAATGATCATTTATCAGAGGTCACCAAAATGCTTAGTTGTGTTCAGCCCTTAGTAAATGCTGGCTCTGATTTGGGATGTGCTATTTTTGGTGCTTTGTTATGTTATTTGATATCCAGAGTTGGTAAAGTACTTGAAAAAGGTGAAGTTTTCACAGAAGTACTCTCAGTCCCATAGCATCCAAGGTCACAGGGCTCTCACAAATAGGAGAATGCAGATAAAGAGGAGCTGGCAAGTGTCCTGGAAAGATCCTGTTAGTGGATCAAAAGAACAGACTAAATCCCTAAGCAGTCATTTCCTACAGTTGAGAAACTAGGGGTAAATTGAGACTTGAGCTTTTGGTAAACTTTTTTTTTTGTGGAAGAGGTGAGACAGCAATAAATACTGAGGTAGAGATATTATCCTGTGTGTCCAGTGGAGATGCATAGAGATAGAAGAATGAGAAAGAAATAGCAGAAAAGCAGACATGTATCAAAGTATTCCAATGTTTTGATTTCCCCCCCATCCTCAAGTCTTCAGACCTGATACTTCTCCTGGCCAGCTCTGGGACCAGACCAGCTGTACATAACACATGGGATCATGCCAAGAACAATTTGTGTGCAGAGAGGGGCAGGACCTCTGACATTTGTGTCACTCCCAGCTTGCTACCATGGAAACTTCCTAATTCACCGACTGATGGCTGTGACTGCTGGGGAACAGAGCAGCTGCAGCACCCTGGAGAGTCTCTGAAGGTGGTGGTGTCTGCTCCAGCTGCTGATGCTGCAGCCTGCCCTTCTCTAAAGCATCCAATACAAGTTGGCAGGAACCTGCAAAATCTCCAGATGATAACCTGAACCCATTATTTTTACATTTTCTTACACATTGTCATAAGTGAACCTCTTACAAAGCATTTGTGAAGGCATGCTCTGCCTGAAACATAGGAATCCAAGCCTGTGCAAGAGAACTTCTCCAGTGCCCTGGTGTGAGTGAGCTTTTCATATCAAGAGACTGAAACCACCGTAGGGAGAAACAATCCACCATTTTAGTAAAGGCTGGATTAAGAAGACCTTTTGGGCATGTTAAAGACTTTTTCAAACAGGGTGCCTTGGACATCGCAACTCACCTAATTTCTCAGCTGGAAAGGCCATTAGTTTGCTTGTCGATGCTATTGCCCATTGTGGATAAATTAGAAACACACAGTGCTTGAAGTGTAATTGTCTCAGGAGCTAAATTTTATAGCTGTTCTGTACAACAGCAGACTTCAAGCCCTCCTGCAATGGTGAGAGGGATACACTGTACAGTGAAGGCATTCAGACCAGCACATTTGTGCTGATACTAATGCTTTATCCATTACTTGCTCCATTTCATTTTAATCACCTGAGTTTGTTTGACCCAGGATGATGTAGGAGGAGGAATGAAGGAATCCAATTACTACAGTTCTACTCAGCAAAAATTAGAAATAAAAAAGAAATAGAATGCTGAGTAAGTTTTTATTTTTAAATAATACAGTGATGACCTGCCTAATCTCGAAAAGCAGTTAAGAGTGACTCTCACTGTATTCCTGTTAAAAAAGAAACTGCACAGAGTGAGTAAACATGACCCAGTATCAGTTTTGGAGAATTGCTTAGTTTTATCAGTCATTTACTTGTTGTGCTAATGCTCTAAATTGAGTATGGAATAAAATGCTTGTCAGATGCTTGCTTTCTCTGCAGCAAAACTGATAATGGTTTAAATTCTTTTCATGCTTCGACCAAAAGACACTGACTGAATGCATCCAGAAGTGAGTTAAGGTGTATTCTACTCCTCACAAAAGCAGAAGTACTGAAAATTGTATTGCAATGCCAACAAAACATGTTTTTTCTAAAGAAAGTTGAAGATCCAAAAATGGTGCCAACTTCAAAGCTTAAGAGATACTAGTTAGAGCCAAAATCACTAGTAAAAAGAAATTCAAAACTAATCAAGCCCCTAGTCCTGTCTGTCCTAATGCCTTACACAGAAGAAACCCATACATAAAGTGAACTCCAATAAAGTCAATACTGTCAACATGTGTGATGAGTGGGTTCAGAGTCCATTAGTACCTGTTCTCACACTGCTGTTTACCAGACTCAGGACCTAAGTGTTCCTTCTAGCTGCCCAACAATTGTGTCAGGACCAGCATGTGCCACTGCGCTAAGCAGTTGGAGTTTCATTTAGGGTGGGCCTGCAGCCCTCGCTGTCCTGAGTCTCTTTGAACAACAGGAAAGATCCTCTTGTTTTTTACATTGCTAAGAGGGTATGTAAATGTCAGTTTCAGAGCCAGAGACAACTTGAGGTTTGCTATCCTCTTTTCTTCCAGCAGTTATTTGATACTTTTGGTTTTAGCTTTGCATGTGCTGAAGATGTAAATCCCACTTGGGTGCTGACCTGGAGGTGCTCCTATCGCCTACCTGGACTTCTCAAAGGAAGCCTCACTTTGCAGGTCCAAGGACACAAGGTATTTGCTTAGAGGAATGATGAAGAAGGTCAAATGGTAACCATGTAGTAAAGCAAAATAGAATTAGGTGGTCATTAGCAATCTAGAGTTTCCTGAAATGGACAGTTTTTTCTCTACTGCCAGACTGGGTAAGGGGAAACATTTCCCTGATACCAGCGATGAGGACATCCCTAGACAATGAAGCACAATCCATCAGAGCAGCCCTTTCAGCAAAGTCAAGAAACTATTACAATTTTTTTGGCCAGTGGAAGAAATCAGATATTTCTTGATCACCAGCCAAATTTGGGCACCAAATGAGATTACTATTTTCTTCTTAATACTGTTAAAAACAAGGCTGGATAAAAGTGATTTATCCAGTTGTCAAAATACCTATTTGCTCTTTGTTTTCAAGGTCTGCCTCTTTTACGGTCCAGGGAGCATGACCACCAAGCCACTGAAGTGAACTAACATTAAAAATAGTTCTCCAGCTTGCTTTGCTCCAGCAGTATATCAAGGGAACAGAATATCAGCATATTGACATCAGGCTCATTCTTGTTATCTGTTTTGTGTCCCGAGTTCAAAGACATCAAGGCTGCCTTCATATACAGTGATGCCCCATACATTATAACTCAGATTTGCTGAATGGTGACATGGTTTGCTTGTGCCCTGCCCTCACACACAGTAATCAYTGTCTCATTAGTGCTCTAGGCACATGTGTCTGCTAACCAAGCTGGCAACCGGCCTTGTTTTTTAAATTCCCTTCTCAAATTATTCAAGCTTGTCTGTAGTATCTGTATCAGCATTATCTGTGCTTGGCTCACATCTGAGCTCTGTGGAATCAGGCTGCATAACCCTCTTCGTGTTGACACAGGGAGAGTAACAATTCACAGTCTGTCTTAATGAAACATTTTCCTCAGTGCTATAGACTGATAGAAAATTAAATAATGTTTGCTTAGGAAAGAAAGTTTTCTTTTTGCAAGAAGAGAGCTTGTCTTCTGCTGACAGGAAGATGTATATCTAAATCTAGGTATGCCCTTTTTCCTTCCAGCAGCAAGCTGGAACGGAGTGCTTCTCGCATCTCCGTTAGGGACAAAGATACCATCAGCTGAAGTCCGTTCGGGCCCCTGGCTGCCCTTGCATAAGATCTGGCAGTAGGTATTATGCAAGGGGTAGACAAAGGTAATATTCCCTACAGAAATAAGAAAACCAGAAGCCTGTAGGTATAAGCATAAAGATGTGCTTCAATACAGTGCATGTTTCCTTAATGGTTTTAATTATAATCTAAATTATTTGTAGTGTTTTTGTTGTTGTTGTGTTAATGTTCTCATAAGGGACTAAATGTTACTCAGGTTTGTTCACATTGATTTAAAATTTTTTGTTTCAGAGCTATCATCCTTTTGCCTAAGGGTAAACTACTGCTGAACATATGTATGTAATTGTCCTGAGGGAAGGATTAAGTTATTGTTTTATTCACACTATTAGAACATGTTACTCTGAAATGGGGGGGGTTCACTCGGAGTAGAGGATGGGCACTGAAGCATGGCACGATGGTTTTCCCATCGGTACGTCACTCTCTGCACTCCCCTTGGACATGTGCCTGGCTTGCAGGGTGCGCAGCCTGCTCGGTGTAATCCCGTGGGGTAGACGAGTCCCTGGGAGTCATGGGACACCCATCAACAGCCCTTCGAAGCAAAAGCCTCTGTGACACTGGTTTGAGCTGGTGGGAGGAGGAGATCACAAAGAAGGCAGAAGAAAATTGAAGTGGCAAAGGAAAGCTGAAAGATGGAGAAATAACATATTTTATGTTCACGTGTGCACATTTAACAATTTGCCTTTCAGGAATTTGGCAGACTGCTTGCTCTCTTCATTACTTTTTCTTCTCAATTAATTTAAAAGTTTGAACACTTCGTTACAACATTCAGTGGCAGGACAGCTTTCCAGTAGCTTGATAATGACTATTTCCCTGGCTAATGAATCTCTCTGTTGTGCTCACTGAGGCTTGTTCCACTGATTCACATATTGTCTTATAGGGAGTCAGTAGCCTCAGGTTATCATTTAATAAAAGACGCTCTGTTTTATTCTCCTCCACTGTTATGTTTTTGATGTAGTTATGAAGCCTTTCCTGACCAACTTGTTTGTGATCATTTCAGATTCAAATTTCAACCTTAAATGAACACGAAGTGCCCAGAAAAAAAAAATACACAGGCCTGGTGGACTGTTGCATTCACACAAACACTGACGACCGTGGGAGCAGGAATTGGTGTGGCTTGCTGGCATTTTCTGGCTGCCTTCCTCTGCCTGCCCTCCCTTTTACTCTTATCCCTTCTCTGAAGTAAAGGTGAGTGAGGAGAAGAGCCCCTTCTGAAGCAGGAAGAAATAAGTGGCACTGAGAAAATGGGAAGAAAGGGAAAGAAAATAAGATGCCATGGCAACAGCCACATTACTGTAATGCTGTTGCTTTCTGAGCATGACAAGGGCTCCCCCAGCCCTTCCATCAGCTCCTTTGTCTGCACGTTTCAGGCAGTTGCCCAGCAGCTCTGCCTGCTGCTGCTGGCTCCTGCTGTAGAGGCAGGAGGGCAGCGCTGAGGGCCAGGGAGTGCACGTTTCAAGCACTTGAAGAGAAGAGCCCTGCTAGAACCTGCCTCAGGGTCACAGAGACCAGGACATGGCTTATAAGTCACAGTTTTCACGCAGGTGACATGTCGTCAGCTCTGCTGGACGTCTGAGTTGTATTTTGCTCTGATGACAAAAGTGCTTCAAGTGCATCCCAAAGGTGTCACTTCTAATGGGCTGGACCCACTCAACTTTTTTTGTTAAAATAGTTGTTCTTGGCCAAATGTTCATGTGCTGGCCTGTGTCCCCCCTTACTGTCTGATGGAAGTGCATGACACAAGGCACTTGGAGGAAGACAATTTACCACAAACCATCATACACAAGCCCTGAATTTCCCCTCCTGTCACAAGCAACCATGCAGCAGATGTTCAGACCAAAAACCCCGCAGAACATCTTTTCCTCATATCCCTGCTCAGCAGGGGCCACAAAACACTCCCAGTAACCCATGGCCAACTTAGACCTAATGTATAAGTTTAAAAGCCACAGCTGTTTTGTGTAACAGGGAAAAAAAAAATAGAGGGAAGATCATGTGGCATTTGTGGGGTGAAATMAAGCAAGCCTTAGAAAAGGGCCATGCCCTTGTCTTTAGAGAAAGGCAAAAAGTTTTGCCCCCTGACAGTCCTGAYTGGGGGAAAATTCTCTCCTGACCCCAAATCTGACAATGGTAATAAACAAGATAGATACACTGGGCAAATGCTTCTGAGACCTTAATACTGTGAGGAGCAGCCGTGCACTTCATTTTCTCTATCCTGTCTCCGTGACCAATCTTCAGTACTTCAGGAAAGGGCAAAAATCTACCTAAAAGCAAGGTATTCAACAAGTAAAGATCTAGTCTGGCTCCCTCCATCAGAAATACTAAAGCTTCATTAACATAACCTAAATATGATGCAGTAAGGAACCAGTATCAAAAAGGGAGTTTTTGCCTCAGCTAATGTGCAAGTAGGACCAGGGACCCACGTGAAACTGTCCAAATTCCTCCAACTGTTGAGCACTCTGTCTCAGAAATACCCTTTCCCTGTTTCCCAGCAGGGTCTTAAGTGATCTCATTGTGGTGCACTGAAATATTTGGAAGAAGGTCTTTCTGAGGTTATTCAGTCTATCATCTGAAATCCTGTGGTCAGACTCTGCTTTTGCAGGTGATCCTTATGGCTAGGTTTATGCTGACCAGTGCAGCTATACAATGGACCTCCCTTGCGATGGCGGGTTGGGTGGCTGTATCCCACGAGTGCTCCAAGTCAAACTGCACTGCAAGACCTCTACCTGGTATTACAACTGCATCCACCTCTACAAAGGCACATCCAAAGTAACTCCAAATATCTTAGCGCTGGAGTCAGGGTCAGTATAGCTCCTCTGGAAAAGGGTCCTGCAAGGTAACTAGCTATTTTGCCTGCTTTTGGGACCCTAGCTGATGTGTTGGCATTGTGCTGCATAGGTATTTCAGCCCATCTAGAAGCATCTCCAATTAACTCTATGGTGAAGAGATGCTTCCTTTTATAATATACACCTATCCTTCAGAAATGGGAGGATGCACATTTTCCAGTTGGTAGCACACTTTCTTTTAATCCAGAGCTGACATTTAGACGTAATTCACTTTTGAAGAAAGCTTCAGATATGACTCTTAACTTCAGACCTTCTCATGTCTGCCTGACTTAAAGCTTCTGATTTTCGCTAGTCCCATAGCTGCACCAAAATCTTCAGTTGCATATGCCATAATATAACATGTACATTATTCAAAAAGTAAAGAAATAAGAGAAGCTGCTCTTCATGCACAACCAGAGCATGTTATGCAATGGTAAGGGCCTATGTGAGGCTCAAAGGTGACAACACATCCAGGAGTGCCAAAAACCACATCTGCATTTAAGACAAACTTATGCAAAAAATCTCTGCATCACTGTGATTTGCTTTTTTTTTTTTTTTTAATTGTAACTTGTATGAAAATCAGTGTAGGAGGTAGGCCACTTTTCAAGGATGGAGGGTTTTAAACTGATTGGACAATTTTTCATGACAGATCTTGTAGAGAAAAAAGACCATGACCCAATTAGAAAAATTTGCTTTAGTGAAAAATCACTATATCCTTTTTGACTGGTTAATCAGGTTGTGTTAAAGCACATGACTCATGCAAGCAGCCAATTTTGATAATTWGTCAGAAACTCAAGTGAGCAATGCAGGAAGTGAAAGCACCATAACAGCAATGAATCCTCGGTTTAGTCCTAACACATAGGATTTACCTGTGACTTGCATGGACTGAAACTCTGTGTGCGGTGTTGCAGAAGGAAAGCCTCACCTTGCATCACCACCTACTTCTTGCAGTTCAGGAAACAGTAAGTAATACATAATTTCATGTAGAGATTATGTGGTCCTATGAGAACTGGGGGCTGCAGTCCTTGCAGTTTGTGCACTAGGGACACCACTCTGGAAGGATGGGGTTGGCCAGGGTAGAAGTACAGATGTTAAGTCCTGCTCCTTAGTGGCTTTTATGTGGTCATGCTGTAATGTCTCCCCACTGAGCACAGGACCACTGTTTTTGGGTGGTGTCTGCATGAAGGAAAGCATACTGCTTACACTGCTGTTGGCCTTTTATGGCTACCGATGAGAAGGATGGGGATGAATATGGTCAAACTCGATGATCTTAAGGGTCTTTTCCAACCTAAATGATTCTATGATTCTATGAATGAAGGGCTCAGGAATAATCCTAAAGTGGAGGATAGAGTGATGTTGCCAGCAGCATCTATCTGAATAGCAGCACAGCCAAACTCACCATGGCTCCCTTCCCTTCTTAGCCTGGGCTACTCCCACCTCAGGGACTGGAAGCACTAAATTCAGCTCAGTGAAGTTCTGCAGCTCCAGCTGTTTTGAACGCATTGTTTTTATCCTGTCCTGACTCAAGGCTTGCCTTATTTACGACTCATTCCCCCTGAGCTGCCTTCTCCCCTGTGTTTTTTATTCTTTTTAGTTCTCTTTGCTTTCTTTTTCACTTCATTCCTTTCCTTGCTTTGACCTTTTGCTTTTTTCACACTCATCTCAACCCTTCCTCTCAGGCATTTTCTTCCTTCCTTTGCTTGTCAGTCATAATCTGCTCACTCCTAACCAAGTCGTCGTGCTTCACCGCAGCCTTGCTGCATCTAGTCACCCAGTCCTCCAAACATCCTGCAATTAGAAGAAATTCCTGTACTGGTCTGTAGGAAGTAAAGCAGCTCTGCACACCAGCATTAGGTGGACGGGGAAGATTATTAACTAGTATAGACAACTGGTTTTGTTTCATGGGTTTGGATGATACATAGGCTACATCTAGTGTGTAATGAAACTGGGATAAAACATGGATCAGCGCTGGCCCACAACTGTTTGTACTGTTTATTAGCTATCATGCTCCCTGAAATGGTTTTAGACCGTGCCAAAGAGTTCTCAGCTAGCCAGTGTCTGGCACAGCCTGCGGAATGGCAGCCCACAGGCAGCATGGGGGAGGACCCCGTGCTTAGGGGAGAGCTGTGGAGTAAGTCCTCCCTTCAGGGGCTGATACCCTGCTAGGCAGGGCCGTGATAGTCACAGTCCCGTGGGTCTAGTTTATTTCACTGCAAGAAAACAAAGAGTAAACATAAGCCTTCTCAAAACCAAGAGCTGCAGGGACCTCTTCAACAGCATTTACACATCTTTCAGCAGAGGTTCAGGATAAGAATCTGTTACAAAAAGACTTTGCATTGGGAAAAAGCTGATCATACTGAGCAATCACTGTCTGTGAAAAGGAAAACAAACACACGCATGAATAGCTACTTTTCCTTGACTGCTTGCTTTGGAACTGAAACAGTACTAAAATCATTCAGGACACATTACAAATCATACACAATGCCCAGAAATGTCCCTGTGTACTTTACTGATGCGCTATCTTCTACTTCTTAAGAGCAGGTGTTAGCCTGGAGGAGGGGAACCACTCATTCTGTATTTTACAGTACAATCCCCTAGACGTTTGAGTAATTTTGTAGGCATGATACATATTATGTATTTTAAAGCTGGGAATATGGAGAAAAATAAAAGAATTATAATATTTGGTGATTTTTTTTTTTCTTGTCATTGATTCTTACAGCACAATGGCTAGGAATCTTAGCTCCTAAACTTATCTTTGGAAGATACTTTGTGTCTCCTTTGAATATGAGGAACAAAGAAATTAATTTGGGAATCTGATCTCTTTTTGCGAGCGAAATATTATGGTAACTTGAAGAAATTGTTTTGGTATCTTGCTTGTTCTCACAGGAAATGACATGACATGCAGGATCCTCGTTCTTCTCATGCGTTAAATAACTGCCAGTTTTACTGAGATGTGTGTTTATCTATATGTGGCTCATCTGTATATGGTTGTTTGAAGGTGTATTTTTTATGATACTGTCGGTAGCTGGCTGATCAATGGTGGGGTAGTRGAGATGGTCTGATGCAGGAGTGGTGGTTACCACATCTGTGGTGAAAATCATTGGGATAATACTGTGGATGATGGAGGTGTTTGGTCTGTCCTAGGTGTCCACTGCAGACTTAGTAGTGCATACTATTTGTAATATATCCTTCTGTATCTGGCTCAGGAAGAGGTTGTGTGTTAGGGACCGCCTTGGAGATGATGTGAAGGGGACCAAGCCACCAGCACAGAAACATGTGAGCTTACACAGGACAGAATAGCTGGCCAAATGGGGGAAACAATTTCCACGAAAAGGTCATTGTCCTCTGACTCCTGATACTGAAGAGATACAAAACACCTTCAAAAGATGTTCCTGGGAAATGGAATTAATAACTCTGTTGGATCCTAGGAGCCATGGGATTAATAGAGATACAGGGTTTATGGCACATAATAGTTTCCCAATCTCAGTTAAACTCCTGGTGCTCCATAGGTATCTTTTCTTGTTGTTCTTTTAAAGATAGAAGAAATGGGGATGAAGGAGAGATACTTTCAGTGACTGAATATTGCTTATATTCCTATTTGCTAAGAGCTGTTCCTTTATATCGCTTTCTTAAGATTAGAGCAATCTGTGCTGAAGCTTCTGACAGAATGCATTGGTTAAATGATAAACTATATAAAAATACATTTTTTTGTAATAAATTTAGCTCTTGTCTAAAGAAAGCATCCTAATAAATTAGAAAAAAGAGGAAAGCATTTCATTCATTACCCGACATTTAAGTCTCCTATATCTGGCTCTACATTTGATTTCAGCAAACAAAATTATTTTAACCTGATTCAGCCATTTCTCTGGGTTTTAGACAATAATGAATATTACTGAAGTTCACAAAAGGCTAGACATGGCTTTTCGTATGAGGCATGTTATGTAATGCAAGATTCAGTACAGCATATTTATTATCATATGCTTCAGTGCATTGTATTAGGAATTAGTTTAATGTTCTGTCTTTAAATGGTTGTCTTCCCAATTAATTAAAAATCATGAAATATATTGAAAAGATTTAAAGATGCCCCTCTCAGATGCAGCTATGAGAAGAATATTTTCCCTCAGTATACAGATTAGAATGGATTTCAGAAACTTTAAAATATTGATTTTTCATGCTTTCAAATTAATTTTATCTGTAGAAGTAATGAGTTTAATAAATTGGTGTTCAAAAACACGAAATGTAATGAAATATACAAAACATGATACAAATATTTCAACAAATCAATTGATTCATGACAATTGAGTTACACTTTCAAGAGCAATAGCCATGTACTTTTGAGAACAGAGGGAAAAAAAATCTGTTAAAGGAAAATGGATTTCTGAAAAGGTCTGAAAAGATGAGACAAAACTTTGTCCCTTAGTTTTCTGGAGAATATTTCTTATGCCAGTGGAAGAAAGGTGGTCATTCTCTTTAACTGAACTCATTTACTTAATATTACCCACAGAGTAGCTTTAATTCACACAGAGCTGCTTAGTAAATCAAGCAAACTGATTCTTCTATGACTTTTTGTTTCTATAAAAAGGAAGCGATACTAAAGTAAATTATTTGCCTTTCACAGCTAATTTCACATTCATCTGATATCATGTGTAAGATTTAGCCTATCGTTTCAATCTAATCTGTACAGAAAGACCTTTGAGATCAACCAGGAGGCTTTGGGCTCAGATAACCAGATATAAAATTAGAGAACATCCTTTGCTTTGTAGTTCTGATATCAGTGTGTAAGTACCAGGGCAAAGCTTATGCTGATCATGTCACTATCTTCCTGCCATTTCGAAGCATGCATTTCCAGATTTAGTTTTCGTATGCATGTGTTTTACAGTAGAAAACAATTAACCTGAATGAATTTGGCACATTTTACTTCAATCATGAGGACTGAAAGCCTTTGTGCTTTCTGTAGGACAGTACTAGAGCCTGGCCTTCATACATATGCCTGAGGCATAAGTATCACGCCACGGTGGCATAAGCTCTCTATAGAGCTYGGCGGTACTGTGGCGAATGGGCATTGGTCCAGAGCAAAATGATGGATCGACGGCTTCCAGGGCTGTTTTGGCAGATGGGGTCACCAGGACAGAGAGATGCCTTGATTAACCCCCTGCTCTGTGGATATCGAGGGTGAGGAGAATTGATGACAGACCAGCATCAGGGGATGCGTAAGCTCACATAGGAGCCTGTGCAATGTGATGCGTGATTTCAATGTGATGCTCTGGAGGGCTGGTGCAGATCAGGCTTGTTAAGATGGAGAGCCAAGGTCATACTGTCTTTTTTTTTCTCTGTGTGTGTTCAGAGATGAATTTGATTCTTGGTCACGTTTGCACCAACAGCASTAATAGAAACCACGTTACAAAATGGGCTCTAGCACCGGTCTCCCTGGTGTGACATGAAGACAAATGACGGTATCATGAAACCTCCTRGTAACAGATTATGTGTTCGGTCATGTTTCCTTCTGGTATCTATTCTGTCAGAGAAACAAAAGGCTTAAAATGTAGCAGAGGCCTGAAGGGGTATCATCATTTTAAAAAACAGGACTGTTTCCAAAATCTTAACAAAAATGATACCAAATAATCAGGAAATAATTTGCTGCTTTTTTAAAGATGAGCAAATGTTATAATTGTCGTTTACTAAGAAATATATTTACTCAGGTAGATTAAAAAAAAAAACAAACAACAAACCTTACTTGAATAACTTAATTAGATTCTGGTGGAGGTTTTTTTTGATTATTCTTCCTTTCATGTCATCATATCAGATTTTCTTATTACAAAAAACAACAACAACAACAACAAAACCCAAGCAAAAAAAAGGAACAAAGCATCTTAAAGGAAAATGTTGTGGAGCTAAAGGTAAGCAATTTAAAATAAATAAAACATATCTGGTTTTACACTGCTTCATGGTTGATTGGTAAATCATAAATCCATTTAAAAGCTTAAGACAAAAATGGCTAAGAAGTTAACGGGTAGCTCGGAATAACACTCATGAAGCAATCTGAGGGAAAAACTGCTGGGTATTTTCTCTCCCTTAGCTTTTTCCTGAGAAAGAGAGGCAATCTGCTTGATGGTCAGTATTTCCAGTTTTTGCAAGGCTAAGGAGCATCAGTGTTTCAAAGGAAGCAGAGAATATTGTATTTCGTTCGGTAGTGGAGCATATTTGCCAGAACTCAACTCACGGAGGAACAGGCTATGGGGCAATGTGGCAGCCAGGAAACAAGCCTGTCAATCTTTTGCAGAAAGTTATTCTCTGTTCTTATTGATGTACAAATTATAGTTTGAGACATAACTACCCAACCATTTTTTCCAAATTACCTGCATTATTTCAATAGCTTTAGCAACTGTCAAACAGAGTTTCACAGACCCTGTTCATCTGGACCCATTTGAGTGACAAATTACTGAATTCTGTTAATGCCATGAAAATTTATGACTACTTTCAATACTTGAACAGATATTGATCCAATAAAAGTTTTATTATAGCTTTGAGTCATGCTGCAGAAAGAAATTACCTTTGTAATGATCTCACTCCATAACCAATGGTTCCAGTATGTAATGCACTGAAAGTATGTGGAAGGGGTGGGCAAGCGGAAAGTCTCTCTTAAAAGAGTGATTTTTATGCAGTCCAACAAGAAACCATCCATCCAATGGATTTCTAATGACATTTAGATCTGCAGAAAGCTGGCAATACAGATTCTTGCAGCTTATTAACCCCTCAATTTCTAATTGTGCAACTGTCGATGGTGGTTTAGTTTTCTTTGCTGAAGGCCTGGAAAAGCTGTTGTGATTTCAGGCATTCAGTGGAGTTTCTGAAACCCACAAAGTGACACAAACAATAAAATATCAGTCCTGTTCCGACTGGATTTTTTTATGTATACCCTCAGAGGTACTGATGAGCACATCATAAACTCCACTTCAGAAATGTAACTGTTTTGAAYTTAAAGGCTTTTAAAGAAAAAATATGCGGCAACTTGGACTGAAAAAAACAGCTAGCCTTAAGTGGTTTTATTTTCTTGGGGGTCAGTTTTAGACTGTTTTCTTCTTAATAGTTGTATGGTGAGGTACTATCACATTGAAACACTTCTGCAAAGCTGCATGCTATCCTCAATCTGAGATCTACCCTTAGACCTCAGAAAACAAAATTCTAAGAGGTAGCATCATTGTGCTTGCAAGGTTTGTCCCTGAGGACCTTATATCAATAGACATTTGTGATAATAAGCCTGAGCTGCCATTTTCCATTGACGTGGACTAAAGAAATTGGAGCAAGAGAGAGAAATACATTGGGACAATAGTAAAAGCACATAGATATGAGACAAATGCTCCCAAACTCAAGAGAATGTAAACTTTCCTTTTTGCACTGTTGGAGGTCAGGAGACAAACTTGGCAGRAGGTATGTTATTTTGTAACCGCAGATGGCAGAAATGGTATTACTGGGTACCATGGCAGAGGAAGGGCTGGCATGAAGGTTATATTCGCAGTCTCTTAAGCCAGTCTGAATATTCATTTTCCATTACATTACACTACTATATGCTAAGACTATTTAATATAGACATTCCAAGTAGGATTTCTTAGGCACAGAAGTATTACTGACAACCTTTGTTCCCTGAGTTTGCAGATTCATTTCTGTAACATTTTCCCCTGTGGCCTTCTTACTATAAATCCACAGAATCCTTACGAAAGCTGGACTTGCTCTAGGAAGATCTTTGAATAACTCACTCATTTCGTCCACATGCGACAGCTTTGTGAACTCACCATTTGTACAGTTGCAATTAAGCTCTTTTCTTGTCTAGCTCAAACATAGCTGAGGCACAGCAATATTAGCAAAAAGGCCCTATGGGCTCCCTGTTATTAACTTCATCTTTTGTACCAATAGCATGATTAACTTTGCATCTGCCATTAATAACACAGATAAAAAATGCAGGCATTCTTACAAAACATTCTAATTTCACAGGCCCATGAGAATTTACTTCCTTATTATTGCTTTTGTTTCAGAAGTGTTTGCTGTCAGATCTGTGGATTTAGCGTGGGAAAATACCCCTGGCTGTCAATTGTTTGTCATTTGTGCCTCAGTCAACTAAAAGACAAGGCTAGCTAATTTTCCTTAGGATGCAACTGAAGGGGAAACACTGTCAAATTCCATCTGTCTGCAGTTCAGCTGGAAAGAGCAGAAACACCTGCCTGGAGGGATGGAGCTGTGCAGCTCTCTGAATCCACAGGATTGGAGTGCTCTTACTTGGATGCCTAAAACCTGTCAGGTGTAATTTGAAGAGACCTTTTCAGGCCTTCAGAACATGACATCACGATAGACATTTCTAAAAGCTGATCAGAGATGAAACTAGTTGTCCTGGTTTCAGCTGGGAAACTTTCTTCTTAGTAGATGGTTTAGTGCTGTGTTTTGGATTTAGGATGAGAATAATGTTGATAACACACTGATGTTTTGGTTGTTGCTAAGCAGTGTTTACACTAGTCAAGGACTTTTCAGCTTCCCATGCTCTGCCAGGTGCACAAGAAGCTGGGAGGGAGCATAGCCAGGACAGCTGACCCAAACTGGCCGAAGGGATATTCCATACCATATGACATCATGCTCAGTGTATAAACTAGGGCGAGTTGGCCGGGGGGCGGTAATCGCTGCTCGGGAACTGGCTGGGCATTGGTCGGCTGGTAGTGAGTGGTTGCATCACTTGTTTTTCCCTGGTTTTGTTCCTCTCTCTCTCTCTCTCTCATTGTTTTCCCTTTCATTACAATTTATTATTATTATTATTGCTGTTATTACTATTATTATTATTATTATTTTATTTCAAGTATTAAACAGTTCTTATCTCAACCCACGAGTTTTCTTACTTTTGCCCTTCCAGTTCTCTCCCCCATCCCACCAGGGAGGGGGGAGGGTGAGTGAGCGGCTGTGTGGTGCTTGGTTGCCGATTGGGATTAAACCATGACACTAATGAAAATTCAGGTGACCTATATGTAAAGAGAATTATGCCCAGAAATACCACAAAATAAAATAACTTCATGTCTAAGCATGCATGCTGTTTGGATACAATTTTCCAGAGCAGGACACTTCATTTTGAAGGAAGCCAAACCTCATTCTGTGGGTGAGGTTGTAGCTCATGACATTTGCCATTCCTGACTTTCCCTGTTTCTGTGACAAACTGAATCTCTGTATCTTGCATTTAAAATTTAATATATAATTTTTGCAGTTAGATGAAGCAAAAGCAATGTATGCCTACTTGATCAAATCTTCATCTCACTGCCAGCATTCATCTCTATATTTTTAGAGCAACTTACCTAACAGTGAGTGTAGTATTTCAAGAGGTAACACATGGAATTTTTTTGTTTCAAGGTGTGGACYGGCTGTAAGGAAAGGGGCAGACTCGTAGTTGTCCAGTGATGGGCAAGTCCCCAGCAAGTCGCTCTGCTCTGTGTCCCCCCCACAGCTGAGGGCAAGGGTCTGTCAAGAGCAGGGTCGGGACATGGCTGAAGTCCAAGGCTGTGTTCCCAGCTGATTTGTTAATGGTGATGGCTATTTCTCATCCCAGCAATTATATAAAGCCTCAACACCATTTTTTTCCTGAACTCTGTTCATTGCTGAACTCTGCTGCATTAGACATTTCAAAAAGATGAGAATGGCTTATGGTGAGCAGATCTGAAGCTTCCTTCAGCTGGGGAAATGTGTGAGTGTCCGTGGCTGGCTTGCCCCAAGGACTGCTCCACGGGTTTGAACTTGACATGCATGTTGAGAGGCAAAGTGACAAAAAGTGAAGGTACAGTGAAAGGAAATAGTCATAGAACACTTACTTAAAAAATATGAACAAAATTAGGATATGCTGTGGCTGGTTTGCAGACAGGTCAAATAAATACAAAGTGATGCAGGCCAAGACTGCTCTCCTTCAAACTGAAGGGTTTGCACAGAACAAGAGAGAGTCTTCTCTCTCCTCCAAAGCAAGATACTCAGAAGCAACTGCGAAATTGCTATCCAGGATGATGATGAACCAAATAGTGTCTCCCCACACATATCTGATAAGTAACTGGCATAAATTGAAAAGCTGAATGAAACTATTCTGCATATTATTATAGAGCTACAAAAACTGTAACTCTTTTCCACAGCACTAATAGAAAGCAGACAACCCCATTTTCTTGGTATTTGTACTTTATAAAGTAGTGCTTATACATTTCTCTAACCACAGTCCACCAGCAGGGCTGGACTAATAGCCTGAGACAACATGGGCAAACTGTGCATTTGTCTTCTAAACTATTGAAGACATTTGAAAAAATCTCTGCATGTTTGTATCTCTCTTCTAATCCATTCTGAACGCAGACAGACCCGTTCAATTTTTCTTTGTGCAGAAAATGTCTTCTCTTTCGCCAGAAACAAGTCAGACTTTTCTCTTCCATGATGAACCTCTTCAGCCTTTCTTCTTTAATGTACCAAATACTGTTGTATTTGGCCCTGGAACATCCTTTCCCATCCTGAATGTGCCAAAAAATATGGCTTGCTGACAGGTTGGTTAGGAGGATGCACCAGGGAAGCCCCCGGAGCAGTGGATTTCACACTCATGCCACAGAAGTGTCATGAGCTCCCATCATGTAAAAATCACCTGCTCTTGCACCTCTAATGTCACACTCAGATATTCACATGCATCTCAGCTTTCTTCCAGTGAGGTGCACCCCATGGCTAGAAGAGCCACCTCCGTCATCTCCAGCTTTGCGCACAGCCCAGGGGGGAAGACAGTGGTACCTGTGGGGCAAACGGGTCAGCCCTGCAGCTGGCCAATGTCTCAGAGCGTGGGAGAGGTCAAGAGCCTGAATAAAGAGGCACGCAAGACTCGGCACCAGGTAAGAAGCAGGGACAATTTCTTCACCCTCCTCAGGTGGAGGTGCTATATGCAGTAGCACAGCTATGGGCCAAAAGGGTCCCTTCACTTTGATTGGGCCATGCATGATTGCTGCTCCTCCGTCTGGAGGAGAGCTCATGGTCAGGCACCAAGGTCAGCAAGCTAAAACACTTATTACCCTTGAGGTTTATATTAATGTGGGGTGGATCTGCTACGACAAGTTGTATGGCACAGAAAGTAGACACAGTCAGGAAACAGCTGTTCCACATCAGGATATACACTTCATCCCTTGCTGTGGGGCACAGCCGATCTTTTCCCTTCCCTCATGGAAGACAATTGGAAGTAAGTGCAGCTCTTTAATGCGGAAGTCAGGCCTGCCATTTTTGAGGGGTTCTGGCAGGGTGAATGCCTTCCTGCAGAAAGGCCACTGCCATTGCTCTGCTTGTGGTGGGCATTGCAACAAACAGAGAAGCAAAACAGCAGGGAAGGGAATCCAGGGAGGGAAAGGACCACTACGGTATGAACATTTCGCAGGATGCCAAAGCTGGGGTTTTGGAAGTAAGCTACTTAAAAGTTTCTGGAAGCAGAGGGAAAATATAATGTAGCTTTTATTTATCCAGAGACTTGAGTAAAGTCTCTGAGGAAACATGTTGTTATAATTTGAAATTATGAGTGTATTCTAAATTACATTATAAATCATTCATTTAAGTCAATATATTTCTTTTACAGCTATGTGCAGATACATAGGAAGGCATTTTGAACAGCGCTAAAAACAAGTAAGGGAGAAAGAGCAAGAAAGTGAAATGAATGTAATTCTACCACTGACATGGTCAATATTTTATTATGGCTTCATAAATCTAACTGTCCCAAACTGTCCTTGGTAAAAAAGTGAAACAAATTACTGTAGTCAAGTTCCCTGTAGGTGTTAATGTCTGACATTACTGTGGTCTCCACTCTCTGCACAGTACTGAATCATTCAACAGGAAATGCAACATTACTTTCTTACTTTGCAGCTGACAGGGATTATTGTTTGCCCAGTCAGAATCTGGCAAAATAAAAGGCTTAGAGAAACATCGTGTCTCAGTTCTGTTTCTGAAACAAAATTCTGCAACCACCATTAAGAAACACCGGACTGAACCTGTTATGCTAGAAAGTCTCAGCCCTAACTTGCTGATGTAAATATTTTATTTGCTTTTCCAGTTGTATTCATAAAAGCAAACCTCATTGTATATTTTTTACTCAATTTGCTCTCTTCCCATGCTAAGAATTTACACCCTTAACAAAATATTTGAGAGCCATAGCTTGGAAATTCCTTGGTGAATTGTTGACATTGTCCTTTTGGATGGTAGTTCATTTTTCAGGAAGAGATCTTAGTTTGTAAAACCGATTAAGTATGTGACCAATCTATTGCGATTGAAGATGAGTGAACATTTGGGAATTCATTTTTTACAGGAGCAGAAAGTATCTGATGGAACATGATGACAAGTCCTAGCTGCAGCAAATGCCAAACTCTGGAGGGGATTGCAGTTTAATAAAAGTGTATTATAGATTTGCTCAAGAGCATTCATAAAGACGCAGAGGTAGTTCTTGGGCTTACAGCGAGATTCGGAGTTCACTGCCTGACTGCGGCTCTGGAACATCATGGAGACAAACTACCCTCTTTCCCAAAAGTAGTGAGATCTTTTGTCAGGCAATGTAATGCATAATGACATAGATCAATTTAGAAGGTGCCTTGAATAGTGCCATGAGAAATTGGCCAAATACTGAGAGGAAAAAGAAATATTCATCTTTTATTTAAAAAAAATCCGTGAGTGGCACTAATCTAAGTGTCCTCTTTTACTTGTTTCCATAATTCAGTGGTCATGCTAGCATGTTCAGGACATATGCCTGTACTCAGGGATTTGCATCACCTAAATCACTGCTGTAGACTTGGCTTAGTTACTACCTTTTATTGATAGTCACCACAAAGAGGCTAAAAATTGAATCTTTGGATGGTGATCCAGATCTGCAGTCCTAGTCCTGGTGTCACTTTCACTGGTAAGTCCAGCAAAGGTTAAACCTAATGGTGGAGTGCAATGCAGAACAGTGTGCTGCTGCGGCAGCTGTTATAGCTGTAAGAGGAGATAAGTGCCAGAGAAAAATCCCTAGGTCTATTACTTGTATTTCCTGAATTTTCTGAAAATATTTTCTTTCTTAAAAATTTCCTGAAACAGACGTAAATAGGAAGAAAATGTTTTCATGAGTCACTTTAAAAATAACCAGACTGTTTTTCTCTAGTAACACAGCAACATTAAGATCAGTCTGACCTGGCAACATTTTATCGTTTAATTAAAAGGGGCATCAGTTGTGAATTCTTCCTTGCTGAATACACTCTATCCAAAATTCTTTCTATAGACAGTAAATTTAACGTGTTAAATGTCACAGTAACTAAGGCCTTCTGGTATGAGAGCCAGACTATGACACAAGTCAGCGTAACTCATATTGATGTTATCTTGTCATTTTATGCAACAGCTTTCTAAAGAGAATGAAGGACTTTCATTTAACTGCAAAGGAAAAATGTTCCATCTTGGTAAGAACTGAGAAGAAAAGTGTCTTCAATTCATTAAGCTGTGCTGAATATTAAAGCTATTTTTCACTACATTTTTTAACAATAAATAGTTCATTTGTTCTCAGATGATTGTCACATTCTCCTTCAATTTTCAGCAGTTATTTGTTAAATTCCTGCAACAATGGATGAGGGCTGAGGATTATAATGGATTATACTATTTACACTGTATATTTTACATACACACACAGACGCACATATGCATAGAATCATAGAATCACAGAATCACAGAATAGTTCGGATTGGAAGGGACCTTTAAAGGTCATCTAGTCCAACCCCCCTGCCATGGGCAGGGACATCTTCAACTACATCAGGTTGCTCAGAGCCCCCTCCAACCGGACCTTGAATGTTTCCAGGGATGGGGCATCTACCACCTCTCTGGGCAACCGGGTCCAGTGTTTCACTACCCTCATTGTAAAAAATTTCTTCCTTATATCTAGCCTAATATACAGAGAAAGTGTTCCATAGACCCACTACACTTGGCAGAAAGAAAGCTCTTACTTCCAGACCTGGGCTGAGAGAGCTCACTCACCCCTGGCAGGCCATCTGTGGAAGCAGAGGAACTCTGAGCTCACAGTAGGACAGAAAAAATGATGATACCTGTTATTTTTTTAATTTAAATGCACAATGATTGGAGGTTACCTGCAGCTCTTCAGTGACTGATTCAAGACTGGGTAAAAGGAGAACACAAATAAAAAAACCTTAAATACTAAGTAATGTCAAAACACTTTTGTAATCAAGTGCTCTTGCTGCATGGATTTTATAAAACATAGCATGCTCATACCTTCTTCACTACGTATTCCTGCTGTATTTAAATATTTTCTGGTGGGTTCCAGACCCACCACTTTGCAGTGACTATAATGAGGAATGATAATCCACTGGTGAAAATAGCCTTTTCTCAGGCTGCACTGCAATAGGGAAGGACATGTCAAGGGTAAGGCATCAGTATGCTGTTTACTGAGATCTTCTTTGGAGTAAATCTCTGCAACGTACCCGGTGATTTCAGGCATATTATTGAATCTCAGTTGTCCTCTCACCGAACAGCTAAGAATAGATTTGGCTATAAAAAGATAAAATTTTGCCACTCAGTATTCTTAGTTTGCTCCAGTATGGAAAGCTACACTCAAAAAAAAAAAAAAAAAAAAAAANAAAAAAAAAAAAAAAAAAAAAAAGAAAGAGGAAAAACCCTATTACTCTTGCTTGTAAAACTCACTAACAGGGATTGCCCAGACTGACCTGGAAACCAATGGTCCCAGCTTTCTTTGGGTGCTAACCATCCCTTGGTTTGGGGTGGTGCGCCAGCCCTCTGATGTCAGAGGCTGAGCTCCCCTGAGCTAAGGCCAAGGGGATTTGAGAACAACAGACATTTGTGCCCGTCCCCCCCAGAGACCTGAGCTCTGTCGTAGTGCTCTGCAATGCAGCTCAATGAGGACTTTCCTATAGGCATGTCATCATAGAGCCTGAAAACTCCCCAAACCCTCAGAAACATTTCAAAGCCCGGCTGCAAGTGTGTGCCCAACATCAGAAATGAGAACTGTGTTTCAGAATTCGTAGGACTTTTCACAGCAAATTTAACTTTACATGAACCAAATGCACTGCTTTCCTCTTTTGACATGTTCTTTTGAAGATATCTGATAGTGCAGGGGAATGTAAATCATTCATGGGGAACTAAAAATATTGGTGATATGTTGCGATGTTTTCCCCGTGGTCTCAAATGTTTATCAGCTATACAGTTCTCTTTGCTGCTCTTGAGGATTTTAAATTTAAAATAAGCAAGTGAAATCCAGTCAACATTTCTGTAAGGACATACCTGCTTTTCCCAAATGAAAAGGTAATGTCTGAAGCATGAATAATCTGTTTTACTAAATTAATATGCAGCAATGAGATCTAGGTTTGGGCTTTGACTTCAGCTTAATTATCTGGTAGCATTTCAGAGATCATCTGTTCCACCAGCATCTCCTCTCCAGACGTTATATAACTGCATTTCAAGGACTATGCTCTGCTTTCAGGGCAATACCAGTGTATCTGAGAGCAATTTTCTTCACTGGGTTGACTCCTGATTTACCTCAATATAACACCAAAAATAGATTGTGACTTCTATGTACGTGCTACTGATGTCTTTTCTTTCTCATATTTTGGTGATATAACACTTACAGGAATACCAAGTAGATATCTGGGGAATGGCTGGGAAGCTGTGTTGCCTGGGATATATATATAAAAACTAAATTGCAAGAGACTATTTTTTTTTTTTTCTGTATAACTCACAGGAAAATATGTTTTTTACATTCTAAGTTACTCTTGTCCAGGAAACTGTTCATAAAATAATTCATATGGCATATTTGTCAATGCAAATACATGCAACAACTTTGTACCACAAGGGTGGGTCAGTTGGTCAGGAAAGGAAATTCATGCCCACTGTGCCTTTGCAAGGCATCTCCTCTGCCTYGACATCTGACCCAACAGCCTGTGGAAGAGGAGTGGGAGGAGGGTTTCTCAGATTTTGATAACTTCCTTGGTTCCTGATGATACCACCACCAAGAAATTTGTGCAGCTATCCCTAGAGTTCCTTTGGGAAGATGGTCTCTAAACAGCTTTGGCATTGCTGCCGTGAGTTGTTCAGTGCTGTCCCCAGGTTGAGTGACAGCGGTCTGTCCGATGAATCTCTGTTGGTTTGGACAGGGAGTAGCCTATGATCATGGCATTCATCTCACACAGCTCTAGGTGCTGCCCCCCTTTTTTGTAATCTAGTTGCTTAAATGTAAGTCCTACAGCATTCCTTACAGTCCTGCAGTCCTTGTAGCATCCCACAGTTAGAAAACACCTTCATGCACCCATTTTCTCTTCTGTCAATTTAGGCATCTCGTTTAGCCGTTTTACTCCTAGAACACAGTTTGTCCCTAGGAGTAGAAAAATAATGTTTCCTAAGCTATCTTATGGGTAACACTGGGTGGCATTTACTGGCATTGCTCTGTCAACGAGCAAGACGGGAAATGGATCCCTTACTCTCAAATGTGCTTTGCATCCTGGACCACCCTCTTAGCCTTGCCATTTGTTTGAGACTACTATTGACAACTGTAACATAGCAGCTAAGCTGTATTTAACCATAAGTGAAGTATCATCTGATAAACTGTGTGGCACTGGGAAAGTACAGTTGAACTCTTCAGAGACCATGTGCAAACACTCCTGAGGCTGTACCTGCCACACCATCCAATAAGGCTGGACTCATGTGCCAGTTTTTAAACATCTGGAAAAGCTGTCAACTGCACGTATGTACTTTGGTGTTCTAAGGCACAGATTTCAGCCYGTTCTTTTCCAGGCCTCTCTGGCTGACCATTTAATCCTTCCATAAGCAGAGTGGGCTTGTCAAAGCCGAAGTGTTGCAATGGCTGCAGTATATTTCCTGGCCAAAACCTGACAGCTAGACATGCCTAAAAATCATAGATCCATTTATTGATACCTTTATTGATCTAAATCTCTACTGATTAGGAGGCAGAGGTGAGTAAGTTTATAGCAAGTAGTTCCTGTTATGACATTCCCCTTTTGAATACCAYCTGAACTGGGCAAATGCTGAAGGGAGAAGGGACAACCCACACTCTGTGGCAGATGTGCAAGTGTGGAGTTGGTGCCTCTGAGAGCTGAAGGCATTAAGCCTCTATGCTACCCTTGGGAAGATGTGTCTTCCCTGTGCATTTTCAATGGAAGTTGTCTAAAAAGATGCTTTGGCAGGGAAGTGTTACCTTGCCTATATGACTGACKAAAATGACCTAGAAGTTATAAACCCCCCTCTTATAAATTCCAACCAAACACGGCACAGTGTTAAGTCACGCTGCTTGAAGTCCTTTAGRAATGGGTCCATCACTGATGCCTTGGCGATGCTACTTCCTTGATAGACAGTGGAGCAATTAGGCAATTTAGCCCACTGATGAGCCACTGACTTGCCCTCTAGGAAGGTCTGTCCCTCCTCATGATCTTTAGAGGAAGCCTGTGGCAACATAAACCTTAWCTTAAGCATCCAGATTAAAGGATTAAAAAGAGATAAGATGTTTTCCGGTGTATTCTCTTTTCAGAGATGAAAAAAGGAAAGAAAAAGAGAAGATGCATAGCTAACATCCAAGAGAAAATTTAAAACTTTACATTCTACAGAAACATCTATGAACTCAAGGCAGTAATAATCCCCGAGGATCTGGAGATCCCATAGCGCTCAGGGTATTGCTGTTGGTCAGTTCCCTTAAATAATACAAACCGGACTTTATCTTTACAGCAAAGAAAAACTGCTGGGCAGACTGCACAAAGTCTGTCTTTTAAGTGGACTAGGGACTGGAGGCTAGCGCAGGAGAAAGAAATGTATGTGTTAGAGTAACCCCAGGATTAAAAGCTCATTGTTTGAGGAATGGATACAAGAGTTACAGGAAATTGTTTCTGATTTCTGCTATGTTGTGTATTGTATCTGTAAACAAGCCTTCTCTGGGAAGAAAAAACTCGAGCCATATCGTTCCTCAGAGAGGTTTTGAGTACTTCAGCAATTTCATTGAAATGAACCTAGGGATAAGTCATGTCTCTCAGGAGACTGAGTTGTGCCATAGAAGGATAAACTTTACTGTCATGTATCTGGTGGTGGCATGGGAACCAGCTCCCACTGGCATTGCAGGAGCCCAGCATTTCTCAGCTCAGACCCGTTGGCTTTGTCTGGTGTAGTCGTCCCTGAGCTTGGGTTGCTGAACCTGGTTTTGCTGGGAGCCCAGCAAATCAGTCTGCCTGAAGCTGGCCATGCCATGCACCRAGACAAATGGCAATGCTGGGCTGGCCAGGCTGGTCCTAACTGGGTAAATCAATATCCTTGCTGCAAGTCAGTGTGTCACGCTGTGCTGATGAAAGGCATGACTTTCCCTTTATCCAAATCCTGCCTGTGAGAGGGACTTGTGCCAAAGTAGTACAGAAAGAAGTTGAGTTTGTGCTTGAAGGCACAAACAGTGTTTGAATTTAATGTAGATGTGACCTAATGACCCTTTCCAGAAATATCAATTTTTTCAGAAGTTCGTTAGAGCTTCACAGAACTAACCCTTCCCTTTCACTGATCACATATTGCTCTCTGTGTGTGGCATGCTGACAGGAAAAAAGGGGTGCAAAAAATTATGACTGGAATAAAACATTATTAAGAAGCTCTTTAATATTTAATCAACTCTATACTCTTGGATGCAAAATAAGAAACTAGCACGAGTTGAAGMCCCAATTCTCCAAAAGGGTCCTTTTGTCAGAGGACTGACTAGCATCAGAAAAATCTGAAAGTACAAAAATCCTTGACCCAATCGTCCATGGTATTGAGCTGCCTTACTCTTATGTCATGGGTGACTTCACTGGGCCCTGCAGATTTCAGTGGGACTCCTTTAGATAATGAAGGTCCAAATGCATGAATTTCTTTGCAAGCTTGGAACTGCTTACTTGTWTTTCTTGTCTTGGTTTTATATAATCAATCTATTTGCTTCCACCTGCCCTTAGCATTTTCAGTAACATATTCACTACTGGCATTGAGTTGCATATTTTCATTTTTATTAAGCAATGAAAGCTGAAATTTTTTGCTATTGGCTTGTGGGAAACCAAYTCAAATGAGAGTGTTTAAAATAAAAGCATTTACAGTGGTATCATTTAAGAAGTTGTGGCTGCATCCATATATCTATATTTCATCTTTGAAGTAATTATTTCTGTTCCCCCTCAATACCTAATCATTTAAAATGGCAGGGGTCAGACAATACCTCTTATTTTAAAAAAAACACCACACATCGAAATTACTATTGTTAGCAAAAGCTCAGCAGGTTTCACCAGTTTATTTGTAGGATGTTATGAATTAGTGGGAAAATCTCCTCAGTCAGCTTGAACTGTCTCAAATTCCATTACAGCACAATATATAACGTTGACAGAGCTCCGAAGGACCCCTGTGGATAGAAAACAGCATCTATTTTTCACATGAGGTAGCTGTTGCAAAACTGATGGGATGAGCAAACTAAGAAGCAAGCGGGAAGGATGTGAGCATTCTTGTCTTGACTGTCTGATGGAGGCTTTGGCCTTTGACCGATTTAGTGAAAAGGCTCCATCCACGCCCGTTTCATTTTAACTTTTGATATAGGCATGCTCTACCACAAAGAATACCCAAGTCCACCAGGTGTTTCTCCCGCAAGATCAATCCACAATCCAGATTGGTTCCGAGAGAAACCTGAACCTTTCTCTCCTGAGTGGTTCCTGCCTTGGCTCTGCCCTGTGGCATCCTTCACAACATTTTCTGCCTCCTGGTGCTGGTTTAGCCCAGGGATGGATGGGCCCCTGAAACTTCTTACARAAGTTTTGTGTGAATCTCCACAGGAAAAGAAGAGAAAACAAAGATAAAAATGAAGGGGAAGGACAAAATAAAAGAGAACACACTGTATTTTCTTCCATCCTCTGTAAGAACTTTCTCTCCCCAAATGACAATTCTTCCTGCAGTCAAGTGTTGTGTTTAGATACATTCAGATAAAAAGAAGACACAGGAGAATAATGAACAACTTGGCAACCTAACCAGACACAGCTTCATTTTAGTAAAACGGATGGAAAATCACTCAACGTTTGTAAGGAGTGGGAGAGGAAAGAGGGAGCAAAGGGGAATGAATTCAGTGAATCAATGCCCCCAAAATACAAATGCTCTGCAGTGGTTCTTGACTAAATCTTGTTTTGCTGCTCTGATTCAATCAATACAAGCAAAGTCCTCCCAAGCCTGCACGCGTGAATTAAAATGCTAGTTTTCTTTCATAAAGGTAAGTGCTCTAGTCCAGCTAATCAAGCTCTTCTGAAACTCTTGAGACACATCAGCTGCTCACTGGTCTCATGCCAGGTTTGTTCATCCTGGGTCTAGCACATGGTAGGTAGGAGCTCACCTGACTCACTGACCTGCCATTCGGGAGCTCTCAGAGTCATGCCAGTGAGCATTAGAGCCTGCAAGAGGAGCTCAGCGAAACTCCAGTCCTAGCCACCTGTACATGACGGGAGTCAAATACTTACTGAATTAAGTAATTATTTCTACCTTTTATTCATAATGTCTGGATTAGCGTTCATGCTCAGATTAGAAGAATGACTACCGTAAAAGCATACTGTTCAAAAAGAAATTCTCTTCTTGGAAGTCAAACTTTAAAAGAATTTGAGCCTGACTCACAGCCCATCACTTTAGCTTATGGAAATTTGTCCTCATTTCTTTGTCATCTCTTTGATTGCCATTTCTTACCCCTAGAGATTAGACTTTCACCATGTACTCTGTATACCACTGTCCTGTGATTTATGTGCCATGTAAGAGCAGGTGATTTAGTCTGTGCCATCTGGACAGAGAGTCTAAGCATAGTGGGCTTTAAATTCCTTTGTTACATGCTGAAGATAGATATTCAGCAGCCTGAACAGTATTTCTAGTGTAATATTCATGTAATGTTCATAAGTAAAAACCACCATGATTTATTAATTTTATGAGTGCAGCAGAAGAAATAGCACACGGAAATAATCTGGTCTTGTTACCATGGTAATTTCTTTTATTTCCTGTTTAGCCCACAATAGCACCCTGTCAAGAAAAATGCCCAGTCTTGGATGGACAGACATCTACAAGATGTGATGTAGATGCTCCTGGCCTACAGGTTCAAAAGCCAGTCAGAATAAAATGCAGTAGGAGGAGTGTGAAGCTTTGCAACGAGCACCTTTTTAGCTATAGGAGAGTTTGAAATCCAACTTTAAACCCATGCCTGCTCAACTTGCTTCCTGGGATTGAGTCATGATTCATCATAACTTTAACACTCACAATCAACAAAACAGAGGTTTCATAGTTGAGGGAACAGCATTTTGGCACCTCTATCCATGAATCATTATCTGTGCTTTAACTATAGGATTCTTTCTGCTTCTGCTTCCCAATTTTATATTCCATCTATATTATATTCAATCTATTCCATCCACTGAAGGATGAGCCAATACTTCTTGTGATGTTGAAAATCTCAAGGAATCTTGTTTTTCCCAAAGAAGATGTATTATAACAACAGTCTGTTGGAGCATTAGTTGTGGTTATTGTACTGAAAGATTCATGCTTGGAAAAGAGTCCTGTTTTTAAAGTCTGAATTGGTCAGTCACCTTTATCAATGTCCCTTTACATCCAAAATCTCCTTGCTGTTCAAGCTGATAAAATGTGATCAGAGAGAGATGCTAGCTTCTATGTACTTCTTTTTATCTAGGGTATGATCCATGAAACTGTACACTTTATCCTATTTGACTTCTTCTAAAACTGATTGAAAGAACTTCTTGAAATAGCTTATTAGGCCAATGCTGTGCAGAAATAAACAGTGTAGCTTGTGTAAACACTTTTCCTTTCAACTTTCTTCCATTCATTTCTTTTTGTATATAGAAGGATGAACAGAAGAAATCTGATGAAGTAAGCCATTGCTGTGTCATTTTTTAAATAAAAGGCCATGCAATCATGAGTAACATTACATCACTTTGATGTTGTATGGTCTTGCAAGTCCCCAAAGTCCTCCTTTGAGACGTGAAGTCTGTCCAAATAAATAACATAAAACCGCTTTCTATCTTGTGATGGTACTTTTTGTAGGGACACATGAGTAGGACACAGAAGGGTAATAAATAGATTAGATTCACTTTGCAGGCTGTAGGACATTGTACAGGCTGTACAATCTTCATTAATTAAGAGATAATTTTTACTCTTAGACAAATTTTCTTTCAGTGACCAATGACTACTTGTGGCATCATTTTGGAGCTGAGTAATTTCCAGGCTRAGATGAAACAGAACCTTGGTTTCATTTTGGAGATGGTCTTCAGTTTCTTCAGAGATTATACTCCAAACTGTTAGTCTCTGTGAAAAAAGTTGGTCTTTTTCAAATGGTAGATGAAATGTTACTATTTTCCTTATTTTTTTTCAGATTTACATCTATGTCTGACACTATCAGACTGTCTGAAAACAGGTTTACCTGAAAGAGAAGTTTGATTAAAGCTGAGAAGAGTCTATTACCTGCGTGAACATAAAAACATCTAATTTAAACATATCATACTGCCCAAAAGACTCGAGAGTGTGAGGAGAGAAAGCCTGGTCTCCATTCTTATCCACTGATGGTCTGATAGCTATATATCCCATATGACTGGGTATGGGGACCTCCTTCCAGCCAGCTCAGCTGAATGTCAAATCCACAAGGCAGGAAACAGTCTCCCTCTTATCAGCCCACGACTCCCTCTCATGGGCAGCTTTGCAGCTGCTAGGCTTCCCTTGGAAAGATGTCCTCACCCATGAGATCCCATTGCAGGTAGCAAAACTTCTATAGAAAATCTGAGCTCATCTCCTGACTTTGGCTGAAGGCTCTATCTGAAAGTGCTGCACAAAATGCAACTCTGTCCCACTTTTCAAGTGTCTTTAGGGGGACATGGCAGAAGTTTATGATTCTAAGCTGGTTTGCCTAAGCCTGAAACTTATGGTTCTAAGTTTGCTTGCCTAAGCTTAAGCCTGGATTGCAACAGTGAATCCTACCCATCGCATTTATAGGGTTATTTCTATGATTCTATTTTGTCACCAAACATTACAAAAGTTTGTAGGCATGGAGAACCCAGAGATATGAAGATAAATTATCAGCCAATCTCTGATTTCATAGTGAAGCTTTGTTGTAAGTTAAATTTTGTTTTAAATATTTTCTGTTTAGCTGAACTGAAATATAGATCACACCATTTTTCTACTCTTTCATACAGGTTCTGTGGATTGAACTGGTATTCTGCATTATCATGAACAAAATGTTGTTCAAAGATTTCACCTTTAATTGAGTTCAGAATCTGATGAATACTCACTGTAAAATATCTGCACAAAAAATATTATGAAGGAAGGAATCAAATGGGACATAGTGTTGGGACGGTATTGGGAGATCAAACTTGTCTTCTATTGTGGAGACTGCACCTGTTAAAAAGCAGGGGAACATCTGTTGAATCTGTTCTATTGTTCCATGAGATTTCCGTGGCGTGAGGGAAGGGCCCCAAAATGTTGCAGGAATGGGACGCTTGACGTTTATGATCCTCAGCTCCTTTGACTATGAAGAATCAGTTTAGAACAAATGGAGTAAACAAAACACAAGATTAAATTAGATTAATAGTCCCTGCATTTTTTAGAAGCAAGAGTAGTTTATGTGACCTGAGAAATCTAAGCAGAAATAATTAGAGTTCTGTTAAGAGCTAGTGTTTAATTATGGCTGACAAGAACTTAATTATTTAATCAAATAAGGTTTTATTACTAATGCATCTATCTTTAGAACACCGTGACAGAAGATTTTCAAAGATGCTTGTACAAAAATGTAGGCTGACAAGTTCCAAATATGATAATCCAAGAAGCTTGATGTAAGCTGTTGACTTTTTTTTTTCTTACTACAAAAAGATTTGTTCATGAAGCAGTTGGCCTTTAGCAAAACCTTTTATTGTATCAGCTTAAATAACTTTGGTTTCACTTTTCTTGTTAAGAGCAATGTTGGAACAAATTAGACATGATACTGTGTGAAGCGTGATGAGCAGGCAAATGGAGCCTGCGAATGTGACAATGGATGAAGAATAGTTTTGGGATTTTAAGAAATGGAACTCTTTGCACTTATACAATATTAGCTGACACACAAAATGAAGGGGTTAATAATATGCATACATAGAACCATCCATTAGTGTAATAGGAGTTATGTGCTTATATCAAATGGAGAAATGACCCTACATTTCTTTGGAGATAAAAAGGGTCAGCCTTGAACACCCATAACCAAATATCTTGTGGTATCTTGCTTCCAGTGACAGTGAAACAATAAACATGGTTATTACCTGAAAGAAAATGATGAGTGCTCACAAAAGGCCTTTCTCTAAGCAAAATCAAGTAAACAGCTGGATTAGAAGAAATGAATTTTACTGTGCCTGTGATTGCTCCTTGAGGCATCGAAACATCAGAGTTCTGAAAGAGTTTGTTGTTTTTGCAAATTCACAGGAAAAAAATCCAAACCGAACTCACAMAATCATCAACTGACTGGCAACTGCCCCAAGACTACTATGATTAATTAGGTTTCAAATAAGCAAGACAGTGAGTTACATCTTCTGGAGGGCTCAAGTAAGGGCATCCAGTCATACTGCAGAAGCTGTACTACTGAATGAACAGACAGGAATCAACTGCAGATGGTGCTGCTATGCTTTTGGCACTGTTAATTTGAACCTTTTCCCCCCTGTAGAGTGGCTTCCTCAATTATGCTTCTGAAGTACCAAGAYTAGAAGTAAGAATTTAGGAAATATTTCAGACATCTACAAAATGGCAGTTTTGTAAAATAAACAATCAGCTCACCTATTACCATGGATCTCAAAAACATAATAAAGCTGATCTTATATGAAGCTTTGCTGTAAATCCTGAACTTCTTGACATCGAGGAAACTCAGGGTAATTTAAAGGTTGAAAGTGCTCAGCTATAAAAACTTAGTGACTTCAGCAGAGCATCTCCCAGTTGCATTGCTGCAGATGGGAAGATTGCCTCTTTCTTGTCTGCTGAGAGAGAGTTCTTCAGATATCAAAAATGTGGATTAGGTGGCATGAACATCAACTATCTAGTGGAAACATCCACAGGAAAGAAGGGAAGCAGATTACTCCTGTCTAATCCCTGAAAAATGAAGGAAAAAGCAAGAGGAGAAATAAAACTTGTGAAAGTATAGAAAGAACTAGATTACAGAAGAAAATTATATGCTTTATAAATTTCTTGCATAATTAAACAAGTAGATCTTGCCAATTGCACTTGATTTTGTACAAAATTTTGATCTGTTTTTCAGATAAAATTTTGTCATCCAAAACCGAGCAATTTCTTCTAGTGCTATCAATTTATGACAAATTGTTCTCYTAGTGATACTCAAGTTGTGGGAAGGTGTTTGAGTTTGAGATGGAATTCTTCTATCTATAGAACACATACAAGTCACTGTTGGACCAAAAAGAAACCATCTCTATGTGATGCACAAAAATGAAAGTAAAATGCAAGAATTAGCACTGGCAAGAGGAAAACTCTTATCTCTCATATCAAGGTTTTAATTTTCCTTTTTGATAGGTATGTGTCTTTTTCCTAAGAGTAGTCTGACCATCATCAGTGACAGAAGCAGCTGTGAGCCCTTGTCTTACTCTTCTTCTGCTATTAGTTGAGACTGAAAGGTACAGTTTACAATTTTGTAGGGAATGCCATTGTTTCTTTTCTTTGGAAATGGAGATTAAACAAAAAATTCCCAAACCGAGAAAAAAATATTAAAGAATATTGAAATGACCGAATTACCACAAACTGCTTGAACAAGCATTATCTTGATTTGGRACACAGGGGCATAGTATGAAAGATAATGTAAAAATTAAGGTCTATGACATCTACAAGATGTTCTAATAAACTTAACCTAAAGTGTTAGCAAAAATAAAATATGAATGGTATAAAGCAGAAAACTCCTCTTGAAATTCGTAACGAGTCCTGGAGTCTTAGTGTGCTCTGAGGCTGGAGGGATGTGCAGTCAGCCAAGTCTGTATCCTCTGACCTCCTAACTAGCGCTGTGGGTGGAGACCTGACACTCAGCCTGACGTGTGGGATGATGCACAGCCCCAGGCCTTAGCGTATCTTCTTCCAACATTACGGAGCCCTACAGAAAGGATTCTCTTGTTTTGGCATATAACTTGGCATAAGTTTCATAAATCAGTACTTTTCCATAAGGTCATTACAGAAATGTCAGATAGCTTTCTAAAGCCTCTTCAGTATTTAGCCTATCATCTCTTTCATCCTACCCTGTGGAGGGTTTTCTGTTCTGTTCAGTCTATTGCAGACTGGTAGCCTGCTATAAATAATGTTGACTTTGCTGGCAACAGCCACGGACTTTATACTAACCCTGCAGGTGCTGAGGACTGAGGCTTACTTCATCAGACTGACTTTTTCTGAATTTGCCATGACTTGCCTTAAGCTTTGTTTTTAGCTAAACAAGCAATTTTCTAATAACCAGGTGCCTATTTCTGGTTTGTTTTACGTAGCCTTGTACAATTATGTGGTATAACCATTATTCTTAATACAGAATTAGTGACAAGGAATTTTGCTGTGTAGAATGAAATATTTATGACCCCAGCATAATGGTGTGGTGTGAAGGAGTACAGCCATGGGGTGGTAGTCGAGGCCTTGAAAGTGGGGATACAGGATGCTGTGTAGAGGAGCAGAGAAGTATGGGATGATAACGGAGGGGGCACAGGATGACACTGGCAAAAGCAGTTTCAGAGCTAACAACTAGAACCAGGCAGCTAACATATGTAAAACACAACGTGTATAGTAAATGCAGGTATAATGTGGAATTACAGACCAAYGAAGAAAAAGCRAGGTGCATATTGTGTTAGCAAGCATAAAAAAGAAGAACCAAGCGGCCTCAGAAGTGAAGAGGAAGAAACTATCAACATCATACTCATAGCAAAGGACTGGGGACACTGATGACTCACCGTAGCACCTCTGGCTCAAGCCAATAACCTTGGGACCTGGGGGGCAGTGGAGGGTGAGTATAAAAGCAGAGAAAAGTACAGATACTAGCAAGTGTGTATAACTATTGTCATTGTACTATTGTAGAGACTTTTTCTGCAATAATATTCTTTCTCTCTTTGGGTAGTAATTATATAAATTATATGAATTGTTGATAGACAAAATTTGAATGACGTTAACGAGAAATTCTTGGCTTTGCATATAAGGTATGTTCCTTTTGCCCATAACAGGATTTTTAGATCTATAACAAAGTACCATTACCACTTTGGTATTTACTTGAGAGTAAGTACAACATATTAACAATTACAATGACAGCAGATGTAAAACATATTAATGGCTTCCTGGCTTTCATGGTTTACAAGAAAACAAGCATTCATCCATAGTCTTTCTCATCTTAGCATTCCTAAAAGTTGTGGGTTTGAGTAGAAACACTGTCTCTGAATAGGCAGAACATGAAAATAGTAACTCCTCATGATGGAAAAATCCCCTGATCTATAAGCTTAGAGCGCGATACCCAGGTGATCGTTTCATGTATTTCTTTTGCTAAATGACCATCTGTTGTGGTTTAACCCAGCAGACAGCCAAACACCACACAGCCGCTCACTCATTCCTCCCCCCTCAGTGGGATGGGGGAGAGAATCGGAAAAAAAAGTAAAAATCATGGGTTGAGATAAAGACAGTTTAATAAAACAGAAAAGGAAGGGAAAATAAAGATAATAATAATAATGATAGAATATACAAAATGAGTGATGCACAATGTGATTGCTCACCACCCACCGACCAATGCCAAGCAGCAATCCCCCTCCTCCACCAACCCCCAGTTTATGTACTGAGCATGACATCGTATGGTATGGAATACCCYGTTGGTCAGTTGGGTCAGCTGTCCTGGCTATGCTTCCTCCCAGCTTCTTGTGCACCTGGCAGAGCATGGGAAGCTGAAAAGTCCTTGGCTAGTGTAAACATTACTTAACAACGACTAAAACATCATCGTGTTATCAACATTCTTCTCATACTAAATCCAAAACATAGCACTATACCAGTTAATAGGAAGAAAATTAACTCTATCCCAGCTGAAACCAGGACACTGTCATTAAAGGATGTGGAGTGAAGCACAGTTCCTCTCTGCTTACCTTTTAGATCTTAGAAATGCTTAGTTGAGAGGGTATGTTCATGACCTCTGAACTGTAAGTTTCCTTCAGCAGAAAAGCCATCACTGGGGACCAGCTGCTCTACAGATTTATTCACAATCGTCCTGCTGATAGTGAAGCACGTCTCAGTCAAGCACAAGGTCTAACTAGTAAAGTTGCACTACTTCATTTACCCAATGCATGTTACCTCAGCAGACAACAGATGTCAAAGCCATCCATGCAGTGAGTGTGTGCATCCCACGTGCACGCATCCCAGTGTTGGTTTCTGTCCATTTCAACCCCATGAATCAAGAACACTTTGCTATGGATAAGCCCAGTCAGCTCAGCGTGGCTCATGAGAGCTTCATCTAGACAGTCAAAAATGGGGCYGACCCCAGTGCCAGCCCAGCTGTTGCCCACCATGAGCATAACCAAGCAAGCACACACAACTTAACCCAGTTATGGGCAGAGTTTAACCTGAAATTTAAAAACGGCTCATGACCACCATGAATCGGTCACCCCTGCTTGGAGAACCAAACTAATATTGTAACAATTAAAAAAGATGCACTCAAACTGAAATGTTTGTGGCCACTAGCTGGCAGAAAGGGAGAGCAATTCTGAGACCTTGTGTTTACTCTGCCCCTGGTGAGCTGACAAAACTGCAGGTAGGTTTTCAATGTCTGTTGCAATATCAGTACCTCAACGAAGTGCTTTCTAAGTAAAGGAGGAAGCTGAAGACCTTGGAAGATATTAAATGCTTCTAGAGAGAGATACTTAGATATTTGGATCTAAAACACAAAATCAGTAACATCTTAAGTATAAAATAAATGTGCAGAAAGGACTTACTTTTAAGAGTGAAACAAGATACAACTCTCAGGCCCTGTTTGGTTCATAAAATAGAATATGCAAGCACGACGGTTTTCAGCCTAATATTCACTTTGAGCCTATTATATAGAATCTTTTTGCAGCTTAAAGGCAAATAACAAAAAAACTGCATGACTTTTTGTTTATAATATATGTAATAACAGCCATAACATTTCAGTCTTTTCACTTACATCTAATATTGCCCCTGCAGTAATTGAAACTTCTTGGACACAGTTTTGCACAGAAAATTGTGAACTGTGGATAAATGAACTACCAAGCACTTTGGAACTATCTTTTAAAAAAGTATCAGTCAAGTGACTACAGTGTGTCTCTCACTGTGCGTTAGGCTAGAGAATACTCACTTGATGGTGTTTGCTTTCATCTAGCATGGAGCTCCTGGGTTCTGTCACACAAACATTTCTCATTTCATGACTCACTGGTCTGATGCACCACAAAAGCCCCTTTGGAGATGTTACAGTTGATCATTTCCATCTGCCTACCATACATGCACGAACTCCACAGCTGCCACTTACTAAAATCTGTATGGTATTTTAGATAAATACRGTATCAGCTTAATAATACTACAGGAAAATTCTGTTATTTTATCCTTGTTTGTTGTACGAATTCTGATACCTTTGAGCCCTACTGGGAACCAAATAACTAATTTTTCTTTAAAAGTTTTTGTTTCTGTGCTGGTTAGCAGAAACTTTTCCTTTGGGGAGTTCATCAAGAACTGCACAATTGAAGACACTGAAAGAAATGTAAAATTCAGGACCTTACATAATGACAAAGTAGTAGCTGATTTGCATCATGCAACACTTTTGTCAGTGATGTACATTATATACTATTTAATAGTCTTGTCATCCTGATCAGTTTTAAGAACAACGACAGCATGTTATTTTAATATGGGGATGCTTTCATTTCACCCATGCCTTTATAAATTGCAGATTCTACCACCATGAATCAAACCCCAGAAGTCTTACAGCTTTTTTTTGAGAGCAGCTACATTCTGTCCCTTTGCAGTTAGAATGAATTCTGTTTCTTAGAAAGAAAAAAAGAACAAATGACACGTTACATTTTGTAATATAGCATGCCAGACTCTTACGGGACATCCAGCCATAACATCAGAAATGACCTGCATTTAATGCATTTTACCCTGTGGGTAAAAACCCTGTCAAATTCCATGTCTGAACCACTTCGGAGAAGTGCTCTTCAGAGCAGTGGTGTAAGCCAGCCTGCTATGTGGATCCCATGTCCGTGGTGTTGCAGCCATGAGTGGCATTTCAGCTGTCTGCAACATCTGGCCTGTAAGATGGCTTCTGGGTCCAGTGCAGGTTGATCCCCCAGGGTCCTTCCCTGGTAAGCAGGATGCTGAACCCAGGGCAACGGGTCTGGGAGCTGCTGTTGAGAGCCAGTAAAGAAGAGGGAGGGAGGTTAGGGGTGTCTCCAGCCTGACCCTGTCCTCAGGACTGCCAGGGCAGAGGGCCAGCTCTGCAGCAGCCCAGCCCTCTCTCCCCCTCCCCTCGGTGAGTCCCCACTAACATTCTTTTAAAGATGAGTATGGGTCATACTTTTTTTTTTTAACTAACATAACCATAATAATGTTAGTACCATTTCTCTCCTTGCAATAGGCTAATTCTTAGCATGTTTATCTATGATGTAAGAGAATAGGGGTCATCTCTATCCATCAGAGATTTGTACCTGTTCTGATAAAATACCTGGCTCCTCGGGGACATTCCCCACGGTGCCTGCTGTTTTGTGCATGAAAGCATGAAAGTCCTGGAAAGAGTTTACCCGTGAGCGTGATTATGCACTTAGAGCACTCCCTGGGGACAAGCAAAGACCCAGGCTCTGACGTTCTTCCACGGTCTGTTTATGCATTTCACATGTACCGGTCCCAAGCTGCAGTACGTAAAAGGTCCTTGGAGGAGAGATCACACCTGAGGCCTCCTCCCACCCAGGGGAATACCCTAAAAAATGGGTACAGGAGACATGTTTCCTTTCGTGCTCTGATTAGAAGTGGCACAGACTCCACTGAACTCCCAGCTCTCGGTTACATGGGGTGGAGGGTTAGGGTACTTTCCTGGAACACAGGGGGTGTGGGTTTTAAAATTCTCAGGCAAAGGAGGGAAATGAATCTGACTTTCTCAAATCGTGACTGAGCCAGCTGTTACCAGGCTGAAGTATGAGCAACAGGGGTGGCAGTGACCTTTGCCGAGAGCCATAATCCACTCAGGCAGCACTGAACCTGCTTGGAGAATACTTAAAGAATTAAACCTCTACAAGAATGAGCTGAAGTTTTCAGAAGCGTAATTTTGGACAAAAGCAATTAAAGTAAGACTTAACAAAAACTGAGTGTATTTGTTTTGGATTTAGCTCCTGCATAATTCTTTGAATCTAAATGTCTTAACCTACTAGGGAATTCTTCTTTATCACACTTTAGATACCTAAATAATTTGTCCCACTGTGTCCTGACTGGCATTAAGTACCTGCTCAATGCCCAGCAGCATTCATGGAAAGATTTATTGAGAAATACAGATACAGGGATGGATCAAGGACAGTTTTGGTATCACACTGGCTTTCTCCTGAGCCCCCCCCCCCGACTTTGTTATACACGTGATTGGCCTTTCTCAAATTGGATGATATGACTGTATTATAGGCAAGATGTTAGGGCTCCAGGACTCTTCATCTTTTTCATTTCTTCTTCTTCTTCATACAGATATCCATGTGTTAAATTCCTCACTGGTTTCATAAGTAGTGGTATTGCTTTTCATATATCAATAATTTGGAGGCAGCTTTAAAAATTCCATTTGCAGAAAATGCGCATTTGCTGCTCCAGAGTGCCTCCAGCTGACAGTAGCCACTATCAGACACAACCAGATGCTAAAAGCCTCTTTACTGGGGTCACACTGATGACTGACAAACAACACCTTGACTTAAAAAATGTAAGGCAGACAATACAGTACATATTAAAGTGATAAATAAGTGCAGAATGAACAGAAATAGATTACTGTCTGTTTAAATACAATATTGTCATACAGAGATGTGTGGCTTCTGAGAAAATACTTGCTAGCTTGAAAATGGATAAGGAGAGGCATGGTTTTAGTGATAAAGTCCTCAGAAGAATGACCAGGTTCCTGGCAAACAAATGGACCCCTCTTGAAGGATGCTGTGGTTGCTAAAAGGGGATGCGAGTTTGAGAAGACAGAAGTTCCTAGAAGAGAAATCCATTCAGAATCACTAAATACAGAAAAAACCAGGCTGACGATGTTTGGTAGGGAGAAGCGGCATACATGCTTGCCTTGTTCTTTTGCTCTTCTGTAAACATGTCTTTATGGCTACTGATGGAGAAGCGTATTGTCTGAGTCAGCRTGGCTGGTCTTCTGTGAGAATCACAGACCCTGCTGAGAATTTTTATTATACTGACTAACCGCTAACAGTCATAAAAATCTCCAGCAACACAGGCTTTAACTAATCTGGCAATGGTTATTCTAGTGGCTAAAGAAAAGACAGATTGATTTGATCTAGATCAGGCAAAGCCCTCTGGGCTGGTGTGATTTATAAATAACCTGAGGATATGTTTGCATTCTTCAGAGGCAATGAATGGTTCACTGTGAGAATAACTTACATTTGTAATTTCATCTTCAACCTCTTCCTCTTTTTCCGGTTTTACTTGAAGTTACTTTTTCTGTATTTTGTATTTCACCTGTAGACATGTCTTCAACTTTGGATGAAGTATTTAAAAACTGTATGTATGTGGCATGCCAGGCACTTACCTTTTGTGCCCTAAAAGATAAAGATTTCTATACATAAAGTAGAGGCTAAAGAGTCAAATTGATATAATTTTGAAGATGGTGGTACTTATTCATGTAAAGTAAGCAAAATGTCAGAGTATCATCCAAAACKTCATTCCAGTTTCAAAGGGGACCCTGTTCCAGCTCTATTAGATGAAATGTAATTATTTATTTGTCTCCTCTTAGAGCTCTGGTTTAGTGCCAGACCCCGTAGAAAGGGCGCTTTCTGGAAAGGCTATCTTTACCTTCACTTTCACATCACCCAATGCAGTCTCCACAGAAGTGGTTAGACTGCAGAACTGTATTCACTGTATTTTCTGTATTTTTTTTAACATTGTATAAAAACAAGGAGAAACAGCTTCAGTGCTCAGACTACTGTGATGCTGTGAACACACGGTTACTTCTACTGGTTATTTTTTCTCATACCGATGGGATAATTTACAAAGCAGTAGAGTATCAGCAGGCCCCAAAAGCAGATTGGACTTCCTGGAGTCCTTTAGAAGTACCCACCTCTTTCCACTTTGAAGGACAATGGGAAACTTAGTTTAGAAAAACTCATTCGGTCCTTTTCTCTTCCCAAACATAGGAGCCTAAAAATGAGGCACACGCAAAGCTGGGTCTGAGTTGCCCTGGATCTGGGCCAGGGCCTTTATGAAGTTGTTTTTATTGAGGAATAGGAAGAGAGGGGAATATGACAGCACTCAGTGTTCAAAAGCTCCAAATGAATATGTTGCATGGCACAGCACGAATATTGTTGTTGTAAATTTGTTATTGCTGACAATAAGTGGGAGAAAAGAAAATCTCAGCTGTTTACTTTTATGACTGGCCTATTTATCCAAACCCTGACCTGGCTCACATGGAATTATAGATGACTGCTAAATAAGCAATATGTATGCATTGCACCTGAATAAACTATTGTCGTTAGAAGAAGATGACATACTGAACTTCCTAGAGGCATAACAAGCACTGTTCAAGCTTCCATCCTCAAATGGAAGGGGTAAATACATCAAATACATCTGGAGATACACTGTGTTGATGCAAACATTGCTAGCATATGTACRTTATATATTACACTTTACTGAGAGTCAGTGGCTTTCTAAAACCTCTAAACCCATCAGGAAATAAATGACAATGGAGAAAGACAAAACAAGGTAAAATAGGACACAGCAAGAAATGAACCGTTTAGTTGGTGGAACGAATTGATACTTTGCAGGAGATGCCCCCACAGAAGGTGTGACCAATTCCTGCTGAGCTGTCTAATAGCATCACTGTACACCCTGCAGATGGTTGTAGGCCAAAGGCTAGAACAGAAAAAGAAATGACATTCATGAAGGAAGCAGATAGATTTAAGAGATAGAATAAAGTCACCTAGATTTTTCCTGGTAAGTTCACAGCTGACTGTTTGCTTTTCGCGACAAAACAGGAATTAACACCTCCATATTATTTTGATTCATTCTTCTGCTTTTGTTAATAGCCATGAGCCATATTGACGTTTTGAGGACTCTCAATTTAATAGAAGGAGTATCCTGCCTAATGCAAACAGCGCAAAGTGTGACAATTTTCATAGCCTATTTGTTTTTTTTTCAGTATGACTATCAGAAATCTGTTACAAAACAGGTAGGAATTTTTTAAATTTTTCTTTTCTTTTATATAAGCTTTGGATTAGGTTCAGGAGAGAACTTGAAGTCTCCTCTCTTTGGCTTTTGATCAGCATGAACAACTGTTGGGGTGGAGGAGTGTGGTCAACTTCACTCAGTTCTCGAAAGTGTGGCCAGCATTAAATCTTGCTCAGAAAGCAGAGCCATCAAGATAAAGTGCAAACACTGTTGCAAAATCATGCCCATTTCTGATATGCATAAATGATAAGTTCAACGTAGTATTTCCTCTTGTTTAGACACCGTGACTAGGACACAAAGGGGCAGAGGTAAGCAGAAGCTGCCACGGAATTTGCACTGGATGAACTAAAATAGTTCTAATCATTCTGATCAAAGTAAAAATGACATGTAATCTTGTTTCTTTATCTGATTTAAGCCAGGATAAACTGATTAAAACTAGCACTCCCTGCTTATAGTGAAGGTTTTCAATGTTTTAAGATTCCAGTTTGGCTCATTAAAGCTTGAGTGTGGGTTCATGTTTTAGGCCGGGGGAATCACTGTGAATTCAGCTGGCTTCAGCTTCTAGCTTTTTCCTTTTTACATTTTACATTTTCTTCAAGGTCATTGGGAAAAAATGTTCAGTACAAATGATCCCCGAGGGTCCTTATTAGAAACACATCTGTTCAATGATGGCAAAAACTGTTTACAATTACTCTGACACCAATTCAGTTAACTAGTTTTGAATCCTTCGAAAGTATGCAATGTTGATTTTTTTATCTTCTTATTTCAGTGAAAACACCATGTGGAACAAAGCCAAAACCTTTCTGAACAGCATTAAGAAGACACTAACTGTATTAAATTAACAACAATGTCATTCCCAGCTACGTCTTAGATTCTCAGAAAAAAAAAATTAATATACTTTGAGAATTTTTATCCTTAAATCAAAGTTAATTTGATTTGTTCCTTTCCTTAATTCTGTATTAACAGAATGCTGTATCAGCTCTTCATTATTTGTCTGGGCTTATACCAACATGATTAAACTATAAGTACTTTAAAAATGTTAACAGTGGCTTTTTTTACATCAGTCAGGAATTTCCCCTTATCCAAGAGTATTAAAACTCAGCATTGATGTTGACACATCTCTTTGGCTTATTCTTTTAAGACTCATAAACAAAAGTTATTCAGGCATGCTTAATTTTAAAATGTTTAACATCATTTTCTTCTGTTTTGTGTCCTTGGTTGTTGGTGGTGAGGGCTATATCACACAACGGTTTCCCTCATCTGCAGATCAGGAACATTTGTTGAATGCAGTCTTTCTGCATTATTAACCTCCCATCATTTCTGCATTATTGACCTCCTATCATTTTTTCATTATTGACCTTCTACATCTCTGCCCAACAGCTGACCACAGCTGGCGTTAGGGCTCCTTCTGCTCCTGGCTCCTAGACTCCTTCTTGTTTCTCCACATTCTGTAGGCTTTGACCTGCTCTTTTCTTCCTCTATCTGTTTTTCCTGATTCCACATAGCTTCTATTATTTATTCTCACCATCCAATGTGCTTAACCTTTATTATTTTTACTCTCCTGCTAGATGAGGCTGAATTATTAAATGCTTTAGCTTTCTCTCCGTGTGAGATTTTAGACATTTATTAAACATTTTTAACTTCATTCTAATTATCACTGTTTTTGTTTTCCTATTAAAATTATCTTTCCCAACTGACTGAGCTTATGATTACTTCCAGTTTGGTGAAACTGAGTCCTCTGAAGCACAAAAATTTCCTGCTGAGGGTTCATTCTGCTTGCAGATGACAAGTATAATAAAATCATGATCACTTAGCTCAGAAAGGATAGCTTCGTTCTGTGATGAAGTCCTCTTTAGCTAGTGAGATGAGATGTAATATAGGACTCCCTCTAGTTAGATCTGAAAATTGTCAAAAAGATTTCTAAACGTATCAAGGGCATTTTAGCACTGGCAGAAAAAGACTTTCAGCCTCTCCTATTTTTAACTGAAATTCCGCATGGTAATCCAGTTGCTTTTCAATATTTTATAACAGGTAGAACTGGTCAATGTTTTTGAATGGAAAAGCGTTGTTGGCAAATTTTGATTGAATGAAATAATTTTTAGAAGGAGATTAATGAAAAAGACTTGAACATTGTTTTCTCAAGATTAAAAGATCTCCCTTTGTTCAGATTCTATCTTTTAGACACATGCAAAAGGAAAGTAGTTTGACATCTAAACTGGAGGATATTAAATAATAACATTTAATATAAATACTGTATGTTTATGGCTTCAGGAAAATAACTAAGTACTCGTCTCTCTAAGAAAGCAGACCAAACGCAYCTTTGAAATCCTCCTGATGCTCCCATACAGGGGCTTTGTTTCCCCAGGACACCGTGTTGCGGTAGGTGGGTAAGTGTGGAGCACACAAAGCAGAAGCAGCAAAGGACCTCCTCTGAGTATTTAGGCCCTCACACAGAGCAGATTTGTTGAAGTGGGGCTGTGGATGAGATAGTTAAGGGCACTGAGCAAAACTCCCTGGCTCTTCTCACCCATTAGCACCTTTTGGTGTCACATAAGCCCTACTTCACAGGTGGAGGCATATATGCCCTACTGCATATGTGGCAGCTGCRATGCCACTGGGTCCTACAAGACCCTTTTGCCCCTTATTATAATTATGTTTACCTTGATTTATATATTTACCCTGATTTTTATAGCTACTTTGCTATGAACAAATGGATATTTATGGGACAACTTTTTAAATAGTCAAAGGGTATGATATCAAATAGCAGCAAGTAAATAACAAAATATAGATTCTCTAAAGAAAAAAAAAAAAAGTTATCACTTTCAGTAAAAGACTGATGAACATATGAAGAAAAAGAAAGGAAGGATGAAAAAGTTTCAGAAGGCTTTAGGTTACCCTCCAGCCAAGTATACTTTTTCAGAGCAATCCAGACCAACGGTGTCTTGCGCCACTGCTACTTCTACTCACTGAAAAATTCACTGAGCTAAAAGAGCAGAGTGGGAAGCCACCTGTGGGAAAGAGTGGAGAAGACAGTCATCCTCATCCTGCTAGGGCAAGGGCAAGGGCAAGGGCAAGGGCAAGGGCAAGGGCAAGGGCAAGAGCAAGGGCAAGAGCAAGAGCAAGAGCAAGAGCAAGAGCAAGAGCAAGAGCAAGAGCAAGAGCAAGAGCAAGAGCAATGCTACTGCAGAATTTCCAAGTCCTTCCCACAGAGAGCAGCAGGAAGCTATTTTTAGCAGCCGTTTGATCTACTGCAAATTGCCATGTTGTTGATGAGGTAATCAATGGTAACAATATAATTCTACAGCCATGGAGGTTACCTGGAGTGAGAGGGCAGAATTAGCAGTTTCCCTTTAGAAATTACTTGCTAATTTCTAGTGGTTATGGATACACAGCAGCGGTCTCTGTTCTCAGGTAAATTATTGTCAGGTGATGCTTGAAAACAGACTGGATTTCAAACAAGACTGATATTAAGAGTCCAAATGCTTGTAATGTCTGGAAAGCATTTAACATTTGGATTTAAGTGACAGAGAAAAAAATATATTTCCATGATAAGATACAGGTTTTGGCCCCATGGAATTTAACCCAGGTTCTGGCAATCTACAGAGAGCTGTCACATAAATCTTAGAAAAGACAGAATATGTCACTGAATGATTTAATTCCCTGAAAGGGAATAGAGAGGTATTGCTTTTTGTACATATAAATTCAGTAGCACGCTCACCTCAGAAAATTCAACTTCTTTCTGCACAGGATGAGATTTATTAGTGCAATGACATGAGGCACTTAACTCAGGAGATATTAATTACCAAASCCAGAAGGAGCTTGTTGCAGTAAATCAACAATATAAACCTAGCTCTATGCCAAGGTCATGCATTGTTGGTCACTTTGAAGCAGACCAGCTACATATTCCTTGTAGTTTCATAAAATTATGTCAGTGACATCATCTCTCTGACAGATACATCAAATTAAAACAATCACAACAGACACATGTTTGGCAAAGCTTCCTGCTACTGGGTCATGGAAAGTTAACAATTATTATATTCTCTGGGCAAAAAAAAAACATCTGGGGAAGGGTGAGGCAAAGTCTCGCCCTCCTTGCATTTCTTCTATGATTCTGTTCCTGACAGTTAATGCTCTCCTCTGCTCTTCCTTTTGCTAGTGTTGTGTGGTTGCTTCAGCAAAGCAGCACTAAGTTCTCCAAATATCCCCCTGTATATTTAGAGGCAACAAGAGGAGAAAAATAAGGAGGAACAAACAAGAAATACCCGTTGATACACAGATTAATTTGGATTCATCACAGGGGCAGTTTGGCTCTAATTCATAAATTGAAGAAAAGCCATTTAAGATCGTGGGGGCAATCTACATGGAAAGAGAACTACTGTAAGCTCCAGTCTAAGAGTAGATTCCTGCAAACATTTAGAGTGTTATTATTTAGGTTACTAAAACTATTCAAAATGTGTATGAATTGGCTGTGTAGACCCCAGGTTTTATCAAATCGGTATGCAGCATTTTATATACTCGTGTCATTCTAGCAATTTCAATATTTAACATTTTATTTCATCTTTCAAATGCATTTATAAACAAAATGAATAATAATATTTCTCTGTCCTCCACTTTATGTTTTTTCCCCCTGTTTCGTATTATTTTAGAATAACTACATGAATGAAACACTTGTGTATTGTTGTTATATGATGGGATTATCATAACCCAAATTTCAATCAAAATAATCTGTAAAGGATTATTATTATAAATGAAGTATATGAATATTTCACATTTCAGTTATTTAAAATGGCATTTATGTAAAACAGTAGTTCATAAAGTACCATTTTTTTGACATTATCTCAGAGTAATTTTAAATGTTAAAAAAACCTTAAGTACCTATACAAGCTAAAGGATCCTAGCATTTTTAACAAACTGGTACTGTCTGTAAAATGAAGATTATGAATTCCAACTTCAATATTTAATGAACCCTAAAACAGTAGTCTGAAAGCAAGACTTTAGTTTAATGTTCATGGGAGATGGATCAGTGTCTAAAAAACCAGTTGACCATGGCTTTCAAAACTGAATGCCCAACAAGAATGCAAGGATCACTTGCAGAAAAACTAGTGTTAAAGTCATCCCAGAAGAAGTCCTCACCAGATCATTATTATTTTCTATCACTAGGATCCTCCTCAAGGTTGAGCCTTTGCCTTCAGTACTTGCTTATGTTGGTAAGAAGTGAATTGCGTTCCAGCACGTGAGACAATATCTACGGGTGATATCTTAGAAATAACATTTATACAAGAAATCAGAAGTATTTCTGTCCTCACCTTATAGTACTGCTGATCAATAGTCTCAGTTTACTCCTGATGATACTCCTGTTTAAGAGGGAAACAAATGACTACATTATTGAAAACCATTGTGACTACAACACCTCACTGTGACGGAGAAGGTGGTCTTAATGAACAAGCTTTCACAGTGCCGCTGGGGAGCAATTCAGCAGAAAAGCTCCTGTATTAATATTTCAGGKACTGATATGTAAATGAACTGCTGCACTGAAATTTCAGTCCTGATGTCCTTCATGYGACATCTGCCTTGCTGGCACAAGGGAGACAGCACAATATTTCCTGGGGGTGGCAAAGACTTTTTGAGAAGAATATTTCAGCAAAACACCACAAGGAACCATTTATTTACAGTAAAGTGGTTTGTGCTTTTATTGCTTTTGTTGTCTTTTGAAAAAAAAGCAAATTGGAAAAGCACAGAAATAAATGGCTCAGGCCTCTCACTAGTTTTGAGCAGCCCTACCGTCCAAATGATTGCCAAACAAGTTGTTAAACACCTTCCTTCACTTGTGCTGATGGTGAAAGAAGGATGCTGTTGTTTTGGTAGGGCTGCTGCAGTGGGAGTGTGAATTATGAATGCAGTGTTACACCTGCTTTATGTTTAAAAAACAACAGCCCRGCCTGGCATTCCAGCTTTGAAAACCACCAGTGACTTTCTCCTGAAGACTGAATTCCCTTCAGAGTGTGAAATACTGCATAGTGTGTGTTCGTATTTTGTCAACAAATGGTTTATTTTTTACTTTGCAGTGTTACCAGATGCCACACTTTTCCACTGGGAACGATAAGTTATTTACAGAGCTATCAGGGTATATAAAATCCATGCACGTATAGAACTTGCATGATCCTCCTTTGAGTTACATAAAATTGTAACTAATGCATTTGCTGAGGCCTTTTGGGACAGTGGAAGTGTGAAGGGTTCGAACTGATACTCAGAAGGCCAGCAGCAGGAAGCCGATCAAAGCCCTGGAAAGATTTGATCGCTCTTCCATTGCATCTCCTGTGGTATGCTTGCTTTTCTTCTACATCAGCTGGTCATCTTAAAGCATCACCATTACAAAGAACCAGCTGGCCTCTTTCTGCTTTGCCACATGCTGATGTGGGGAAGGAAGATGCAGGGTGCTTTTATAGCAAGGTACCCTGATACCTACCAGGGCATTCATTCCTGCAGCAGCATGTGATGTTCCTCAAGGTGTTCGAACTTGCAGTATAAATGGGTGATTTCAAAGCATTGCATCTTTTGGAAAGCTGGTTTCCAGCTCTTTCTCCTGCAGCAGTGGTCATTGGCCTGTTTGTTGCAATAGCCTGAATGTGTGCCAGAACACATTTCCATATTTTAGCACCAGCAGCTTGTTGGTCAGGGTGTTTCAGGTCATTGCTTGGATTTCTGAGCTCATCCACATCAGACCAGCAAGATACAGATGAGGAAGCTGCCACAGAGGAAGTGCAGTAATTAAATCTATCAGACAGATTCAACTCTACAGAGTATAAATAAATAAATAAATAACACATAAGAGTACTTTGCAATCCTGGATTCTTTATCTCATARGGATGATATTATCTACTGGTTAGTGAATCTTCTCATTCCTGGGTCTCAAAGTGCTTAATAAATAAATTTAAAAAAAAWGATAAATTAAATGCTTAATAGGTTAGGGAGTCAAGTTGAGAAAGGGATGTATCTTGCATAAAGTCTTTCTGACAGTAGTTCAGCCCAGAAGGCTCTGAGACTTTCAGCTCCTGAAGTCCAAAGGCTGGGCTGCTTTGCCTCATGTGGATGCAGGTCACATAACATACAGTGTGCACCCAAACCACAAAATATTTATAATCTCTGTGCCAAAAGTGCTTAATAAATTACATATCTAAGTTCTGCCTCTTCCTGAACAGCAGCCCCTGCCACATAGCTTTGTGCACAGGAGGATATATTTGCCAAAGACAACAAAGTGAATCCTTTATTTTTACTAAGGGAAACCTGAGAGAGAGATTCTGGGTGCCCGTGAAGGGCACAAGTATCATCTTATCAACCCATGAGCAATTGGCTAAAGGTAAAAATTCCAATACATCCATCCTGTCCCTTGTGCAGGGGCTCTAGAATTGAGTTAATCAGTTATCCCAGGCAATCTTTCTTTCTACAAAGCGTTGGCTGATAACCGGATCTACATGTGCTGAGTGTAAGAGAAACCCGGAGGCAGACTGTGACTTATGATTCAATCTCTTTCCAATTTGCTGATGGGACCATTCAGCTGCATATTTCCTCATCTGCGTAATTCAGGAAAATATCACAATTTTTGTTTTAAAGTACTGTTGTGAAGGTTTCTGCTCTCCAACAGAGCACTGTGGATATAAATGATGTCAGGTAGCATGTTGACTGATATACACAATGATAGACCTTCATTTCAATGAGATCACTAGTAGTCATGAAAGAAGGGAAGAATAGGACATACAAAAGGGAGTTGTAAAGAGAAAGAATAAGAATGTGCATTATGTGAGAGTATGTGTTTGTGTGYGTGTATGTGGCAAACATAGAGAAATAAAATGCTTGAGAAACATGCTTAATTCTCTAAACCTGTATTAAAAGTTCAGTGATTTACATATTTGAAAGGGCTCCAAACAAATATATCACAGCCAGACATGCCAAGTGGTTCTGATTTTTAAGTCAAGTTGATTAATTGTTAGCAAATTAGCTAAATCCTATGCAAAATACATATTATGGAAATGAATTTGGAAAAAAGCAAATTGGATTTGGGGATGTTAAATATGGTTCTTATGGGGCAGAAGTTTTGGTAATGAGACAGAAAAAAATCTGAAATAAAAAGTAAAATATCTTCTACACCATAATAAAAGGATTATCTGGATACTGTATCTGTTCATACATCTGTTCTCGGCAGCTAACAAAATCAGAGAATTCACTGGAGAATTATAGTTAATATTTGCACTCAGAATATTGGAGTTAGCAGTTTTAGCTCTTGGATTCTTTGAGAATTCCCAGCTACTTTTGCATAGATACTCAACTCCACTATTTACAAAAACCTTCTTTCTCCAGGAATAAGGTGAAGTAGAGCTATGAGTACAATATGGACAAAGATGATATTTTTCAGATACAGCATGATGATCTACTTTGATGATCTAATCGGGATTATAATTACATTGGATGTTCTTTAGGACAGGAATGATATGAAATGCATTTACAGTGCAATGTATCCATCACACTTTTGATTAAGATAAAAAGCAATTAATTAATTACAGATGAAGCTGATACAGATGTCAGTCTGGCCTTCATCACTGCGTTTTTGGAGTGACTAGTTTTCCTCCTATAAAAGTGAGATCTGCCCGGTTGTTTTTGTTTTGTAGCTGACTCTCAGGTTGGGTGTCTTTCAACCTAGCAAAATCTAAGTAAGGAAAGCACTTTTTTGACTTGCGATAGATTCAGTCAGTATTGCATATTCACTCAGAGCTGGAGACTCACATTTTTCAGCAGCCCATGGTGTGTTGGTTACAGAGCACCTTTGCCCCGTCTTACACAAACCAAAGCTTGTCCTTTGCTCCAGGTACCTGGTGATTTCTTGAAGGTTCATATCAGCCGTAAATGAGCATCCTTCAGACTGGCCAGGATAGGCCTGGGCAGGGGTCACTGCCAGGTCTGCAGTCTCTGCTCAGACATGAGGAAAGCCATGAATCCAGCCCAACTGGAGGTGACTCTCCCTATGTCATGAACTGGGACAGGGAGGTGAAAAAACTGCCTCTATGAAATGGTGTCAGGAACAACTAGGAGCACAGCTTGCTCCTGCATCTACCAACCCTTTACCCAGATTGGGACTCACGGAGCTGCTGCAGGCAGCCCAAGGAGAGCTTTGGGAGCCCATGACTGGTCCAGATATGTCTAGTGATATATAAACACCCCATTAAACACTTGGGCACTCGGGGACCCTTCTCTTCCAGATGATGCCCTGGAGTTCTCCAACTGGGACTTGTTTCCAGATTTGCTGTCTGTTTGAAAAAAAAAGCTGATCTTGAGAAATGCCTCAAAGGGACAATTTAGGAATGCCCACTGGAGCCATTAGAAAGCTCTGGGAAAATCTGAAACTGTGAGACAGCAGGAGTAAAACCTATCTATCCATCCTCTGAAACAGAACAGGAATTCAACACAATTTGCTTTAATGTCAGTGATTGCAGTGATCTTTTAATTAAGAAAATATATGTGGAGCAATACAGTCCTCTCCTGAAGCATTTCAGCGGTCTTCTGCACTTGGTACAATCCCAGGAAAATCCTCTTTTCAATTCATCTGGTAGATGAAACCATTAATCAAACTACTCATACATTTTTAAACAAGAAAGAGTGCCGCAGGTTTCCTGCTGCATTCAAGCTGTTTATGATGAAAGGGAAGATCAAAAATGTTTTTGTGATGGAGCTCTCCAAAATGCTGTATCTTTTTCACCAAGCAAATTCTGCAGTGTTTAATGTATGCTGTGCTTTGATTAGGGAAATTGCTGTACGAAGGAGCAGCAACCTAAGGAAAAAAAAAACAACTTGCATTATTAGTGTATATGTTCCTTGCGGCAAGGATCCATAAAAAGTTATTGCTTTTCAATTATCACTTCCTAGCTGATCTTTGAGAAAGCAAAGCTATTACTCACAGGAATGTTAGTAAACTGTATAAATAAACTGGGTGGGTTAGTTTGGCTTTAACATAGGCAAATAGCAAGAATTGCCATTTTTGTGCTACCAGTCTTGTAATGAAAACAAAATGCGTTAGAAAAATGCAATGAGACAGAGATGTTCTATTTGGTTTTCTACTGTATCTTACAAGTGACATCCCTCCTTGTGTGGAAGAAACTGGTGTGGGATAGCTAGTGATTTTGAGTGTGATGTGACACCACTTGAACTGACAAGTGATTATCTAGTGTCCTCTCTTCCTTTTTCTCCTAGGGCATATATCTTAGATTCAGGCACTGAAGTTACTTTAAAGATGTCCTTGCTGTGGGCTTTCTCCTACTGCCCCATTAGGGCCATACTGGTTATCACAAAGCAGGACTAGCATCTCCATTTGTGTGAGCTGGTGAGTTACACGGAACGGAAAAATGTAGGCTAGAAGGGTTGGTTTACCTAGGGAGGTAAAAGAGACCTTTTGGAAAAACGTGTCTCAGCCCATCGCTAGAGTCTGTGATTTCCTTTATCTGAACGTTCACTGGAAGTAAATGTGCCCAGTTATATCTTTTGATGTGGACTACTTTGTATATTTAGTGCGGGAAAAGAGTTCATTATCAGTTCTAGATGAACGTGGATGAATGTGGACCCTTCCACCACCAGGACAAATCCAACCACCCCATTCAGAGCCAGACAAATGGACACAGTGTTGGCAGAGTATCAAGGGACTATCAGGTACTAGGAAGGCTCATCAGATAACATCATCTGGTCCCTGGATGAAATGGGAAAACTTTTGCAAAAAGGGCAATAGTCTTTGGCACACATGAAGCTCATCTTCAAAAATTTATCTCAGGGCATTTGTCCTGGAAAGCAAGACTGGGAAAGCTGTGGACATTTTTTTTCCACTTTCTTCTTCTGCTTTCTATTTTCATTCTCAGAGCAGAAGGCCAAAACTATCTTTGAAATGAAGGTGTTCACTGCTACTTTGATACACAAAAACATCTGCCATTGYAAATTAAACTTGCTTTCACTGATACTCATCTTCTGTGCCTCACATCTCCCCCATCTGCACTCTTGTGAATAAGGGAGAGGTCTTTGTAGAGGATTTTGTCTCCTCTTTCAGACCCATTTTTATGACTGTAACACTATAGGAAGACATTCAAACATGCTTTTAAACCCACACTGCTGATGCACCTGATATTTGTAAAAATTCACAAGGTTTGAATAAACTCCCAGGCTGACTTAATCGGATCTAAATTATGCAGCATGTAAAGAATTAATAGCTGCAATTAGTTTCCAGAACCTGGAAAGGAATCAGCTTCTCCATCACATGAGGCTTCCAAGTCCTTTTAAGGAGAGCAGTGAGCACAAATGACATTTCTAAGCATGTTACGTCTCCAGAGGGGGGCTGAATTTTACTGTGCACCAATTTAATTCCCTGTCAAGGTATATGTAGGGCTTGTGTTGTCATCAGGTCAGACAGCATTCTCTCTTCAAAATCTGTCCTCCACTATTGTCAGTCTGCTATCTGCATAAGGCTAGGAAGCCCAGGTAACCCGTTTTACAGATGTAGAATGGAAACAAACATATATTAAGGTTATTCCTGCAATGCTATGTCATGCACAGCTAGCTCTGAACGAGCTAAACAGTGTAGAGGAGCAAGCAGAACTGCACAAATGCACTGCTAAGCTAGCCCTGCTGAAAAGCTGAAATGTTCCTGTATTTTGCCTGGGTCTATATTGCTGTTCTACCTTGACCAGTTATGTACCTTACAGGCAATATCCTCAAAAATACTTTGTTACAGCTCAACTGTTCAGTGATGTGTCACCTTTCAGTGTTCATAAACTTAGACTAGGTATTCAGGGTCTTATTGTAAGAGATGCATTGCAAACTGTCCAAATGTTTACACAGGCAGGTTTTAAAACCCATGTTGAGCTTCAGGGTATATGACAAGACAACTTGGGATTATTAACAATTTTATTTGGGAGTATCACACCACAAGCTATTTCGAAAAAAGGATTGTATCCTAACCCCCCACCTTCTCAGAGACACAGGCAATTACTGTGACTGCAGGAGGAATACCTCCTTCCAGCTAGAATTCATCATAGCCATCAACCATGTTCAGGAGCTGATTGCTTGACTCACATAACTAATGTGAGATGCCACTGATGCTGGGGCATTTTCATCCACTCTCAATGATTACCTTGGATGGAGAAATTTGGATTGTTTATCCAGCATGTTGGAGACTACATATGAAAGCACCTACTTATGAAAGCACCTACTTACAAAAGTTCTTAGCATGAAAGTACAGGTCACCTGGAACAGGGTGCTCTTAGCTGTTCTGGCTAAAGATTGAGATTTTGGGGGTATGGCATTTGATCCTCTCAAGATGCAGGCAAGGCACTAAAGTCATGTTGTGAATGCCTAAAGCTGAATAGGAAAATACAGCAAGGTATTTCCAGAGAACTATTTTTTTTTTTTTCTTTCATGCCATTATTGTGCTAGAACTGTATTACTGTATTACTGTATTACAGCTCAGCTGTGCAATGTGCTGTACATGCATGGAATGAGGCAGTCCCAGATGCACACATCTCACAATCAGATCTACAAGACAGATGGATACAGGCCAAGAGTATAGTTAAACAGTAGTATAAATTGGAATGTTATCTGATTATGCCAGAAGATCAAAATCTTTTTTTCTTAAAGATAGAGAGATCTTTGAGTGAAATAAGAGAAAATTCTGGAGCTGATATGAAGCAAAAGCTTGGATATTGCAGCTGTTGCCTCTTTTTCTTTGGGTCATCGTTTTCCTGCTGCTGTGGTCACCAGGACATCACAGAGCTCAGCACTTCTAGGTCTATTGCTGCCACAGACCTGGGACAATAAGAGGTATCACAACAGGACAAAGAATTTCTCAAGTCTGAACAGCTCTCCAAGGACAATGAAGTGTGGTAAAATTGCAGAGAACCTGAGATGTGTAGCATAGTCCTAGCTCTACCATGGGCTTCCTGTATGATCTTGGACATGTCACTTTGCTTTCTTCTTCCAGGTCTCTTTTCCTCTTTTGAATGTAACGCCTTTGAGACAGATAATTTCTTTCAAAACAGATCGTTTCTTACTGGACACCGTATGGGAGTCTAGTATTAGCTGAGGCATCTAATCAACTGTAATACAAATTTCAATTACAGATGCCTTCCTCAGGGGGAAAATACATCTAGAAATGTTCCAGCCTTTCTATTGACTACCTGGGAATGACAGTATAAATCAGCAGTGGGATACTAGCCAAGGAATAGCTTATAAAGTAATTGTTGACTTTCTCAGGAAATTTCTGATCTCATCTTGAGAAATTTGGCCTTTCCATTTTCCATAAACTTGTACCAAAAAATCTCCAGAAGAAAGAGAGGTCAATTAAGCCCTTTATATAAGAAGCAAAAACCTCAGCCAAACTGAAGGTGGTATATTACTCTGAATGGGGTATTTAATTAACAACATTGTGATGCAGTGCTCATGGTTCAGATTGACTGCAATGAACTAAGAATGGGAAGAAACTGTTAAGCTATGATTATCTTTACTATTGTTTTTTGGCTGGCTGGTACTCACAGAACAAGTCTGCGACTGCTATTGGGATACTCACTCCCCAAAAGTCAGGCATGATGACTGATGTGAGATTATAATCATGGATATGTCCTCACTGTCTGTTTGAACCCTAGATCCACAGGACACTCTTGGTGTCACCACCAGATCCAAATAGCACAAAGTAGGTGAGCCCAGGGAGAGGGATTAGGTCACTCTTACATCCCCTTCTTTCTGGCTAAATTCTGAACATCTGGGATAGGAGGCTTTTGATCCCTCTGCCCTTTCTCCTTGTGACTCACTCATCTCTTTGAGTATTCTTTTTCTTTTTCCTTTCTACTTAAAGCGAGACTCAAAGTTAGAGAGGCTACTCAACATATCTGCCCCTTCTATAACACCTCTATCAGCTTGTAAGTGAGGTAGATGAGAAGTGCCCTGCTCGGCCTGAGGCTTGCACATTTTTGCCAAGTCTCAGAGTAGCTGATAGAGCAACTGGTTGAGTGCTCCTCCAGTACAGAAATTGCAAAAACAGGTCAGGAGCAGAGCTAACACTTTCCTAACTCTACAGCGCTCTCATTCCCTTCTRGGTTTGCTTATTGTATGCAATGGAAAAAGAACTGGAATTGATAGGAGCACATGGACCACCATGACTTCTATGCAATTTTAAAAAGTTATTGTTATCTCTAGTATGGCATAAAAGACTCAAAAGTAGTGGATTTGCCCCTAAAAGCTCTCTGCTGCTAAAGAGAAAGTGAAGACAGCTAATATTGTTACTATGGAAGCCTAACTTAATACCAAAAATATTGAGAGTTCTAGAGCTAGTTTTCTTTCTCACATTGTTTTCCTTCCAAATCCCTCAGGATTATCAAAGTCTCCCCATGAAGAGCTCCCCTCAGCAAACATAGCTTTTCTACGCTACCAGAATAATGAACAAAAAAAGGCAGCCTAGAAAGAGAAATGCTACTTGTCTCATGAAGGAACATAGACACTCAATTTAGTGTTGTTAAGTTGTGCTGAGGTGTGAGATGTCTGTATCAGGGGCTGTTGGGGCAGAGTTCTTTGACTGTAAAAGCTGGGATTAATGAGGAGCAGCAGGGAGGTGACATTTTACCTCTGTGTGATGCTGCTGAGATCAATAACAGAACAACACATTCACTCTGGGTGGCCACCGATCTAACAACATGTTGAGAAAGTGGAAAGTACACAGAAAATAGCTGCAAAATAACTAAAAGCACAGGAAAAAATGCCTTTTTTCCTGTCAGATTTAAAGTGTTCAGACTGCTTCATTTAATTTAAAAAAATGAATTAATAACTTCACTCTCATGAAAGTACTTACACTGCGTCATAAAGAGCTTTTCAATCCAGTAGCGAAACATATAGTAAGACTCAGTGGCTGGAACTATTTGTAATTAGGAAAGCTCATGCATGACTTTTAATAATGACAAGGCTTTAACTACTGGCAAAAGTTATCAGGCAAGATGCTGGATTTACCATTTTTTAGTGTTTTCCGACCAAGACAGGATATTCCCCCGTAAGTAAGCCATTGGACTCAACTGAGAGGTAGCTTAGGTTATCCACCACCAGCCCCTTCCTGTGGTTAGCTCAGACTAAGCACTCGCCCTGTACAACGGAATCTCCAAAGGAGGGCTGCTCTGCACCACTTTGCGCAAAGCAGAGGGATAACCAGTGCATCACTGATTTTTTGCCAGTCACACCACCCTGGGACACGACATCCCAGGGCGGTGTAACCACASTTTTCACAGGGGAGCACCAGTGGGAAAGCAGAGACCTAGCGGGGATCACATGTTGTAACTGTGTATTGCAAAGAACAACTTTCTTCTTGGAGTCCACAATGTTGGCATGCTAAGAAAAATAAGGATTTTCTTGGTCTGTTTTTACATAGTAGTTCAGCACACTTTGTAGTCAGCTCTCCACGTGCTCCCGGTACTGTATAAGGTCTATTAAGCTTGAGGCAGTGTTTTCATAGCTCCTTAGTATTCCCCCCGGATCATATCTCCTCTAAATCCCCTTCATCCGAAGTCCGCAGGAGAGTTTGGAGCTACCAAGTCACAGCCTGCCCAGGCTCAGCAGAAGTGTGCTAAAATGCTGCCACCTTGTGCTGATTTGGCAGTAAGCCCAGGCTTAGCGCTCGGCTAAAATTTTCCCCGGGACGCGAGGCTGCGCTCCGGCACGGGTCTAGGCGGAGGCAGGGCGGGGAGGTGCCGCGTCTGCCCTGGGGCAGCCCCGCCGGGGCACCTGCACCCCATCTTCCCTCGGCCTCCCTCCTCAGCCCGCTCCGACCACACAGCTTTCCTGGCTGAAGAAACGGAGAGGGAGACAGAAACCTCCCTCAATTTCAGCTCCCAGTCTGAGCTCACAGACAGCTAGAAAGGAAGAAACCCTGATACGAACCAGAAGACTTCTAATGAAGTTAGAGAGACGCAACTCATTCCTGTAACTCCACCTTTTGTGATATTAATACTGCAAATACTGAACAAACCTGCTTTCTTCATATTGGCAGGAACCTTCCAAGATGCAGAATAGTTCACACATTTAACCTAACTCTTGTGATTTTTTTAAACAGGGCAAAAAGTAACTCTTAAGGAGGCGCTGAAGTTTCTAGAGAGGAACTCTAGAGAGGGAAAGGATGATCTACCTTGTCTTAGTCTATGAGCTGCATTTAATTTATAGAGCCCATAAGCCAATCCATCCCAGCATCCTCTCTAATGATTAATGGTTTATCAGTACCAGCTGCTAAGTTTCTCCCCGTGTAACATTTCACTTTGACGGTCTCCTTATTTAAGCTAAAAATAGAGAAGTTCAGACTAATCTGGAGAGATTTTCTAGTAACTGATCAGGAGATCAGACATGAATTAGCATTTGAAAGTTATGTATGTGAAATGTGAAGTACTACGTTATGATGAGCTAAACAGTATTTCATCACACTGTTAGTCTAAAAGTTACAGAGCTTATTTCCTTTGACCCAAGAGGGAAATCGATCATCAAGGGACTGTTATGGTCTACCACTTTATAAGACTTAGGTTGCAGGCAAAACAGTATAAATTGTTACAGTCACTGCTCTAGCTGTCGCCCCTTGGCACTGACACTGTTTTGGACGTCAAAGCTCAAAGGTGGTTGACAGACTGCGGTTGTCTCAGCTACCTGCTCACGGACTCTTTCTCCATGGCTGAGTAACGGAGGAGGGCTGAGCTGCAGAGGTGCTGAACACCTCCTGTGAATCTGCTGGAAACTACAAGAGCTGGGTACTTCCAAGTCAGGCTGTAAGAAGGCTGCTAAGGAAATCAAAGCAGATGTTACACAGTTTATCCTGGTGAAACGTAGTAAACTCTTTGCACAAAATACTTCAGTGGGAATCATCCGTAAGATCACTGTTTTTTCCCCTTATTTCTTGCTCAACAGAAGTCTAATTAACTGAGCAAAGCGCACACACAGAAATAGGCAAGCACAGAGATATCTCCTGATTTGAGTAAAGGTCAGCAACTGACATTACGATTTCTTTTCCTGTTTCATATAGTGCTAATCAACAGAAACACAAGTTACTTCCAGACAATTTTGCTAACATTAGGTAGAATGACTACATTAGTTATTGCTCCCTCGTTTGCAAAGCTGATTTTGCTAGGATGCAAGAAAATTGCAACACTAGTGTTCAGTTCAGATAATCTTCTTTGGATATTGAGAGTATACTTCTGTGTGAATAAGTGTGCTAGTCTGTGTCTGAGAGAGATTCAGACAGCAAGGGGAACTGTACTGCCTGGGTTTTGCAGCTTAGAGTTCTGGGACCAACAGGGCTTATTTGGCATCTCCAGTCTTTTGCCATGTCCACTACTTTTGCCAGTGGGATTACAGGAGTGGAGAGGACAGCAGGGAGGAGAAAGGAGCAGGGTCCTTTTCACTAGAGAGAGAAGCAGGGGGACAGAGCAAAGCTGCATTGGATTTTCAGTCTCTTTGTTTCTCTTCACTCCTGAGAAGGATGTGCGTTACCTGCTCCCACCACCTCTCCTTTCTCCAGCTCCTTAGAGGGGGGTTGTGACTGAAGAGAGCTGTGCCAGAAGCCTGCAGTGCGGTATTTGGCTGCCTCCTCCATTTGATTTCTAGGGAAGGGCAATCATTAGGCTGCTCTTGTTGCTCATCTACTTGATGCCATTTGCTTCTCCTGCAGCCTCTCCATCCATGCTCAACTCCCAGCTACCACTGAAAAACACTGAAGGCTGGACTTTCCCAATCGGTCTAATTCCTTTGGGTGTACAATGAACTCCTGAGCGCTGGCACTCATTTCTGAGATTCCCTTCCTTCCCTTTGCCCATCAGGCATCCTTCTCAGCATTTCACTGTGAGTCTTATGGCTCCTGCTGGTTTCTATACACCCTGGTTTCTGAAGTGATCGGTAAGGGATCTCTAACATAGCCACTCACATGTAGGGATGGGGCAGGCATCTGCCCTGCCATCCACACACCTTTTCAGATATAACAATGTTCAAGCACCCCAGATGTATGAGATTGACTGAAAAACTATGACAGCTAAACTTTTTGAGGGGAGGAAAGCTGTGTCTTCTGATTTTAAAGCTTTTAAGGTTTTATACTTTTTTCCTCTCTCTAGACAGTCTCAATGTGGAGACTTTACTCTTTGCATTTAATAAAAAGAGGGAGGGCTCTGAAACAGCACAAGTAGTACAAGGGTTAACAACTCTGGGACATCTGACACCGTCCCCTTTGCTCAGAGGGTGGAAAGTAGCCAGCAGTCAGTCTTACACTAACGATGATTTACTTATCTCCATAAATATGCCAGTAGGTGTCGATGAGCCTATGTGCAGATGGACTATTTATCCCTCCCTGGGTGTGAGGTGAAGATCTTTGCCCCAGCCTTTTGGTCAGACACTTGGGACATTTCTCAGCCTGTCAGTTGCCTGTATATCATAGCTGTGGTGCTGCAACCAGAAAAATGAGATGTCAGGTGGAACACAAAAAAAGACATTACCTGATTCTTCATACTAGCTGGGTTTACCTATTGCAAGTGTTATATGATTCATAACCTTTTTTCATATGCTGAAGGGAAATCCTGAGCTATGGACAGGAAGTCAAAGAGAAGAAAAGAACAAAAAAATACTCTAATTTCCTGTTATAGGTATCTCTGGGAGGTGTAGATGTGGTTTCTAAAATATGATCATGGTAAAAGAAATAGTTTGTGGGAAGGGGTAAGGAGATGGATTACAAGTATGTATGGGTACCAAACTGCATTTGGTGTTGGGCTGAACAACTGGTTCATCATACCTACCACATAAAGTAACAAATTTACTATGTGTTATTTCATTTTCTGCTTGCTCACAAGAACTCCAGCTCCATGCATTTTTTTCAAGTATCAAAAGGCTGTTTATTCTCATTCCAGTGGAATAGGATAGAAATAGGCAACCAGATTACTCATGTAACACATGGCACCTATAAATATTTTGGTAAAGTATGTTTCTATGTGCGTTCTCATTTAGCTTAACACTTTTAGTAATTTGTAGATTATTTTATTTTATTTTATTTTTCATATCTAACACGTGTTTACATCCCCTGTGTCAAGATAAGACAGTGTCAGTAAAGAGGGAATCAGCTGGAGGAACTTTTTTTTAGTGAGGCTGTTGAGGCTATTTGACCTGTTCAACTGCATTGCTCAGTTCTGGCTGGTGAATTCTGTCCCACTATCCTGTTCCTTAACCTAAATAGTGAAGGAACTTGCAAAGTGATTTCTAACAACAGTGCAATACAATCAAATGAAACATCCCATAGCGTTTCATCATGAAATTTGGAAAATTTCAAGTTTTACTGAGAGACTGTGAATTTTTGTAGATGGAAGCCTCAATCTGGCAAAAACAAAGTATTTTAACTCACTTGAAAAAGATAAACGTATTAAAAAGGAACATTCTTTATGCTGGATATTTCTGCCCGCAGAGTGGGCCCTCCTGCCTTTCCCTGGAGAAGTGTATACCGCCTACAAGGGTTTACATGAGAGCTGTGGGGTGAATGAGCTTGAGGTTTGGCAGGGAGGAAGCCACAGGGCATAGGACCCTGACTGTGTCCCTGGCTGATGACAAGTGACCCAGGTGTGTCAGGTGATATACAGTTTAATGCACAGTATTTAGAACTATTTTCAGGTTAATGCATTTTTCAGTCCAGCTCTTGTTAGAAGCAACTGGGCTTTGAAGGATGCAGAAAGCTTTTGTGGCCAGAGAAGCTGTGCTAAGAGGATGTATTTGCCATTTTGGAAATCTGCTATTGCTGGTGAGGGCTACGAGGTTTAAAAAACACCCCTGCACCCCTGGCTTCATGGGAAGTTTTCAGACAAAATATTGATTCTTGCTTGAACATTATAGTTGTAGTGACTTCTGTTATTACTATTTTTCTTTCTAACTTTTCATTGGGCTGTAGCATCTTTGATTAAGTAATTTTTCTTTCATGTATCTGCAGTACTTGTAACTCAAGGAATGTTGTAATCTCTTCTCCTTTCTCCCTCATTAATATCTTTTTCTGTGGTAATTGCTGTGGTAATTCTTCCTTCTACAAAAACATATTTTTCTCATTTTTCAAATGCTAAACTTACAAATTATGAAAAATTAGCAAACCTCAGTACTAAGAACTACACAAATGCTGTCCTGTCTGGTTCACTGCTAATGCATTGGAGCTGTGTTGCAAATAAGTCAGTGATTTTTAATGGCAGGAGTTACTGGCTGGAATCAAAAGAGGAAAAAACACAGCATTTGGATGGGGAGGGCAGAAAGCTTAAACACAGGAGGTCATCAAAGGTGTTGAAAGGAGGCAGCTGAGAAAGGAGCGCGTCCCCTACATGTTCTCCCAGGCTTCACCTGCCTTTCACAGAGAGTTCATACGGCTGACTGAAACTATCTTAGATCCCAAGTGATCATCCCTCAGCCCTGCCCGGAAACAAAAGCAGCACTGCTCCTTGTGCTGATGTATTCAGCAAGACCCTGCCAGTAAATTTGCACAACAGGAGATGCTGAGGGCAAGGGAGGTAGTGTCCTGAGATGTTCATGGCTTCAGACTAGCTGTCACTTCATTCTCTGCAAGAGTGACCAAAACAAAGGCTCTTCTGTAGGTGATCCTGAGGTTTGGTAGCAAGAGCACATGGAGAGGCTCTGTGTGCCTCATTGGAAACAGGACTCCCAGGTATTTCTGAGTGATAGAGCTCATACTCTTACATCCCCACCCTCCATTTCTCAGGTGACACCTTGAAAAAACAGGGAGTGCTATGTTGAGAGGAATGGGTAACTACAGCAATAGTGTCCTGCTCGTGCCTGACAGACACGTCAGCTTCTTTCTGAGCACCCCAAAGTCAGAAATGGGCAATTTCGAAGGACATCTAAGAAATGAAAACTTCCTCTCTGTTTTTTTGTTTGTTTTTTTGTTCATTATTCTGCAGATGACTGCCATTTTAGCTGTCTCTTGCAGAATCCAGCAGACTTCCATTTGCATGAGAAATACCACCTGTTATTAATGGCTAAGCCCTTTTCTGGGACATGTCGGCTATCCTATGCCTATTTCCGTGGTTTCTCTGTAGAGGGCTTGAGCCAAGCCTATTGATATCAGTAAGTGGCTGACTTCATTTGGTTTGAAAGAAGCATACAAAGGCCTAAAGGGACAACAAAAGATAAGAATCTTGTCTCTTATCTCCTAACTATGGCAATATTCTGGTACTGTATGAACAGTCTTTCTTCGAAGGCGATTTCCACATCTTCAGCGGACTTCCACTAAATTCAGTTATCAATTTAAAAAAAGGCACAAGAAAGTTAATTGTAATTAATTCAGGTTTAAATTAAGTTAGATCAACCCTATGATGCAAGAAATACAGAACTAGATCCACCTTCTTCATTAAAAGTACTCTAATATGAAATTTTACAGTCTCTTGTAAGCCAACAGCAGTTATGAGTACCAGAACATTTGTCTGGAGATCCACATGAAGACAGTCACGGTAGAAACTTTTTTTTATTTTGTAAAGGGGCCCAAACAGAGCTTTTGACATAGAATTAAGACTGAGAATTTGTTTGGAGATCTGTAACAAATGGTCCTGTTTTCTATGGTAAATATAGTAGCATTTTTGCCACATTGTCCATTACAAACGGAATACCTCGCCTTTTAAAGACTCAATCTCTTTACAGATTCATATCTATAAATAAACCCTCTTTACTAACCCACCTAAAATCAAAAGTGGYAGGTAGTGATATACCTAGAAGCATACGGATTTGCAATCTGTGGAGGGCAGGAATTTTAAAATTTGGCAGTTGTATTTGTACTATAGTATTTTTACTTGTCTGTTGGTGAGGGATATTGGACAGGAGATAAGCCTCATGATTACACTTCTCACTGCATCTCTGCTCGGTGCCTTTTAGATGGAGGCTGAACCAGTGATTCTCACTCATTTAAATTAAGTCCTATGTCAACATATCTTCTTGATCAGCTGTGCTTAYTAGCGTTTGTAGACAAATGCTATGCTTTGAAACAGTCCTTTGAAAGGGAAAATTATTGCTCAGCTGACCATAGGAACAAAGAATAACGTGTATGTATATGTATTTGCGCCCCCTTCACCCCACATATACTTATACACATATACATATATATGTGTATGTATCACCCATGGTGTAGTCTTTCTGTCTGCTGCAGCCTAAACATAGTTGTGAAGATTATATTAAGCAATTGTTAAGAATATTTGTGAAAATGATGGATGTGCTGCAATACCGATGGTTCCTCCAACCAGAGTATTACAAAGTATGCAAGGTTTTTGCCCTGTCCTGTGGTCGTTGGACCTCTGCTTCCAGACRTGGGATAATGAGCAGCCCCAAAGTGTAGCTGCTGCCTTGGAGCCGATATTGTAAATCCTAGAGAGAGAGCACAGCTCCAGCAGAGCGGAGCTGGCTGGTGTTCAGCCACTTGGAGCAGAAGCGTCTTGGCGAGGAAGCCTCTCTGCAAAAAACAGTGCATAGATATAAAACGTAATAAATTAACACAGACAAACACAAATACATTTAAAAAGTGMCTTCATTTCAGCTGTGATCCTGAATTTTGTCTTATTGATTCATTTATCCTTATCTACTACCTCGCACACATTTTTTCCCCTTCATCACATGCTTTCACCCTGAGTTGGAGTGGTCCCAGCTGAAACCATGAGATGTATATTAGGAATTCCTATGGTTCATGTACTCATATCAGCTTCCTATTTTTTAGGTTCTTTCTCAAGTATTTTATACAGTGCTTTAATATCATTTGTGTTGCTCTTTCTTTCCTTCTTTCCAGGAATATTTGTTTTTAATTACTGTCAGTGCTGTCATATATGCATGCAATATTTGAAGGTACAGTCTTATTGAAGTTGAGTTACGCTGAGGAGTGAACAATAATGAGTTCTGAAGCCATAGTGGTTTTTTTGTCTAATATAGCCTTGCATATGCCTGAAGATTTTTATTATAGATGTCACACACTACTAGTTCAAAAGCATTTAAATCAAAGGATATATGTGCTGCTTAATGTTTGGGATGTAGCAGGCACTTCACTTAGAAAACTTACAAGACCTGCATATGCAAAGCACTCAGAAAAGAGGCAGAAGAGTTGCAACAGTTTCACCATCAGCTCCCCTCAATGAAAGGAGAGCATCACTCTGTCTCCATGACCTTGTCTCTGCAGCTGCACTGCATGAATCTGTTTGTTGATGCTTCAGTATTCCTAATCATTGGAATTGTTCTCCCTAGTGCGTATGATGCATTTAGAGTGCTGGCAAGCACAAAAGTGACTAATTATTACTAATGTGGGGACATTAAACACAAAGGAGACAAACCTGGATGCTAGAACGAATTTGATATATCCGGTCAAACATGATCTATCTCCTTTTCTCTAAATTAATAATTAGAGAATGAAATTAACCCTCAAGCAGCTGAGGACTAAAATTTAACTCACCTTAAAATTGCTAGAGGCTAGAGGATTGCATATTCAACACTTTATATATTATTGCATTTATTTTCCTTTTGGTGAAGTATAACGTTTTCTTTACAAAATATCAGAAAAAAGTTTTCAGATTTTTTTTCTTGTTTTTAATAGCCTCCTAAAATACCTCATCATCCCTTCCCCAGTGTGAGATATCTTTACTGTCCAGGTGTTAGTTCATACTTCCCAAGGAGAATATGACATGAAATTCTCTGGGACTATAGTGTGTTGCATCACTTTGGAAGGCACATGGTACCCGACCAGTTTTAAAAGAAAAAAATAGGTTCACATAACTAGTTAGGATATTTCTGAGGAAGTTACTTTTCTTTGGGACTGCTGGTATATTGGGGGGGAGGGGGGGGGGAAGATATTTTGTAGGAAAAACTTGTTTTTGACAAGAATTTCCTTGGGTCCAGGGTGGAATTTCTGCTCCAGGAGGTAAAACCTACGAGGTAAAAATGACTTTGTGATGAGATATATCATTCATTCTGTTTTATGAAAAGTCCTCAATATTTAGCAGAGATCCAAACCAGTGGAGTAGGGATTTTGACCTGGGGCTATCTACAGGCAAGATAAAGAGTCTAATAATAAGGCAATTAACACTTCCATGAGGTTATCAGAAACTATCTTTCCAATATGAAATTTCATTCTGGTGGGAAGCCAGTAAAATATTGAAATCCTTTACTTTTTTCATTAAATAAAGGTCTTTTTTTCTTGCACTGTCTAGTTCTGAGCACAGAACACCTTATTTTGTCAGAAACCTTCAGGGCGGGGACATAATGTTGAGTGATCTTCACACAAAGCTACAGAAAAAGTGGAACTCTTCCCCAGGGAAGAGGAAAGGGGAAAAATGAAATAAAAAACCCCAAGGAAATAATGATTGCCACTTTGGAAGTGTAAGTGTAGGATGGGCAACCACTCCAAGCATTAAAGTAATTTTCGCTATTCTCCCTCCCACCAGATTTTCTGCTTTTGTGAGTAGGTCATGTTGCTGCCATTTTTTCATGAATGAAGAGTTTCCCTGGCTAGGTTTGTTCCCTTCAGATCTGAAATTCTGGTAGGTCTCCAGTGAGATGTCAAATGAGTAGTTTGCATGATGAAGACTTCAAGTCCTAGCTTACTTGTAAGTGYGTGCTCTGAAAAAGCCAGTTCTAGAGATGTCCTATCACCAGCACCACAAGAATGCCAGGGGCTGGCAACTCATGGCAATGCCGATGAGCACTGAACCTCTGTGTGTCATGCTCTTTTCCTACCAAAAGTYCTGACCTGACTCTTCCCCATCCACAGCTGTAGTTTATCATTTTTAATATTAAATGAAAAACAGCAGCTAATAGGTAAAACCAGACATTCCAGATTTGTCTGTGTACAACTTACTGTTCATTCATAAATCACTAGAAAATCCAGAGGACTGCACAAGTTAGATTTTCAAATGAGAACTTGTTCCTAAAAGCAAAGAACCTCATTTTTAGAAGGGGCAAAGTGTCCGCATTTTGAAAATCAGCATCTCTAAGGCATTCTGTGAGATGTACCCCACAAGTTAGGTATCCAAAATCATGAGTCCTGGTCAAGTCAATAGCACTCTGATCAGAGCTTAAGTTCCTTAAAAATCACACCTCCTGCCAGACTTTGAGTAATGCTGTCTATATGTGACAGCAGATAAAGGTGTATGACATTGACACAGCAGTACAAATTAAATTAAATATTTGAGTAGTAGTCAAACTGATTAAAAAATCAAAATAGAAAGCCAAAGTTTAATTTGTAAAGTAAAACTTATGATGTCTGGATAAAAGACATGTAAAAAGAAATAGTATAGACATCATTAAAACATCCAAGAGAAAGAAACTACCATGCAGCAGAAGTCTCACAGGTAGAGGTCAGAAATGGTTATCAGACCTCTACTGAAGCTGTGTTCATATTGGCAGTGGAGCTAGGGAAAAATCTCACTCCACTCTGCATTACTTCAGAAATCACTGAGTGATTTATACCTCAATTGCCTTATTCACTTGGCATGTTTATGGACAAGTCAAAACCAGACTGACCTTAAAACCAAGCAGTCTCCAGATCGGGAAGGAACAAACTGTACTACGTCACAGATTTGTAGCAGCTCTCATATTGATGGATTACAAAGCCACCTTGCAGATTATATATGCATTAGTCACTTTAGCCAGCCTTGTCTTTTATGGCCACAGTGTGACAGAAAGCAAGAACAGAGTGATGCGCTCAGCATTCGAAAATGAAGATGGAACTGGAGTTACTGAATTAGTTTGTTCTTATAGCTGTGAAGTGTGACGTGGGATGCTAATTAACATATGTGATTAGGCCATCAGCAATGGCTCTGCATATGCTCCAGTAATGACTAAAGGAATGAGAAAATGCTCCCTAGCACAGTGAACGAAGATGCTGCAGTGTTTTTGTAATGTAGAGCTTTTGTGTTTGGAGCTTCTACCTACAGTGCTGTAAGGAAGCTGGATCTGCCCTAGAGGGCTGTGCTCCTGAAAACATTGCAAAGTCAGTGATAGTTGTGTTTTTATAAGTTTGTGAAGTAGAAGTAAATATGGGACAGAAAGTATGACAAGCCTGGAAGTCTAAATTAGGTTGCTACATATTATGGTTCACATCAGCCACTCTTAAGAAATGAGGTCTGAGTCAGAAATAGGAGCTTCACTGAAAGCATCCGTCTCAAAAGAAAATTAGAGGAATGCAGCAAGATGAATGACCAGTCATTTTGACTACATAACAGAAGCAACATTTTATAATTTTAGTGAAAATGAAAGAAAAGAATAAAGGGAAATAAAAGATGACAAGTGAGGGAGGAACGGTTCTCTGAAATCTAGTTTTCTGACAGGTGCCCTCATACTTCCGTAAATGTGAAATTGATATCTCAACCCAACCTCATCAATTACATATAAAGAAAAAATGATACAGAGCTTCAGTACTTTTTAATCATTTCAGTTGACTCATCCTTGCAATGGACTCGTTTTGTTCCTCACAGTCCAGTTTTGATTAACCTGAAAGAAACTAAAACCCACTAGACAGAGACACATATAAGAAAAACTCAGCTGAAATCAGTGCATATCATCTAACTGACTACAATGGTTATGTGCTAGTGTCCTCTTCTATGGATCCCCATTAAAATGCTAAAGCCTTTTTGTTCTCTTCTTTTGAATGTCAGCCAAAATTTTCATTTTGTACAAATATTTTTGCAAATATTTTTAAGCTATTCATTTCTGGGTTTTAGAAAAAGATAACGACACAGATGTGAGGACATTAAAACCTGAAGCACAATCCCCTGTTGCCAAATTCTCTCTCATCCTGCACTTTGCATTTGTTCCTTCTCAGAAGCCAGCTCTGTTGGTTTTCAGCACAAACTCTTTTGAACAGTCTCTCAGGTCAGCATCCTGCGACKGTACAGAACACAGTGCATGTAGGATTTGTTTGTGCATGGCAATGCACTGAGAAAAGGCTACATTAACCTCAGCAGAGCTGCATGCTAACACAGCCAGACAGCTTTTCCTACCAGAGCCAGCCTGTTCAGAATGAATCTTGTCCTGAACAAGGCTGTACCAGACATGCAACTTTAAATCGTGCACTTGCAGTGGTTTGCACAGGTTGTTCTCCACTCATCAGGACCTAAAGAAACAGTCCTTATTCACTCTCAGAAGTGTGTTTTCAGAACTGCCTCTACATAAACCAAGAGTTGGTGTCCTGTCCATGTGTACGTTCTTGAACTTGTGCTTAGGAGGATGACAGGGGTGCATGCACTCAAAACAGAGAGACAAGTGGCAATCTAAARCTATCTGTGGTCAATGCAGCTGTGAGTGAGAACCTGGTTGTTTAAAGGCAGCCAAAGATGACATTTTCAAAGTCAGGTTGGATGGGACTTTGAGCAACCTGATCTAGTGGAAGATGTCCCTGCCCATGGCAGGTGGGTTGGACTAGGTGATCTTTAAGGGTCCCTTCTGACGCAAACCATTCTGTGATTCTATGGTTCTATGATGCTGGCTACAGAACATCTCTGCATGCTGTTGGCCTAGGTGCTGCTGTGCCTTAATCTCAGCTGCCTGAGGGGCCATCAAGGCTGGGAAAACCTTGGCACTGAGCAAAAGTATCTGTCACTTAGAAGCTGTCTATGGAAAACATGAGCTTTTCTTCTAGAGAGAGAGGATTATCAGCTTCATGAGAGAGAGGCATATCAGCTGTGCAGAATGAAATAAAAAAAGGGAAATGCATTGTAAACATTGCAGATTTTGTAATGATCGTATGAGACATCAGCCGCCTTTGCACATTGCCCTGCTCCTCCTTCCATGGTGCTGTGTAATGGCAGTTCCTGTAAAAAGGAGGACAGCATATTACAAACCATTATGCATAGAGAACTGGCAGCTTCTAGAGTTTTCTTAGAAAAAGCTCTGCTTAGGCAATGAAGCTTTCTGCCTATCAGCAAATGCTTTCAGGGGCAACCCTAAACCAAAAATCCATAGAAAGGACTAAAAGGGAGATATCCACCATCTGAAATCAGGTATCTGGGAGATACATCTATACCAGATGGCGTAAGAGTACATTTATTGAGAAAAACAGCTGGTGCTGACCATCTGACACCAACTCTCACTCCAGGTCTGCAACTAAAAAATTTGTGTGGATAAGCTACAGACAGCGTATAGGAAGATGTATGTGTATGAAGTCTATCAAAAGCAGACTGTTGAGCAAAGTCACTGAAGCTAAGGACAGAAAATGTTGCACTGAGATGTGTGTCTTAAACCTCATAATAATTGTGGTGTCTTAGCTTGGTCTTAAGAAAGGAATTTCCCTCCATTTGGAATTGCAGTGCATTATAATTTCCTGTAAATAGAGATGTGCTCTCAAATACCTAGTACACTGATTTTATGCAACAAAATAATATACCTCATAGGGCAGAATATACATTTAACAATACTTATGTGAATGAAAGACCTATCTAAAACTCATGTATCACAAGAATATTTACAAAAGAAAGCAACAAGAAGGCCAATTATATGAGCAAGGAGCTACAGGATGAAGAAGGCAAGTTGCTGTCTTGCTTGGCTAGTTCGTGTTGAGGCTCTGAGGACACTACCAGGCTGGACTGGCCCTGATGCCCCTCTATTATGAAACATATATTAGTTTGTTTTCTTGCTCATTTATGTTTCTGCTAATTTTTAAGTTGTGGAAAGGTTGATAAAACATGTGTGCCATCATCCTAATTTGATAAGCTATACATTCTAAACCAGAAGTTTCTATCTTTAATCCACTGCTTACAGATCTGAAAGCACGGACTCTTTTGTCTGGGGCTCAAGCTGTTGTTGCCGGCCTGCTGCAGGGCATTGAGGGCATTTCTGTACTCCCAGCACTTGCTCAAATGTCATGTTGAAAGTCCATTTGCAAATGTCTTCTCTCGCTCTGACATTATTAGCCATTAGCTCTTCAAATCAGGTTGCAATACTCAGGTTCCAATGAAGGTCCCCATCATAGGAGAAGGACCTGCTCCCATTGCTTTTTGCAGCAGTTTCTGAGCTAAAGGGGTTTCCCTGGGAGAGCTATAAGACACTTGCACATCTTTTTAGAGTGTGTCATGAGAAAATCCAGGCCTCTTTGCAAAGTGCATGTAATGCTGCTTATTTCTTCTTTGCTTATTTCCCTAGGGGCACTTTTTGTACTTGGGGGTTCTTTAGRTGGCATTTTCTCCCTCACTGGCAAAACACACTTTTTAGTCCCCATCTCATTTCATGCACAATGAATAGACAGACCTTCATGAAATGAACATTACTACCTATTTCACATGTAGCATAGATATTTATATATGTGCAGGGCCAGGTTTAGACCTTCTTAAGTGCCTTATTTTGAAATACAGGGAAGTGCCAACATTTTTTAACCAGCTACTTTTACATTTAATGTATTTCAGAAATGATGGGAAGGAGGCCACATTCTGTCCTGTGCTGCCAGCAGCTGGAAAAATTAAAATTGCTGTTGTATCAGAACCAAACAAAAGCTTGAAATAATTTGTTAGCCTTAGTGAATACAGCGAGAATTTCTGTGTCTACATACAAACTTATAAAGCCCATGGGCTGGGTGAGACTTAGAACTGTGTTCTAAACCTGACAGCTCCTTGTGTTAACGATGGAAACATGGTTTTCATCCTTCTTTCTTCTTCCCATTTGGTTTGTCTGTTTTGTCAGAATACAGCTTTAGCTGTCTAACAGCAAGGGCATACTGCAGGTGGCTCAGAAGCTTTAAGTGCTGTAGCACAGAGAAAGAAAGAAAGGTAAAAGCAACAGGGATAGCATCTGCGTTTGCAAAATGAAAACCTGGGTTTCATCTTTTCCTTCTTTTTATCAACATATATTAGTCACTACATTCAAGTAAAATTATGAAGTGGAAAATTAAATTAGGGATRCAATCTGCACTTGGGATTTGGCAATAGGTTAGCGTAGAAAATAATTTGCAAATTGCAGTTGAGCTTCATTTAAGAATGAACATATTTTAGAGAAAATCCTGAGTATTGTTCAGGAATATTGTATCCCTTAACTTGTCTTAAACTCTACAGTTTAAGTCATTATTCTGCTATCTTTAAAACGGCATGGATTTTTCAGTCTAGTGAATGAAGACCTATCCCCTGGCAATATAAAACACTGCACTGATTAATTAATCATGATGGTTGTCCAGACCTCATATGATCAAATCATTGTGAAACTTGTGGGCTGTGTGTATTAGAGCTCTCCAGTACTATTTTAAAGTAGTCAATTAACCTTTCTCTAGAATGATGGTATTCATTTCTGCACACTATGCTTGTCGCATCCTTCATTATTACCTTTGTCTTCGGTATCCTTCGAGTTCAGTGTATAATTTAACAATAGTCATAAGGTGACATTCTACTTAAGCTGTTTATGGGGTCTACTTCAGTTTGTTTGTAGTCATAAACATTATAACAAGCAAAACCAGACTCACTACTTTAAGGCTCACATTTTCTTCCTTCCTATTATAAAGTTGGTTTTAGTCTTTACAGCTTCTGGCTCTATGGGTTAGCTATCAAACCTCCATCAAGGCACCTCATGATAAGGAGAAAACAAAGTACAAAAAAGCATCACTGGAAATAATTGGATGAAATTGAGAAGTAGAAGAGGGGTCTGATGATAATGAGATAACTATGCAACAGTGAAACATTTTAGAGGTGATGACTTCAGGGAAACAGGGAAGACCCAAGCCCAGATTGATCCTCCTATGTTGAAAATGCCTATCCAAGGGGCATGGGTTAGGTACCCAGTTGCTCTACAGTCCCCTTACGGTCAGTCAGTGCAGGGCGACCACCAACACCACCAGTAATTGGGTCAGTGCCCTGAGATCTGAACAGCTTCTGTGGGTCACCCAACGCACACCGTGGTGTGCTCAGTACTACCACAGGGAGCTTGTTCTCCAGAGTGTGATCAGTGGGAGATAGTGAGAAAGACCTGCAAAAACATCAGAAAGGAACCTCTGAGGCTTTGGGAAGATGATGGTTTCTGGTCTGTTTGGTAGTCTGTAGACAGACTGCTGAAAAACTCCATTTTGTCAAGCTGACAAGATTTTTGCTTTGACTGTAGGGTCAAAAAATATTAATTCATCAACTTGGTGATCTGTGAAGGTTCAGGGGCATCCTGATTTGGATAAAAGGTCAAGGATAACCTGATTCACTAAGTGAATAATCCAACCCTATGATTGCAAACATCAGAAATAATCACCCAATGGACTTCAGATTTGTTCCTTTTACAGATTGAGCAACTTATTCTCTTTCTTCCCCTTGACTGTAGAATGAGACAAAGGATATTTCACAGGGGAAGCCTATGATATTTACTAGTTTTGCCATCTTCCTTAGAAGCAGCTTTTTCAGCACATATGAAGTCATAATTATTCTGATACTAGTAAGATGAAAAAAGAATGCAAGGAGGAAGCAATAAGAAAATCACTTGCTTTTAAATGTGAGTGGAGAAAAATACTACAAAACCAATCCTAGTCCCCAAAAGCGCTAAGAAAGTATTAACACCGAGAATGAAGCTTCTGCCATTTCACATTATTTTTCCTATATGCCAGAATTTCTTTGGAATCTACCTAGCAAAAAAGAAATATCTCCATACACAGAGAAATKTAATGAGCTTTTCAGTCTTTCAGAAGTTCAAAACTGACAAAATAAAATGAACCCAGTAATTTCACCCTCAAACTTGACTTTTGCTCACATCAATCTCCCCCTCACCCCACAACCCCTAAGTAATTCAATACTTATCAATTTCTGGTGTTGCAAAGGCCAATTGAAATTGCAGAGGAATTTCAGGTCAGAAACTGAGATTGTTTCTTTGCAATTGTGAGCTATTTTCCTGCAGTATGCTATGCCCAGCTCATTGTTTCCTCAGTCTTTCATATTCATGAATGCTAGAATTTGTCCTTCTCTTCTCTAAACAAAACATTTCAAAAGAGGGAAAAGACTACAGAATGCTTTTAATGACCTCATGCTATCAGAACTATTGACATTTATTAGTCACCAAACAATCATTGGTGTTCTTCTCCTTCCCTTTTTTATTTTATATGAATGTGCTGCTTCSGTTCTACTGTGAAGAGTTTTGTATGATTTCCACACAAATAAAAGCAGAGCTGATTTTTTTTTTCTAACACATAAGCTGTACTTAGTGTGAATTTTGTTGATAGCACAGTAGGATCAAGGTTTAGATAAAATTAAATCGCAAAGGATGAAAAGCTCAATGGAGGTTAGAGATCAATCAAGTAAAGGAAAGCTGATRTTTTTTGTGCTGAGCTACTTCAAATTCTCAGAAGCAAAGAAGAGAATGTATGCTTGAGGAAAGAAAAATTGGCTTTTTTTCCTCAGAAAAAACTTCCACAGAAATCTTTGATCTTCTAAAAATAGAAAACCATCTCMAAACTCTTTGCAGACTAAATTCACCTGTAAACATGTACATTAGAGGCTTCAGTCTGTCTTCCCTCCTCACTTTTTCCTCACCCCTAAAGGATACCATTCATCATGAGGAAGGGTGGTAGAATTAGTTCTTTTTGTGGTATCAATTCTTCAAGGAAAAGGTGTTCCAAAATCATCCTAATATTACATAGGGCTGTTTTTCCACCCTCACTCATTCATGAAAAAATAGTAAATAAATAAACAAACTCAGGTTTATTAGGACATAGTTCACACATTCAAATAACCCTTCTAACACTGCAAAGCTGACAAAGGGTCTCTTAAGCTTTCAGATGGAGATATCTGAGCATGCTTATAATGGTTGCTTTTCTGGAAAGAAGTCAGAAAAGTCAGTCAGGGAGGATTTCAGGACTATAAGCATCAGGGCAGGTAGAAGAAGAGCTGGGTGGGTTCTCTGCAGGAATACTGCATATTTTCTCTGCACAGGGAGGACCAAAGATAAGTATTGAGGAAGGCTTAGGTTGCCTTTCAGAGCCAGAGATCAAAAGCAACCTAGCCTGGGCACCCTCTGTTAGAGAAAGGAAGAGCTTAATGCTGAGGACTTAACCAGTCTCAGTGATGGTGAGCACCTGCCCTTCATTAGCTGTGACACTGTGCATCTTTTTCCATTTGATACCTCAGGTAACCATAATTAAATGCAGCCTGAAAGGATGCCAGTAATTGATTTGAGGCACTGTTAGGTAAGCTGCCTATTTTTAGTCTTTTTTTGGGTGTGTACAACTAATCAATGCTACTTTGGCTGTCTTTAAAGCTACTAACAAAAATATGGAAGCTATATATAGGTAGCTGGACTGCCTGCTGATTTAGACAATGTCTTGCTACTACTTTAGTCCCAAATTAGAAAYGCTGAGAAGAGACTGAAGAAGTCTACTCTTAAATGTGGTGCACTGAAATATTTATGGGGAAATTTTGCTCAATCAGATGAGAAGAAAGAAAGAAATGTTTCAGAAGCATCTTATTTTRTTTTCTTTCTCTCAGTCGCCAGGAGTGGTTTCTCTAATAGAGTACATTTTAACCAAAGCATCAGCCTGCTTCAGTAGCTGTCCAAATACAGGAACAGAACAAATAATCTCATTGCTATGGTCTACTCTGACTAGGGGTGATGTGGAATGCTGAGTAGGGATTTTGCATCTGAGTCTTTGCTGAATGTACCAACAAAAGCACAGAGTACAAAGTGGTGTCAGCTTGTGAGTGGCAGCGAATAGCAGTCTGTGTTCTGGCTTCTTTCTTTACTTAACAAAACATGAACACTTAAGATCTTCTTTAGACTTCTATAAAAGATGTTAGGTTCAAACTGTTAAAAAAAAGAAAAAACATTTTTTTCCCCAGATCTTAAAATTTCTGTGTTAATTGTCCACGTCTGGCTAGGTCATTCAGGCAGAAATATCTCTGAAAACACTCCCGTTTGCCTGCTAGTCACATCTGAGTATGTCTCTAAACAAGTAAAATGCTCTAGTGTTATGGTTTTTAATGCCTGGTATTTCATAACATATATTCTTTACATTATCTTTGCATTACTGTCTTTGGATAAATATACATAATGACTTACTTAGACATCTCATGCAAAATGATTTTTGCTGAGATTCTGTCATTCAGTCACCTTTTTCTGGACCAGTAAAGCTAACGATGGTTTGTGTTCTTTAGGCTGCTTCTGTTTTTATATTTTTGGTTAGGTTACCAGAAGATGTACTTGGCCACTGTTATTTTTACAAGTCTACTGTTATCTTCACCCCTCATACCTTTACCCTCTATACAGCATTTTATGGTCACATCTCACTGCCCGGTGAAATGCAGCTATGTGCTGAGCTTTTCTTTATAACATGATAATACTGGCAAACCCCAGTCCAGTAAAGGCCCAGTACAACTGTCATCCTTGGTGGGAGAGGGTGTGTGTGAGTTCATGATCCTATAGACTGGATCGATGGGCTGAGGCCAACTGCATGAGGTTCAACAAGGCCAAGTGCC